>WNWU01000117.1:687368-706159 GCA_012654045.1 Ptyas mucosa | reverse complement strand
TATCTATCTATCTATCTATCTATCTATCTATCTATCTATCTATCTATCTATGGCTTATACACCTGACAGCTTCCACTTCTGTATATACAGAATTTCCGGTACCAGTTTTCCAGAACCTGTCAGAACCGGCTGGATTTCACCCCTGGATACTGCAAAATCTCCATTCCCTCCCCACTTCTGGGGGAAGGATATTGCAAAATCTCCATTCCCACCCCACTCTGGGGCAAGCCAGAGATGGTATTTGCCAGTTCTCTGAACTACTCAAAATTCCTGCTACCAGTTCTCCGAACTACTCAAAATTTCCGCTACTGATTCTCCAGAACCTGTCAGAACCTCCTGGATTTCACCCCGGCTTATAATAATACATGCACCCTTGTGAGTTGAGTGAAAGTAGCTGCTGCAGAAAAATTGCACAAAGGGGGAGTTCAGCTATGTATTATTTTTCATGTGTGTGTTGCTTTTTATTTATTTATTTATTTATTTATTTTTCAATTTATATACCGCCCTTCTCCCTGAGGACTCAGGGCGGTGAACAGCCAGAATTAAAAACATACAATACAAATATTAAGAATTAAAATACATATAAATTTGGCTCCAATTTTAAAAATAACAAACCAATTTAAAACGTCTAAAATTACTTCCTAAGCCAGCCCGGCTTGTTGGAAAAAGTGGGTTTTAAGGGCACGGCGGAAGGCACTGAGGTCTTGAGTTCTCCTTATCTCAGGGGGCAGCTGGTTCCAGAGGGTAGGTGCCCCCACAGAGAAGGCTCTCCCCCTGGGGGTCACCAGCCTACATTGTTTGGCTGATGGCACCCTAAGGAGGCCCTCTCTGTGGGAGCGCACGGGTCGGTGGGAGGTCATTTGTGGCAGTAGGTGTTCTCGCAGATAACTAGGCCCTATGCCAGTGATGGCTAACCTTTTTGCCATCGCGTGCCAAAAATGGGAGGAGCATGGTGGGGTCACAAGCACGTGTGCCCACATCCATAATTCTATGCGCCCTGCCCCCTCCCGTGCTCCCCCCGCTTTTGGCACGCGATGGCATAGTGGGCCCAGTAGGCCCATTTTTTGCTCTCCCCAGGCTCCAGAGCCTTTATAGGAGCCTGGGGGAGGGCAAAAATGGCCTTCCCCACCCCCTCCAGAGGCCGGAAACAGTGTGTTTCCTGACTTCTGGTGGGCCCAGAAGTCCCGAAAATCAGCTGGCTGGCACATGCATGTGTGCTGGAGCTGAGCTCGCGTGCCCACCGATATGGCTCCGCGTGCCACCTGTGGCACCCGTGCCATAGGTTTGCCATCACGGCCCTATGCCATGGAGCGCTTTAAAGGTGATCACCAACACCTTGAAGTGCACCCAGAAGACCACCGGGAGCCAGTGCAGCTCGCGCAGGAGCGGTGTTACATGGAAAAACGAGCCCCAATTCATCCAGTCTAGCTGGAGGAGCGTTTCAGAAACCAAATGCTAACCACGTCTTCATTGCACATGACTGCTAAGCAGTTCACCGCTCTGCTGTTTTGCCATCTCAGATCTGTAGAGAGCCAACACACAGATGCCAACGTTTGCTGAGCCGTTCAGTGGTGCAATTGGCCAACGACAAGCTGTTATTTAAACGTTTGCAAAAACCAGCCTCAACAAGCCAGTTCAGCGGCCTCGCTCCATTGCCAGCCAGCCAGAAAAACCAATCTGTCTATCAATTGAGTTAAGCAAGCTTGTGTTGATTTTAATCCCATCGGAACTCAACAGGAAGGTTCAAATGAGCATTCCGAATGGGTCAGGCAAATATGCTTTTAACCCCAGGAGGGAGGGTTATTTTTGCAGTCAAGCAAGAGAAAGGATCTGAGCTACTGCTCTCCAATCTCCAGTTTTACAGCTTATTTTTGATCTGAAAAATTAAACACCAGGAGGAAATGGGAGAAATCTCTTCTCCGTAGGCAATGAAAACAATGCTATTGGAGTTAAGAAATCTCCAGGGTTAACAGGGTGTTGTTACAGAAACCACCGATAAACCAATCGGTATTAGGATTGCTCACAGAAGCTCAGGTCCTGATTTGAATCATCAATTTGATTTGCATGGTTGATCTGATCCAATTCAGAAAATTGAGTTGATGGGATTCGACGCTTCAATGTCCTGAACTGATTTGATTTTTTTAAAAAAGGGTTTTGGCCCCTAGGCCAAGGGGGCTCTTCCAAATCGATTTGGAGACGTTGGATTGAGCGCAGTGATTTGATTTAGAAGGTCAGTTTGGTGATTCAATCCAATCAGCTTTGAACTGGACCTCTGAACTGAGACTTAGTATCGCCTTAATTCTGTCGATATAAAATGGTATTTTATTTCTTCTTCTTTTTTTTAAAAAAAATTAGAAATCAAATGACAAGGCCATCCAACCCACTCTGGATGGAGTACAGGTTAAAAATGTATCTTACAAAAAAACAGACGAACAAACAAACAAAAATAAGTGATAACCCAGGGAATAATATAGTTAACGCATTAATGAAATTCCCTAAGGTTAATACTCACTCAATCTAGTACTTGAAGAAAGAGTCAAGTTAGTTTAGGCCCATTTAAGGATATGAAACCTGTAGGAAGTTAGTACCGATCCCTCTCCTAGGAAAATGAGATATTTTAGGAAACATTAAAAGGGCAGAATATTATGTTTCCCTGGATGAGAAATGGAGAAACATGTTTTTTTAGGCAGGAAGCAGACTCACTCTTAATAGCCCCCACCTTCCTCAATAGCCCACAGCAGATGTCAGCACTTAAGAGATAAAGAGATAGCTAGGTCTATTCATAAGCAAATGCCCTCACCCAAGATCCAACAAAAGATAAGATTAGCCCTCTACCCATCTAGCAACAGAAATCACCACATGGAACCTGGGAAGATTGCATCACCCAGCACGGCTCAAACAAGCTTAGGACTCAAAACACAACCTACAGAGTTATCCCTGCATGGCCTCATGGGAGTCTGACAACCAATCAGAATACAAGCTCAGATTCAAAAGCCCAGAGAGCAGCGGTGAAATCCTACCAGTTCACACTGTTTCGGGCAAACCGGCAGTGATAAAAACTACCGGTTCGGGTAAACTGATTGTAAAAAAAAAAACCTACCAGTTCCTCCAAACTCATCCAAATCGATGATCAGCTGTGTCACGCAATTTAAAATGCAGTCCAAGGGACTCGCAGGAGTCTTCTCCAGCACCATAGTTCAAAGGCCTCAATTCTTTGGCGCTCAGCCTTTCTTATGGTCCAACTTTCACAGCCATTCATTGCAACTGGGAAAACCATAGCCTTGATTATATGCACTTTTCTTGGCAGGGTGATGTCGATGAGTCGATGGGTAGGACATGACTTTGCAACAAAGAACTCAACAACATATTCATTCTGAGTCAAGATCAAGTTTTTTTCCCCCAATAGCCATAATGCCATAATTCAACATATTTTACACTCCAAACCACAGCTAGGCAACCTGGGGCTTTCTTACAGACATTGGTTCCAACTCACTTTCATCCCTGACCACTGACCACGTTTGCGAGGGTTGTTGATCCAAACTGTCAACAATACAACTTCTCACCGTCGCTCTAAATAGTGTCACAACCCCCATCATCAGCTTTGGTTCACTCCCGGAGTTGTTGTTGTTGTTGTTGTTGTTGTTGTTGTTGTTGTTATTATTATTATTATTATTTATTGAACTTTTATACCGCCCTTCTCTTAGCGGACTCAGGGCGGTGAACAGCCAGGTAAAAACATAATACAAAAGTTAAAATCATTTTCAAATAATTTAAATACAATTTGGCCCAAAATTTCAAACATGTCAATTGAAATCAATCAATATCAAACACTAAAACCAATAAAGGATCAGGCCAGCTCGGCTAACTGAAAAAAGTAAGTTTTTAGGGCCCGACGAAAAGTCCGGAGGTCTGGGATCACTTGTATCTCTGGAGGTAGATCATTCCATAGGGTAGGTGCCGCCACAGAGAAGGCTCTCCCCCGGGGGGGTCGCCAGCCGACATTGTCTGGCTGACGGCACCCTGAGGAGGCCCTCTCTGTGGGAGCGAGTTGATAAATCTAACAGAAATACAGTCAAGCATGTGACTTTTTTTTTTTAGAAAAAGGTATGAGAGCCGCAGAGGCAGAACTCAATTGCCATGGAAAAAAAAAATATGCACAAGCCGGAGATGCATTAAAGCGCGTGAGACGTTTACTGATTGATGTCTATAGAAATCCCCCCTCTTCCAATTTCGTACCCAGCCAGAAATACTGAGGAATATAATTTGGTCGAGATTCATTGCTCAGACACACCATTCTTTTTCCTGCTTCAGTTAGGGTGGCTAAGAGAAAACCAACACTTGCACGTGGAAAGTTCTAGAAGTTTCTAGAATATATCCTCAGTTCTAAAATATGAAGAACGGTTGCAGGAACCGCACATGGCTAGTCTAGTGAAGAGAAGGAGCAGGGGAGACAGGATAGAGTGTTCCAATACTTGGGGGGCTGCCACAGAGAGGAAGGGGTGGGTCAAGCTATTTTTCAAGGCACCCGAAGGCCAGACAAGGAATAATGGACAGAAATTGATCAAGGAGAGATTCAACCTAGAAATAAGGTGAAATTGTCTGACAGTGAGAAAAATCAACCCATGGAACAGAAATTGCCTTCAGAAGTTGTGGGAGCTTCATCCCTGGAGGCTTTCAAGAAGAGATTGGACTGCCATTGGTCAGAAATGGTGTAGGGTCTCCTGCTTGAGTGCGGGGTTGGACTAGATGACCTACCAGGTCCCTTCCAACTCTGTTAAACTGTTAAGTGAAATCCACCTTGGTTTGGCTGTGTCCTTGATTAAGGTAAAATAGGCTTAAGGTAACCTTATTTTACAAAGTCTCAAAGTACATTTAACCAATTTTTCCCCACAGACTTTTCTCCTCTGTTCCATATAAGCTTTGACCAATTATTTAAACAGAAACCGCAGAAGATAAAAAGGTAGAAAGAGCAAAGTAGAAGATAAACAACTGGTAATAAAACATACATAAAACCGTTATTGGAGGGAGTCCTGTTTTGGGAACACATTCTCTTTTTCACTTCCATTTATTCCCCAACCACTAACTACTGTCCAATTTTTTTTTATTTTTTTTTGCACTGCGCTTTGAACATTAAACATTGGGGGTTACGGCTGGTATCATTTTAAGTCATTTCATCTATTGTTTTTTAATTGCTCTCTTTCCTCTTTTCCTTAAAAAACGTATTTCCTTTGCCATATAATATGTCACAAATAAGGGGACATTTCTGCTTCTTATTATGTTTTGTCGTTGCTGTATATTCTCCAATTTTGATCTCCTGATCTTACATCGTTAGCAACATTTTATAATGTTGTGCCCAGCTTGTTCTTGCAGCTGTCAACGTATATCTTAGTAAATTGTGTTTCTTTTCATTTTTTGTTTTCTGGAATGCTTTCTAATAAAAATATTTGCAATTTCAGTTCAAATGTTATATTTACTCCCCCCCCCCGGATTTTTTTATTTTTTTTCTTTCCAAATCTTTTGAGTTTTCCCCCCCCCCAATACTTTTTTTTAACAGTTTTTATGGCAACCAAAACATCTTTGACAGAAGCTAAAAGGCAGTGTTTTCTACAATGTTATCCCAAATATTACGAAGATTTTTTTAATTTTAGCAATAAAATGGATTAGCAAAATTAGGGGGAAAAAATCATAATATCGGATCTTTTCCTTCACTTAAAACATGGAAATGACAAATAGTTCTATTACTTCATTCTTTTCTTACTTCATTTGACTAAATAAAGGCCCTAAATTATGAATGCTTTACTTGCAGAGAAATTACTAAGAATAATATGAAACTTTTGCCCCAGCTACGGATCCCAAGGAATGTAGCACACACAAACTATGAACAAAGCTCAATTTACTTCCAAATGTAGTTTTCTACAAATGCAGGCTGTTAATTAAAACATCCTTAATAACCTGCTAGAAAGTCCACAGATAAGATAAAGTCTTACGAGAGTTGGCAGAAAGCCCAGAAGCCAAGTTTGCAAAGACAATCCACATTCAATGACTAGCAAACGAACGTGCGTTGTTTCCTGCAACATTTACAAGCTGTGTACAAACTTAAATAGGCTAAGGGAGTGGCCAATTAGCCCCAAGCCTTACTCTCGAGGAGACCTCCTCCTGAGTAACCACTCCTGCCTTTTGGCAGCTCTGTGTGCTCGAGCATTGAGAAGAGGCTCCTCCACTTCTTCCTCTTCACTTCAAGGAGCCTCTGGAGGTTCTGAAGGCCCTGGCTGAATCTCTGCCTCTGGCACCACATCTTCTTCAGCCTCCTTGCTGTCCGACTCGAGCGCCGGCTGCACAGGCTGCTGGCGCGACCCCACACCAGCCTCCTCGTCGTCGGGATCAGCAACAATCTGCGCAGGCTGCCGGTGGGCCACAACAACGAATAATAAGAAATTACTAAATTAAAACTAACCTTCAATAGCCCTCCTGATTTTCTATTGCCAGAATCACAAACAACAGTTGTCAAGATACATCCAGCTCAACAGTCCAATAAAATGTTGAATTGATGCGCTTTGTGACTGCTTAAAACATCCAATTTTTCTTTCTGTCTACTTCTTTCCGCTTTTTAAACTTTTAAAACTCCTATACAATAGCTTATTTCCTAAATAACTAGGACACTGAGATTTTTGCCCATACATAAAATTCATAATAGTACCTAGGTTTCCAGGGATAGATTTTGAAACAGATTTTCAACCTTTTGAACATCCGAACCTCATCGCCATTCCAAAATACAAATTTTATTGCTTTATGGATGAAGTTTTCATGTAAAGAAATATACAAAACCCAGACTGAGGGAATAATGGTTTGCATTAACACCGGAGATGACATTTCAAAACACTGTCTCTCAACTTTTATGTTAGCTACGATTTCGACCCAGAAACATTTGCTTCTGATCCTTTCTTTGCTCTTGCTCTTCGTCAGAAATGGAAAGGATCTGATTCACATCTCACTAAAATATGAATTTATCCAACTTGTACTTTCTCAAACCTTAGAGTTAATTAGAATTAGGGGACTGGAGGCTAAAACATATGAAGAACGGTTGTAGGAACTGGGGATGTCTAGTTTAATGAAAAGAAGGTCTAGGGGAGACATGATAGCTGTGTTCTAATATCTCAGGGGCTGCCCCAAAGAAGAGGGAGTCAAGCTATTCTCCAAAGCACCTGAGGGCAGGACAAGAAGCAATGGGTGCAAATTAATCAATGAGAGAAACAATCTAGAACTAAGGAGAAATTTCCTGACAGTTAGAACAATTAATCAGTGGAACAACTGGCTTCCAGAAGTTGTGAATGCTCCAACACTGGAAGCTTTTAAGAAGAGGTTGGATAACCATTTGTCTGAAGTGGTGTAGGGTTTCCTGCCTAAGCAGGGGGTTGGACTAGAAGACCTCCAAAGTCCCTTCCAACTCTGTTATTCTAAATTCTAGAATGCAGTTGCGTGCAAATAGCCATGCTTTCACTTAACTGTGCAACACTGCTTACCACTGTTTAAAAGTGTGCATATAAAGAAAGGCATATATTAAGGGAAATCACCTGCCCCAAAATATGTACATTAGGAAAAATAGTATTTAGGATCGGTAGCATGAAGATGATTTTTCTGGGGCAAGATTTAGTGGTTTTGTTCCTAAATGCCAACTGAGGTGAAAATAAGTCAGGATTAAGGCTGAAAAACTGAGGAAATGCACGCGGAGACACATCCTTAAATTAGCCAATATTTTATCCGACTTTCATTTGCACCTCGATTTAGCAATTTTTGTGGAAGAGCACTGCTCTTCTGAAACTACTCAAGCAATACAGAGTAATCTGCAGCTTCTTCCTCTTCATTCAGCTGTGGTTGAAGCTGTCCAATGTGCCACGTTGTCGAAGTCAAAATATGGTTATTTCCTTAAAGCCAGCTCTGCATTTTCAGTGGTAGAAATCTGAGTCCAAGGATAATCAGAAGATGCTGATCCCTATGCCCACTGGTGTCTTTTGAACCACAGGAAATGATGATGATGATGATGATGATGATGATGATGATGATGATGATACTCTACCCAGCTGGAATCATCAACTGGACTATGGCTGAAAACCTGGACCAGAAAAATGCGTAAACTTTTGAATATGTACCACGCTTTACATCCACGAAGTGACACCAACAGGTTGTACCTGGCAAGAAGAATAGGGAGCAGAGGGCTATTGCAAATCCATCAAACTGTAGAAGAAGAAAAATGAAGTTTGAATGGTTATTTGAACCGAAGCACATTTTTAAATGTTCAGCTGACTTGAGTTTCATGTTGAATGAATGAAAGAGATCATCATCATCATCTCTTTAAACATGAAACTCAGTCAACTGAACATTCAAAAACGCATCACAAATATCATTGCCTGGAACGTTGCTGCCAGCATTCTAGGTATCAACCAAGTACCTTCTTAAGATGTACGATGTTCCGAGTAGCGCAGTTTTTTGCAGTTCCACTGGTGTTACGGCAGGAAGCTGCAATTTCTTGATGTATTTTATAAAATAGTTTATAAAATAATTTATAAAATGTATTATTGTTGTTGTTATTTCCCTGCTTATAAGGCTTTTATGTGCAACACAACTTGGTTCAAATGGGACTCACTTTGTACTCACTCTGAAGCCCAAATAAGCTAAATTGCAAATGCAGCTGAAAGCATTCTCCACCGACCTTACCCAAATTAAAACGATGCATATACTCGAGTATAAGCCGACCTGAATATAAGCCAAGGAACCTAATTTTACCACAAAAAACTTGGAAAACTTTTTGACTCGAGTATAAGCCTAGGGTGGGAAATGCAACAGCTACTGGTAAATTTCAAAATAAAAATAGATACCAATAAAATTACATTAATTGAGGCATCAGTAGCTTAAATGTTTTTGAATATTTATTTCAAAGAAAAACAGTAAACTAGCTCTTTAAGTGCATAGTGTAAACTACACTATAACTAAATTATACAAGAGAATGTAGTATATATATCAAAAATAATTCAATAACAATTTAATGTGATACATTGGGTTAAGTGATGTAGGGCTTGATCTAATTTCAGGCAAGTTCAAGCCTCTGTTAAGAGATATCTGCATTCTCTCTCTTTCTCTCTCCCTTTCTTTTTTTTCCTCTTTCTTTCTTTCTTTGTCTCTTTCTTTCTTCTCTCTCTTTCTTTTTGGCCTTAGCAAGCCTCCCTGCAGCCCCTGGAAGCCAAAACAGGGCACGGGGGTCGCCACACACCCCCAAGCCCCATTTTGGCCTTAGCAAGCCTCCCTGCAGCCCCTGGAAGCCAAAACGGGTTGCAGGAAAAAAGGCATTTTTTCCTCACTCGAATATAAGCTGAGGGGGGCTTTTTTCAGCATTAAAAATGTGCTGAAAAACTAGGCTTATACTTGAGTATATACAGTAATAATTGTTCCCAGTAATCATATAAAAATTCAGCACACACACACCCCGCCTTTCTCTCTCTCTCTCTCTCTCTTTCTACCAGCTGCCCATTACAGAGGGAAAATAATACCATTCTGGCTTTCCTGATTCCTGGGACATCTTTTAATTAGAGCAAAACAGAAACCATATTCTAGTATTCTTCCTTTGGAAAAGACACACAATAATAGTCATTACAAAAACTCAGATTTAAACTTCAGATTACTCCACAAAGCTGACATAACAGAATTGGAAGGGATCTTGAAGTTCAAGCAGGAAACCTTATACCCAAGGATGGGCTTCCAAAATTTTAGCAAGGGATTTTCTGCCCGGTTGCTGGGTGGGCGTGGCCATGGTGGGCGTGTCCTAGTCGGCGTCCTGCATCATGGGGGGGGCGTTTTTGCCCTCCCCAGGCTACGGAGGCTTTTCTCGAGCCTCTGGGAGGGTGTAAACGGCCTCTCCAGGCTCCATAGGTCCTCTGGAAGCTGGAAATGGGCCCATTTCTGGCCTTCCTGAACTTCTGGTAGGCCCATTTTTCTCCCTCCTCGAGCCTCCACGTGTGCCCTGCATTTACCTCCATGCAAAACAGGCCATGTGGGGACTCCTGGGAGGGGCAGGGAGGGGTGGCAGGGCCAGCCAGGAGTGGGATTTGGGGGTTCTCTGAACTACACAGAATCTTAGCTAGAGGTTCTCCCGAACCCCTGCGAAACCCCAGCCGCCCACATTTTGGGCAAATGGCTGTCCAATCATTTCTTGAACACCTCCGGTGATAGAGCACCCACAACATCTAAGGCAAGCCATTCCACTGATTGATTGTTCCGTCAGGAAATTTCTCCTTATTTCTGTGCTGGATCTGTCCTTGATTACTTTCTATCCATTGCTTCTTGTCCTGTCCTCTGGTGCTTTGAAGAATTAGTCAACCCTCTCTTCTCCTTAAGACAATCAAAATTATGGGACTATTTTTTTTATTTTTTTTATTTTTTTATTTTATTTGTATGCTGCCCTTCTCCGGAGACTCAGGGCGGCTTACAATGCATTAAGCAATAGCCTTCATACTTTTGTATATTTTTATACAAAGTCAGCTTATTGCCCCCACAAACCGGGTCCTCATTTTACCCACCTTAGAAAGGATGGAAGGCTGAGTCAACCTTGAGCCTGGTGAGAATTGAACACTGTTGGACTACAACTCCTATGGTATCTAGATTGAGAACCGCATGAGAGTTGTGGTGGCACAGTGGTTAGAATGCTACTTCTGCTGACTGCCAGCTGCCAGCAGTTCAATTCAGCAGTTCAATTCAGCAGTTTAATTCAGATTGTTGGGGCCATAGGCTGATTCTGTAAACTGCTTAGAGAGGGCTGTAAAGCACTGTGAAGTGGTGTATAAATCTAAATGCTATTGCTATTTTCCTTCCTTCCTTCCTTCCTTCCTTCCTTCCTTCCTTCCTTTCCTCCCTCCCTCCCTCCCTCCCTCCCGTGGTTAGAATGCAGTATTACAGGCTAACTCTGCCCACTGCCAGGAATTTGATCCTGACCAGCTCAAGGTTGACTCAGCCTTCCATCCTTCTGAGGTGGGTAAAATGAGGACTCAAATTGTTGGGGCCAATATGCCGACTTTGTAAACCGCTTAGAGTGGGCTGTAAAGCGCTGTGAAGCGGTACGTAAGTCTAACTGCTATTGCTAAGTGCTATAAGTTGTAACCCAACATATTTAGACATCAACATCAGAAAGAAAATATACATGTGTAACACAACACACTCATCTTTTCCATAGGGACAGGGATACCGAAATACAAGCAGAAATAATAAAGAATACGAAAGGTATTCATGTGTATTATTTACTCATCAAAGGGATGCTTCCATTTCAATGCCTTCAAAGCAACACACCACACATCAGAGTGTAACTGCAGTACAAGCTTTTGTGCATTCATAGCACGCCAACTTGAGCTGATGACCTCTCTTTTATAGGATTCCTGATCAGGCTGGGAACACACAGAAGTCAGAAAAAAAGAAAACATGTAGGGCAGCGCTCTGACAGACACTCCTAAAACTACAGAATATCCACCCTGCAATGTTCACAAAGATGGTTCTGTAGAGCTTTAAATCAGACGATTGAATGTAATAATGATGGGCATCGTAGGGAAAAAGGAGTATGTGTCTGTGGTGTGTATGTATACACACACACACACACACATATATATCATCCTCATTTAATCGGTTGCGGGGTGGAGTCTGGGCAACTGAATGGAGCTGAGTGTTTACTGGCCAGATGCCCTTCCTGTCACCAATGCAGAGTTATATTCAGCAGATATATTCTCGTCGTGCCCAGAGAGAGAAATATCTGCCTCTACCTAGGATCGAACTCACAACCTCCTGATTGTGAGGCGAGAGTTGTTCTTTGTAATAAATTTATGAAATATTCCAATTAAAAAGATATAAACTAAAAAAGAAAAAAAAGTGCAGAAAAGAAGATCTGGCCTGGCCTAACCTTTTCCCCTTTTCTTTTAAATTCTTTTAAATTGAAATTTTTAATTTGCTTTTAAATTATTGGGATTTTAATTGTCTTGGACTAAACTATTTAAGTTGGTTTTATTTATGTTTTTAACCTTTCTATCTATGTATTTTATTCTGTGTCTGTTCACCGCCCTGAGTCCTTTGGGAGTAGGGCGGTATATAAATCTAATAAGAAAGGAAGGAAGGAAGGAAGGAAGGAAGGAAGGAAGGAAGGAAGGAAGGAAGGAAGGAAGGAAGGAAGAAGAAAGAAAGAAAGAAAGAAAGAAAGAAAAATAGAAAAATAGAAAAAATATCTAGTAAGAAAAAGAAACGACACACATAAAGAAATTACTTTCCCCTCCTTCACTATAAGTATAACCTATTTTAGTAACTTATTACCTTCTCTAAAAATGCAACCAATGATCTCTTCTTCCTGTTTCCCATGCATGATGGGAATCCCATCTTTTGAGTTTTTTCAGATCTTTTTACCAGCTTTCAACACCATCAACCAGGGGAGCTTTCCAGAAGCTGGAAGTGGAGGACACTTGCATGGTCTACCCGCTTATTTATTTATTTATTTATTGGTTCAATTTATATGCCGCCCTTCTCCAGAGACTCAGGGCGGCTTACAATGCGTTAAGCAATAGCCTTCATACTTTTCGTATATACCTGCTTAGTAGGGCTTTCGGGGGGCCCTAAGCAGTGTTCTTTTTTTATACAAAGTCAGCTTATTGCCCCCACAATCCGGGTCCTCATTTTACCTACCTCGAAAGGATGGAAGGCTGGTGAGCCTGGTGAGATTCGAACTTGCGGTAATTGCAGGCAGCTGGTGCTACTTAACAGCGCTTTAGTCTGCTGCGCCACCAAGGCTCTTCCTTAATAGTTGATTCCAGTTGGTGTTAACAGGAGAATATTTCTTTTCTCACACCTTTCTGCTTAATTCTATACGAAAGTGCTGAGGGAATCACCTGCAACGGAGGGATTCAATATCTTCAGTAAACCAATGATACCCAACTCACGTCAACCTCTCTAGTGCCTTCAGGTAGAGAGAGAATGCACGGCAGCTTTCCTCAATTAAATATTGTCATCTTGTGGGACTAAGGAAGCGTGCCTCATCTGTCACAGCCTCCTTCCTATGAAGCAGCATTTCACTAGAGATATGCACTACAAATATTCCAGATGTTTCTTACACGCTGCAAGTGTTCCAGATGTCTTTTAAGACATGGCTCTCTTCTCAGCCATGAACAAGTTCCTTCAGCCAATCTTCATATGACATGTCCTCAGGGTCTAAGAGATTAACAGAGTTGGAAGGGACCTTGTAGGTCATCTAGTCCAACCCCCCACCCAAGCAGGAGACCCTACACCATTTCTAACAGATGGCAGTCCAATCTCTTCTTGAAAGCATGCAGTGATGAAGCTCCCACAACTTTCAAATGCAACTTCTATTCCATGGGTTGATTATTCTCACTGTCAGCGAGAAATTCCTCCTTATTTCTAGGTTGGATCTCTCCTTGTTCAGTTTCCATCCATTATTCCTTGTCTGGCCTTCGGGTGCTTTGGAAAATAGCTGCTCTCTGTGGCAGCCCCTCAAATATTGAAACACTGCTATCCTGTCTCCCCTGGTCCTTCTCTTTACTAGAGTAGCCATGCCCAGTTCCTGTAACCGTTCTGTGTAACCATTCTTTGCAGTGGTGGGTTGCTCGCAGTTCTGTCCTGTTCTTTAGAACGGGTAGTAAAAGCGGTGGGAGGCTCCGCCCACCCACCTGGACATAGTAATTGATAATCTGCGCATGCGCAAAAGCTCCCGTTGTGAACTGGTAATAAAGGTAAGTAGAACCCACCCCTGTTCTGGGTCTTGTGTAATCTTTGTCAGGATCTCTAACCTTTCCATAGTTTTCTAGAAATGCGGTACCCAGAATCATGCACAGCGCTCCAGGTATAGACTCACAAGTACAGAGTAGATGAGAATAGGGATTTGTGTGTCTTGAATACAATACTTCTTGTGATGCAGTCCAGAATGGTTAGCAGGGGTGGTTCTAAATTTTTTTACTACCGGTTCTGTGGGCGTGGCTTATTTTGTGGGCATGGCTTGATGGTCATGTGACAATTATTTAGGATTTAGCAGAGGTACTGGTCTACCAGGTTTTTAACTGCTTGCAGAGCTGTACCAATCTACCAATTTATTTTTGCAGGCACTGATCTACTCACGTATTTTTGCAGGCACTGGTCTACCCATTTATTTTTGCAGGCACTGATCTACTCACGTATTTTTGCAGGCACTGGTCTACCCATTTATTTTTGCAGGCACTGATCTACTCATGTATTTTTGCAGTCACTGGTCTACCCATTTATTTTTGCAGGCACTGATCTACTCATGTATTTTTGCAGGCACTGATCTACTCACGTATTTTTGCAGGCACTGGTCTACCCATTTATTTTTGCAGGCACTCATCTACTCATTTGTTTTCTTTTAACACTGATCAGCTGTAGGGCGGCCCTTTGAAGCCCCATGGCAAGAGTTTATACAGCTTTTTTTCCCTCTAGCCATCAGCTGGGACTCAGGACGCAGCAATAGATTGGGGGTGGGGCCAAATAAAAGATAAGAATAACGCGGGCGGTGGGAGGGGCAGGGGGGCAGAACCAGTTCGGTGACATCATATCGTCACTGCTACCGGCTCGGGAGAACTGGGCCGAACCAGGAGGAACCCACCACTGATGGTTAGCCTTTCAGGCAGTTGACACAACTTACATTCAGCTTGTTTAACAGTGATCGCACGCAAGCTGACGCAATAAACTCCCCATCCTGTGTGGGTGGCCTATATTTTTCCTCCATCACTTTACAACATCTCCTTCTTGTTGAAGGGCATTGTGTTCCTCTTAGATCAGTCTTCCAATTTGTCCAGTGTAAATTACAGTCTAATTTTGTGCTCCTGGGCATTGGCCAGACCTTCCAATTTTGCGTCATCAGCAAATAGTATAAGCAGCTCATCAATCCTGCTATCCAGGTCATTAATAAAAATGTTAAGGAACACTGGCCCCAAGAACGGATTTCTGCTGGACCCCATTGATTATTGACATTTTACTTTTATCACAAGTAACAACTTCCTTTAATTTGATGGTGCTGCGGGATCAACTTGTCAACCAGCTGCCTTTGTAATATTCCTCCAAAACATTCCAGGATTAGTATTAAGCAGCTAGATCAGGGGTGTCAAATACAAGGCACGGGGGCCGGATCAGGCCTGCAGGGTGCTTAAATCTGGCCATGGGGCCGCCCTGGAAACAGGGAAGGACCAGCCCATGGTGCCTCTGCCAGTGAAAACGGACTTTGTGAGGACTGTGCGCGGCCCTCCCAAGTTCCGTTTTCACTGGCAGAGGGTTGCAGGAGGCCATGCCAGCAGAAAACGGAGCTCACAAGGGCTGTGCGTTGCCACCCTGAGCTCCGTTTTCATTGGCAGAGAGTTGCAGAGGCCATCACAGCCAAAAACAGAGCTCGGGAGTCTATTTTTGCTAGCAGAGCACTCGTCCACCACAGGTGCCTCCCAACACAAGTGACAACATGCTGGCCACGCCCACCTTGGCCACACCCACCACAGCCCCCCAAGATCGAACACAACCCTGATGCAGCCCTCAATGAAATTGAGTTTGACATCCCTGAGCTAGATAAAGGTTCAAAACTCATTCTCAGGGTTAGAGGTTTTTTGTTGTTGTTGATGGTTTCTTGCTGTTTTGGTGTTGCAATTCTATCACTTGAATATCTTCAGACAAACCCTTCTCTTTAAACAAGTATCAAATCACAATCACACCCCTTTTCCTTCTTCTTAAGAAGCCTCTGTCCCATTTACTCCCTTCTCTAACAATATGGCATTCCTTTAGGTTGGGAGCCAGGTGGGAGAAGGGGTCAAACAGGGAAGTAGCCTTGAGTCTTTGTACAGCTATAAAAGGAATAAGCTTGTCCTCTCCTTAAATTCCAGGGGACCTGATCTGCTTTTCCAAGGGAAGCTAAGCAGATTGGGGAAGTATTATAAGCAGAACATAATGTGCGAAGGGTTGAAATCTTGTGATCTTAACAATTCACAAATGGACCTGGTTGCTTTGCAAACCTGGCATCATCCCAAGTTACTCTAAAGATCTCTGGGAACTCGCCCCCTTTTAAGCCAATCATGCTTACTTGGAGAAGACAAATTAATTATATTCCTGACATGAATTCTTCCGGCTTGAATTCTGTTCTAGTTCCTTGCTTCCTAGTTTAGCATAGGCTCCCGCTTTCCTCTTCTTTAGCGACTTGATTGAAATCTAATTAGTTCTCCAGAGGAAATGCCGAAAAGCCTCAGAGTAAAGAATATTGCCCAGGAAAGATACAAAGACAATTTCTGTCTGTTATTGGTACACTAAGAGTCTTAAATTGGCACAATCGCGTATGTTAGCGACACCTCCACTTGCTCATGTAATATTGTTAGTTTCTTTGTGCATATCTTGTGAACAATTTACTCTGCTCCCCTCAGTGCCTACTCACTTTAAAAAGCCAGAGTTCCAATCCATTGTTCTGGTTCTCTAAAACATTTTTTAAAAGCTCTACTAATGCATTCACTCCTTTCCCCAGTAGATGGATTTTTTTGCATGCAGCTTGCCCTGATCTATGGCATTTTTAATATAATCCTCCTGGGCATATCCTTTTAATGCACATTTCCTTGGTGTTGGTTTTTAATGTAATTTTCCCCCTAGGCAGGCTTTCTTTAAAGTAATTTCCCCCTTTTTTTAAAAACCTGGCTACTCTTTATATATGACTTTTCCCTTTAAAAAAAAAGTCATACATAAAAATGCATATTTATAAAACATCAAACGCATACGAGGTATGCAACATTTAGAAACGTTTTCATTTTCAGATACACTTTTTTTTCCCCCTCTGCCAATGAATATTATGTGTTTCTAGGTTTATTTATGGGCAATTTTAGGGAAACCAGAGAGAGATAGCTGCTGGTGATGAATTTTCCGAGTGCTGCTTTCTTACTTCAGTAGAATCCACATTTCAGCAATTTTGTCTTGTAGAAGAATTTTGGGGGTGGGTGTATGAGGATCAGCTAATATACTCTGTGATTAGATATTGTAAGGACGGCAGCAAGGATTATATATGCTAAATATTGGAAAAATGTGAACATCCCACCAGACGAGGATATAATTAGGAAAATTTGGGATCGTGCTGAAAAGGATAGACTAACTTTAAAAATTAAAGATAAAGAAGACTCAGAATATGATCGGACATGGAATAAATTTTACGAATGGATAGAGACAAGAGGTAGAAGTGTAAGAAAGTACGATTGTGAACATTAATATTGGCTAGTATGGAAAATAAAGATGTAGAAAACTATAACTATAGCAAGGGATAAAAATGTAAATCAGCTAATGCAAGAGGAAAGTTAGTTTTGGTTATACTATTATAACTACTGCTATTGTGTTATTCTCATTGTTATTAGTTTGTGTGTTAAGATTTACCATCAACTCTTCTTTGGTTTTGCCCTATTTGCAAATGTTCATTCATTCATTCATTCATTTATTGGTTCAATTTATATTCTCCAGAGACTCAGGGTGGCTTACAATGTGTTAAGCAATAGCCTTCATACTTTTGTATATACCTGCTTAGTAGGGCTTTCGGGCCCCCCTAAGCGGTGTTCTTTTTTTTATACAAAGTCAGCTTATTTCCCCCACAATCCGGGTCCTCATTTTACCTACCTCGGAAGGATGGAAGGCTGAGTCAACCTTGAGCCTGGTGAGATTTGAACTTGCAGTAATTGCAGGCAGCTGGTGCTACTTAACAGCACTTTAGTCTGCTGTGCCACCAAGGCTCTTGGTATGTTATTCCTGACAAGGCACTATTTTTCAAAAATGTTTATGAATAATAATAAAAAAAGATATTGTAAGGAATGGGGGTGGGAGATCTACGTCTTGTTACAGATGCGTATACAAGGTTTGCATTTTTGCACAAGCTCGTGAACAGCATGTCCATGAATTCAAGGGTCCTTGAAAACATAATCGGATCCCTTCTTCCAATTCACCCCAATAAGGTTTCCTTGTTCTCAAAAAGAAATTAATTTGATAGAGGATTTTTATTTCTCTCCTCTCTCCCCCTGCCTCCCCTGCCAGCCCTGTTGCAGATACTGTTCAAACCCATGTAATGCTACATGTGCTTTCTGTCGCCAAGATCTATATTTCATATTCCAGGCTATTATTAAAGAAAAGAAAGAAGAAACATGAACAGTTCTGGGTGAGCAGTTTGCTATTAATCTTGCAAGATCACATGGGATGTACACATTCAAGAGAAGGCAGAATCTTTAGAATCGCTACAAGAATTACAAAGAATAAGGGAACCAGTTAAGGAATAATAAGAATGGCTTTGCTGTCACATCTCACAAAGCAGAATAAGAAAGAAAGAAAAAAAAAGGGGGGGGGGAATGTGAGAATGAAAAGTGCAGGATAGAAGCTCCTGTTAGCATCTGTCTGTGTATGTATCTGTATCTCTCTCTGTGTATTGTATGCATCTATCATCTCTCTCTCCCTCTCCCTCTCTCTCTCTCTCTCTCTCTCTCATCTATCTATCCTTATCTCTATCATCTCTCTTTATCCCTTTATCTATTTCTCTATCTCTCTCTATCGTCTGTCTATCTATCTATCTATCTATCTATCTATCTATCTATCTATCTATCTATCATCTATCTATCCTTATCTCTATAATCTCTCTCTATCTCTCTATCTCTCTATCCATCCATCCATCCATCCATCCATCCATCCATTCATCCAACCATCCATCCATCCATCTATCTATCTATCTATCTATCTATCTATCTATCTATCTATCTATC
>WNWU01000117.1:653684-675656 GCA_012654045.1 Ptyas mucosa | reverse complement strand
TAGACTAGACTAGACTAGACTAGACTAGACTAGACTAGACTAGACTAGACTAGACTGGACTAGACTAGACTAGACTAGACTAGAATAGAATTCTTTATTGGCCAAGTGTGATTGGACACACAAGGAATTTGTCTTGGTGCATTCGCTTTTAGAGTACATAAAAGAAAAGATACATTCGTCAAGAATCATAAGGTACAACACTTAACGATAGCCATAGGGAACAAATAAGCAATCAAATCATATTAGGAAACAGTCAATATAAATAGTAAGGATACCAGCAACAAGGTTGCAGCCATACAGTCATAAGTGGAAGGAGATGGGTGGTGGGAACAATGAGAAGATTAATAGTAATGCATTCTTAGTAACTTGTTTGACAGTGTTGAGGGAATTATTTGTTTAGCAGAGTGATGGCGTTTGGGAAAAAACTGTTCCTGTGTCTAGTTGTTCTGATGTGTTGTGCTCTATGGCATCTATTTATAACAGAGCTGAATGGAAAGCTGAGGGAGTCGAGAGAATCATCTACAGTGACCCAAGCCTCCCTTTGATGTTATGGCAGCCGGAAAGGAGATGGGCTGCCAGGGGGACGTGGGGAGCGGATGGCGACAAATTAGGCACCCGGAGGCCTGGAGGCTTGCAGGCCGCATCAAACTGATATTTAGCCCAGATTCAAGGATTGGGGTATATGACTCAGCAGTTAGCTATATTTTGGCTGTACACCGCCCTGAGTCCCTCGGGAGAAGGGCGGTATATAAATTCGATATAAAATAAATAAATAAATAAAAATAAATCAGTGGTGGATTGCCCCCAGTTCGCACAGGTTCTACAGAACCGGTAGTAAAACCGGCGGGAGGCTCTACCCACCGACCCCGACATCATCAAAATGCTTCTGTGCATGCGCGTATGGCCCCGTTGCGAACTGGTAATAAAGGTAAGTAGAACCCACCCCTGATTTAAATGTATATTTAAATAATACTATTATTGTTACCAGTATTTTGTAGAGAGCAAATTGACCCAGACAATGTACTGTTCACCAAATATGTTGATGGGGGGGAAAACCATAAATAAAATCACACACACACATACACACACACACACACACACACAAGTCTAAATCCACTCTAATTTCTAGAAACTAGTTCACAGATTATTATTATTTTTTTAAAAAAAATTAAGGTAAGACTGCATATCATTTCCTGGAGCTCTTTCATGGGGTTCATGAAGCAAACAGATTAAATGTCTTCCCTCCGAAAACAAGCGGAATAAAATGGCTAGGCTGCCAATTAGGAAAGCTGATCAGTATTTCAGACCTTGTCCCCCGATTCAGGGGAGACGGACCATTATCATTACAAAACACACGTTTCTGTCAGACCAAGGAGAATTACGCCCCACTACGCTTGAGCTATATAACGGAAGGTGATGAATATAAAAAAATATGCCGCCCTTCGACACAGCCTGAACATTTTCCCCTGCAGAAGCTACGCTTCCCTACCTGAACAGCTCTTTATGATTTTGAATCACGAAACCAAGCAAGAGAAGGACCCCCTTTTCTAACATTAGTAATTTTAATCATGCTTTGAACGCGACAGACCCAAAGTTTTCAGCAATCCATAAGCCACCCAGACAGTCTGTCTCTACCGAGCATCATCATTTATTATTGCTGTAGCACTTTGGCGAGAGAATATGTTTTATCGTTTACCAGATTGATATTCTACTCGAACTATGCCATGGATATATTTTAAGTTTTATATGCGGAAGGAAGAATCCCGAAGAACCAATCAGAGGGCAATTTTTTTTCCCCCTTCTGTTCAATTGTGTCTGATTCTCAGAGACTGCTAGACAAGTCCCTGCAGTTTTCTTGACAAGGTTATTCAGAAGTGGTTTGCCATTGCCTGATTCCTAGGGCTGAGAGTCTGGCCCAAGGACATCCACCTGGTTTCTTGCCTATAGTGGATTTAGAACTCGTGATATCCCCATTTCTAACTTGGTGCCTTAGCTAGTATATGAAATTGGCTCCCAGAGTAAAATATACACCAGATGTTAGACCTGGAAGCCATCTTTTACAGTTGGGCCTTCAGGCCTACCACATTTTTCTACTGTGGGAAAATGGGAGGGGGGATTGTATTGAGCATGGGTGATATATAGTCAAAATAACATTCTTTTCTCAGAGAGTCAAGGCCACAGTGCCCTGCAGCTGCCTATGAGGGAACTGGGAGTTATCTTCCAAATTATTGTAGAGATGATAATGCAATGGTTGATTTCAAATACCAATGTTTGCTACACTGATAGGTTGTCAGTCAGGACCAGCTTACTCCATAGGTCAGCAACCTGTGGTTCTGGAGCTGCATGTGGCTCTTTCACCTCTCTGCTGTGGCTGCCTGTCACTCAAATATGTGTCACAACTGCCAATGTGCAACACCCGCTGGCACGTGATTTATTGAGCTTTTCAAACCCCCGGTAGGCCAACCATAGATAAATCCAAGAAAAGAAAAGTTTCAGAAGAAAACAGAATGTTTAAATCAACTACATATGCTAGTTTTGTGGCCACTCAAGAAATAGTCAGGCACGGGAAGGATTTTGTGGCTCCCGGTGTTTTCTTTTTTGTGGGAAACGGGTCCATATGGCTCTTTGAGTGTTTAAGGTTGCAGACCCCTGCCATAGAGACAGCATAGTTAAAAGTTGGCTTCTAGAGAAAAATACAGAAGAAGGCAAACTGAATATATTTCAAGATAAAATGCAAAAACTGGATGGCCATTTACTCTTGCTCTATTCATCTACCTGGCCTGGTGTCAGATGAGCTTTCTTGGCAACTATTTCTGTCCAACCTTTTTCTGTCTAGCCAACTGATCATTCTGTTTTACACTTTTGGTAGTCTTCCTGAAGCACTTAGGCACAAAGAATTATTTCTATCTGCTTTTCATTTTCAACATTTACAGAGGATGATTTTAAGTGGATCAAAATAGAAATAGCAACAAGTGTGGATTGTAAGGGGTTCAAGGCATATAGAAAGAGATGCTGTTGCCATGGTTTGGGATGGAGAATTGGAAGTGGGTTGAGCAGAATATCAATAGCACTTAGACTTATATACCGCTTTACAGTGCTTCACAGCCCTCTCTAAGCGGTTTACAAATTCAGCATATGGCCCCCAATAATCTTGGTCCTCGTTTTACCCACCTTGGAAGGATTGAAGGCTGAGTCAACCTTAAGCCTGGTGAGATATGAACTGCCAAATTGAAGGCAGCTGGCAGTCAGCAGAAGTAGCCTTCTGTGCTGCACTCTAACCACTAGGCAGCCTGGTTCATAAGCATTGTCCAGGCTTCAACTCACAAGATATTCAAGGAAAACGTTTTGGCCGCTACATGGATTAAAGAAAACTTTCATATATCAAAACATTGTTCAAGCTCTTTTACTGTTGTCTATTTTCCTTCCTACCCTTCTAAATAGCTACTCTGGACTTTCTTTTTCAACTGGGTAAACTCAATCCTTTGTTTTTGTAATGGTCTGATTTGTTATCATGCTATTTTTCCTTGATTGCACAAGATCTAATTCCCTCAAATCTAAGATATATATATATATATATATATATATATATATATATATATATATATATATATATATATGGTGTTCTTTCCAGCAGCTGAGAACACAGCTTGCCTCTATTGAGACGATCCAGCTGTTGGGAAGTTACTCATTTCTCCAATGCTTTGGAGCTGTTTCAAGCAGAAAAGGACTTCCACTTCAACTGGATGTAACCACTCTCAGATGTGCCACTAACTTTCTCTTCGATGCAGTTCTATCCTGGTCAAACAAGAACGTTGAGAATTAAAGTCTCAGTGAGACTGTGCGGCAAAAAATAAAATAAAATATGAGCAGTATCAGGACCTTGGAGAGTTCCCTGCCAGAGTGAATGGACTAAATTAACTTTCACTCAGCAGGAAAGCAACAGTGACAATACCTTCTGTGTCCACTAAGCCTTAAAAAGTATGCCAAGGCCACATCACCTACTACCTCTAAAGACTCCAGACTTAAAGATCCCATAGACTTTTCTGAAGTCTCAGATTCCCGCAGGACAAAAGAACTGGAGGAATCATTAGATAATAGGATTACCTTCTAAGTAGAAGGATTCACAAAAGGAGTCCACTTCTACTGAAGTGGAATGACAAAGAGTCTGTCAACTCCAGGTCCTAGACTTTTGACACTGGTGAAATGGCATTTTGGTGGAAAGAAGAATGTATCGCCTGTAAGAGTTTCTAGATTCAATACCTCTCATCAGCTATTAAAAAACTCAGTTAGCCAGGAACTGGCAAATAAATGGGGAAGAAATGGAGGTAGTGACAGATTTTATTTTCCTGAGCTCCAAGATCACTGCAGATGGGGACTGCAGCCAAGAAAATAAAGGCGCTTGCTCCTGGGGAGGAAAGCTATGGCAAACCTAGGCAGCATGCTAAAAAGCAGAGACATCACCCTGCCAACAAAAGTGCGTATAGTCAAGGCTACGGTTTTCCCAGTTGCAATGTATGGCTCTGAAAGTTGGACCGTAAGAAAGGCTGAGTGCCAAAGAATGGAGGCCTTTGAACTCTGGTGCTGGAGAAGACTCCTGAGAGTCCCTTGGACTGCAAGGCGATCAAACTGGTCAGTCCTAGAGGAGATCGACCCTGACTGCTCTTTAGAAGGCCAGATCCTGAAGAGGAAACTCAAATATTTTGGCCACCTAATGAGAAGGAAGGACTCACTGGAGAAGAGCCTGATGCTGGGAACGATTGAGGGCAAAAGAAGAAGGGGACAACAGAGAACGAGGTGGCCAGATGGAGTCACTGAAGCAGTCGGCGTGAGCTTAAATGGACTCCAGGGGATGGTAGAGGACAGGAAGGCCTGGAGGAATGTTGTCCGTGGGGTCGCGATGGGTCAGACACGACTTCACAACTAACAACAACAAGAAGCCAAGAACTGGAAAAGATTTAGTCAATGGTGAGCCTATTAGAGTCGACAATATTGGACCGGATGAAAAAAGAAAATGGTCATTGCAACTGACACCAAGCAAAAGGGTGGATTGGCATAAATGCAGAGAAATCACCTATCATATAAGACCAAGCATCTCCAGGAGCGCACATCAAGTGCAACTGAAACATCAACCGAGGACAACAAGAATGGAACACAAAATCACGATTGTTTTGCCTATTTGCAATCCGACTCTTGTTTATTCAACCAATTATATGTGAAATGCCTTATTTAAACATGCTTCGTGTATCCAGTCACCACATGTGTATGTCAGAGCTCAAATATTTATTGGAGAAGGAGGAATAGACAGTTTCTCTTTGCTATAACAAAACGTATGGCTGTAATCTCTCACTGGACTACTCTGGGGATTGATGGAGGGCCATGGTCATTAGAACTTCAGATCGCCCAGTACCAATCTGTAATATACCACCACTCAGTTGAACTGACAGATGAAACTCGTGTTCATCTGTCTTCACTGTGATGGTAGCCCTAATGCAGGGGTGTCAAACTCAAGGCCTGGGGGCCAGATCCGGCCTGTGGGATGCTTACATCTGGCCTGTGGGGCCACCCTGGAAACAGCAAAGCTGTTGTGGTCCACCTGCAGCCTGCATAGCTAGCAGCAGAGTTGGACAGTGAGAAGGCTGGGGAGGACAATGGGCCAGTCTTTGAGTCAGGGGAAGGCCCAGACAAGGGCTCTGCGTTGGAGGCAGAGATGGGGCCAGGGCGATGCACGGACTCCGGAACCTCCAGAGGCGGATAGCAGAGAGGCAGAGGAACAGGAGGAGCCTGTTCCTAGTGCACGCATGCAAAGAGCTGCCAGAAGGCAAGAGCAGCTAAAGCAAAAAGGACGATTCGGGAGTAAGGCCAGGAGATGATTGGCCCCTCCCAGAAGGCTTAAAAGAGCAGCAACGGCTCTTGGGATCTTTGTAGGAAAGCAACGTTGCTACATTTGTTTCTTGTCAGCGTCTCTTGCTTCTGAACTTTTGCCAAAAAAAAAAAAAGCCTTTGGCAGGGTGCCAAAGAAGACACAGGTCAGTGATAAGGCTGAAGGACTGTTTATGAAGAATTTGTTTTGGAATTAATTTGGACTAAGTTGAGAATGAAGTAATTCTCAGCTGTTCTAATAAAATTTGTTTCTTTAGGACTGATTGTGTCTGGTAATAACTACTTGGGCCTAGATCACAACAGAAAGACTGGCCCGTGGTGCCTCTGCCAGTGAAAATGGAGCTTGGGAGGGCCACACCGGGGGTCCTCCTGAGCTCCGTTTTCACTGGCAGAGGGTTGCAGGAGGCCGGAGCAGCTGGAAACAGAGCTCAGAAGCCCGTTTTCATTGGCAGAGTGCTCAGGCCGCCACAGGCAACCCCGACATGAGTGACATCGAGGTGGCCACACCCACACAGCCCCCTGAGGTCAGACATAACCCTGATGCGGCCCTCAATGAAATCAAGTTTGACAACCCTGCCCTAATACGCAGCTACCATGAGAGAGAAGAGAGCTGTTTTGTCTTCCGTTTAATGCATGTTTTCAGAGCATTTGCACAAACAAGATTGAACAAAGAGGGCAGAAGTCATCTTTAATTGCTGCAGCTGAAGACAGTACAACATTTGGATCATCTTTATTGATTTTTCACTTTATTCACCTGCTATCTCTGTGTTCTCTCCAGTGGTTTTCCCTACAGTTTTCTCAAATGTGCGCCTTTTGTGAATGCACGTAATTGCACATTTCACATGCTGTTATTTCCCCTCTCTCTCTTTCTCTCTCTCTTTTTTTTCCATAGAAACCATTCCTGGTGTCTTAAGAGTATGCAAGATTCTGCTCTGCATCTAAACTACAGGTCTCAATGGGGGGGCGGGGCTAATCCTGATGACTTTAAACTCCCACTGAGATGATACAAGATGTTTATTAACATTCTGACAAGTTAATTATAAGGATGAAGAGAAATCTTAGTTCGTACTTTGGAAAGAATGACATTAAATAAATAAAAAGGTGTGCGTGGAGGAATCTTAATTGTAGGCAATTAAAAATCCCAACTAAATATTTTGGAGCATGGGAAAAGTAATTCCTCTGAAAAGGGAGAGATAAAGATATCTATCTATCTATCGATCGATCTATCTATCTATCTATCTATCTAATATATATATATATATATATATATATATATATATATATATATATATATATATATACTCAGTTACCAACTGTTTTTGGCGCCAAGAATAATTGTATACACGAAAAATTAAAATAGTTTAACGATTACCTGGGAAAAGGTAGTAATATTTACAGACTCTCTTTGGATACAGTAAGCTATTATTTCCTTAAATTGTGGTTAATTGAATAAGCCACCCTTTCTGTCTCCACCCAATATTACTTCTCTCCTAAACTTTAATTCTTGGTTTATAATCCTAAACTATAAATCCCGGTAATCCACGCGTTGGCTTATAACAGTGATGGCTAACCTTTTTGTTGTCGCGTGCCCCCACACCCATAATGCAATGTGCTGTTGACCCTCCTCCCCGTGCCTTGCCCCCCTGCGCATGCGCGCACAATCTCCCCACCTCTCTCTGTCCCCCGTGCATGTGTACATGACCCCCCCACGCTCCCCGCACACTCCATTTTGGGCCTAGTAGGCCTCCCTGCACTGATAACCCATAATGCAATGTGCCTGTGACCCGCGCATGTGTGTGACCCCCATGCTCTCCATCCACTCCCCATGCATACACGTGTATCTGCTGCATGCGCTCCGCCCCCCTCCCATGCTTGGCAGAGACCTGGAAATCAGCTGGCTGGCGGGAGGCATGCGTGCATGCACGGTGGTGAGTTGGGGAGACTGCTCACGTGCCCACAGAGAGGGCTCTGGGTGCCACCTGTGGCACACTTGCCATAGGTTTGACCTCATGGTTTATAACAATAATAATGAATTAAACCCATATGTATTATTATGGTAGGAAGGACGCTTATTAGTACAGTACAGTAAATTGCAAATTCGAGGAGCATTTAGTTGTATCTTTTATCCTCTTAAAGGAGTCGGACGTATGTTCCATGTTCTCATATCGGTGGACAGTGACAGAAGGATGGAAAGTGATTTGTTCAAGACCCCCTAGGAATCTTGTGGTTTGTATGATATAAGGTAAATTAGTGATTTCCCCCCCCCCCCCAAATTCTAGCTGGAGAAAGCAATTGTGTTTGAAGAGTTAGTGGTAAAAGGAAAACAGGCCATCAAATAACACGGTGACTGGATACTATCAAAACTGACACCAGCCAGAACATAGACAAACTCAAAGAAGCAGAGCAAGATCAGAAGATGTAAGGAGACCTGGCCCATAGAATTGCCAACAGTCAGACTCAACTGAATGGATATCATCATCAAGAGCCATGGTGGTGCAGTACTGTAGGCTGCTTCTGCTGACTGCCAGCTGCCTACAATTTGCAAATCTAACCAGGCTCAAGGTTGACTCAGCTGTCCATCCTTCGGAGTTGGGTAAAATGAGGACCCAAATTGTTGGGGGCAATAGGCTGACTCTGTAAACTGCTTAGAGAGAGTGTTGTAGCTCCGACCCCCGAGCCCCTCTTATCAGAGGAAGAAGGCTCCGAACATGAAGGAGAGGAGCCAGCCAGGTCTCCCTCTCCAGGACCTCCTCTCTGGCAATGCCTCAGGTGTCGGCCGAAGGAGAAGAGATTGGCCCAGAGCCAGGTTTCTCCGATCAGTCAGATAGCGATGACGGAGATAAGTCGTGGCTGGATCCACACCAGCATTGGCTAGACAAACGTACGCAGCAGAAGAGGAGGCGTGCCAGAGATTAAGCTGAGTCACTGGACCACACCCCACAGGCTATATAAAGGAGTGTGGTGGCCATTCAAACTCTGTGATGGACAAAGCTAAACTTCTGGCGAGTCACTTTGCACTTCTGGAAAAACAACGCCTAATCTGCTGTGGGTTTATTTTACTGGACTGATTCAAACTGTTTGTATTTTTGTGTTATCTGGTGGAGGAACAACCCCTCCTTCTTGGAGTAAAAGCTCTTGGCATGCAGCTACTGCGTTGCTGCCAAGTTTCTGATAACTAACAATTGGGTGTTTGAAAAAGTTATTTAACCCTCGGCTGGCTGTGTGTGTGCGTGTGTGAGACGGGGACAGAACAGAGGGCTGTAAAGCACTATGAAGCAATATATAAGTCTAAGTCCAAAGCTACTTACTTTCCTCCCTCCCTCCCTCCCTCCCTCCCTCCCTCCCTTCCTTCCTCTTTCCTTTCCTTCCCTTCCCTTCCCTATCCATCCATCCATACCAGCTCAAGGTTGAGTCAGCCTTCCATTCTTCCAAGGTGGGTAAAATGAGGACCCAGAGTGTTGGGGGCAATAGGCTGACTCTGTAAAACCACTTAGAGAGGGCTGTAAAGCACTATGAAGCGGTATATAAGTCTAAGTGCTATTGCTATTGCTATCATCATCATCACAATCATTATCCAATTGTCAACCCTGAAGCTGACCTGGCTGTGGCCATTTTGGGGCTTTAGTACTGCCACAACCGGAGCTGTGGGAAAGGGAGGGGGAAGTAGAGACAGCTGAGGTTCTCTAGCCAAAACAAAATACTTTCTCTTGGGAACCAAGGACATTTCCACCAGATGTGCAGAACGAGGGAACTGGAGTCACCTAGCTACTGGACAGTATCCTGATAGGACCATGTAACTGATTGTTTGGAGAAAGTGAAACTAGGTGAAAATTGCGGGAACATAGAGTTGGTTTTCACCAGTTTCGTGCCAATATGACATATCCAATAAATCTATTCTTTGAGGACTCCACCCGCCTCGGAGTTTTGATTGCTATGGGTGTGTTACTTGGAACCCTGACATCAATATGTCTGCGGAATACATAAGCTATTACATGCATCTTAGAATATATAATTATAGGGCGATTTTCACACTCATCAATCTGGTGCTGTTGATAGTTAAACAAACTGTTAAATTACTTGAGATTCCGCTTACTTGTAATGCACAATATAAACTAACTTGTGAAATGTCCAGCATCTCAAACTCTGACACTCTTGATTTGAACTGGGGATGTACGGTCACCGTCGTTAACCTTTGCAGAGGCAAATCTCTGTTACAGAGAAAAGAAGATTCATGAGTTAAATTCAAGATCAGCCACCAGGTTATAGTTGCTTCCCATTTAATTACACTGTTCAGGATTTAGCATTACAATATTTGCTTTGAGAATCGCACAGGCACAATGAAAGAAAGTGATCTGCAGATACCATTATCGCTAAGTAAATCATAACAATAAGGCATTGAGCTCTTTTTCTCCTTCTCTGTTCAATTAGAAAGTAAACAAATGTACCAGAAGGAAAGCATTGATTTTCGCTAATACTTTTATTAGTGTTTACAACTTGCAATGTCCGTTATGTTTAATTATCTATTGCACGCACATCTTCTTGGAGAATGCCTGTAAAATTAAGGCGGCTATTTCTCCCTTCTGAGCAGTTCTATAGGGTTACCTCTGCTGTACAAGGACAGTTACCGTATTTTTTGAACTATAAAACGCACCTGACTATAAGATGCATCTAAATTTAGAAGAGGAGAACAACAATAAAAAGTTTTTGGCCTCTGCACACCCCACTTTTGGCACTTTTGGGGGGGCTTTTTTTTGACCCTTTTCCAGCCCTTTTTTCGGCCCATTTTCAGGGCTTTTTTTCAGCCTGTTTTTGAGGCTTTTTTGCCCATTTTTGAAGCTTTTTTGGGCCCATTTTTGAGACTTTTTTCAGCCTGTTTTTAAGGCTTTTTCAGCTCATTTTTGAGGCTTTTTTGGCCCATTTTTTAGGCTTTTTTTCAGCCCATTTTTTCAGAAAATGGGCTGGAAAAAGGCCTGAAAAAGGCCCAAAAAAGGCCTGAAAACAGAGCATGTGGAGGCAGAAAAATGGCTGGCAGGTAGGCAGAGCTTCAGCAATATTTGGTCTATAAGACACATAGTCATTTTCCACCCCTTTTGTGAGACAAAAAAAAGTCTGAAAAATACATTACTAATAAGACAGTGGGAGTCAAGTTGAGCTTTCCGATAGGGTATTGGAATTTGTAAGACAATCATCGATTTCATTCCATGACCTTGGCTGGTAAAATGGGCACTGAAATGAGAATTTCTACCCTAATCAGAAAAAAAGGAATCTAATTCTCATTCTGCTGGGACAAATCATCTTGTCTTCCACTTTTGTAACAAAGGAGTGATATTTATCAGAATCATCTGTTTGTCTGCCAAAAAATTATCACTTGCATATGGCAAAGCTCAGTTTGAAAACAAGTGGATGAGGCCAGTGATCTAGATTCAAAAACATGCCAAGAGAGACTGGGTCATTAAAAGTTCCTCAATTTTACAAATGACATTTACCTGCAATTTTACTTCATCTTGAGTGGAATGATTCACATATGGAGGGTGGATCAAACCCTAATCTCTTTCGGGGGTTTTTTTGTTTGTTTGTTAAGATCTGACCCTAGTAGAGGCTTAATAAAAATATGTTGTCTCTTTTCTCCATTCTCTTCTGGAATGGAGTAGGAAATGGTTGGAAACTGATCAAAGAGAGCAGAAATCTGGAATTAAGGAGAAACATCCTAACAGTAAGAACAATTAAGGGATGGGATCAGTGGTGAAATCCCTTACGGTTTGCCACCAGTTCGCTGCTCATGCATGTGTGGTGCGCACCAAACATGCATCTTGCACAGAAAAAAGACACTTAACAAGACAAGTAGAAAAGCGAGGGGGGGGATGGGACGGGACGGGACGGGACAGAACGGGACGGAACGGAACGGGACAGAATGGAACGGAACGGAACGGAACAAAATTGATGGAACAGAATGGAATGGAACAGAACGGAACAGAATGGAAAGAATCTTTATTTAGTCATGTGGTCATACCAGTATGTCCAGAATTAAACTAATGCAAATATACCAGTAGACACAAATAAAACAGTAGGGTGTGTACCACTGGTGGGTTTCAAAAATTTTTACTACCGGTTCTGTGGGTGTGGCTTGGTGGGTGTGGCTTGGTGGGCGTGGCAGGAGAAGGATACTGTAAAATCTCCATTCCCACCCCACTCCAGAGGAAGGATACTGTAAAATCTCCATTCCCAACCCCATTCCAAGGGAAGGTTACTGCAAAATCCCCATTTCCTCCTAATCAGCTGGGACTTGGGAGGCAGAGAATAGATGGGGGCGGGGCAAGTCAGAATTTTTACTACCAGTTCTCCTTACTACTCAAAATTTCCGCTACCGGTTCTCCAGAACTGGTCAGAACCTGCTGAAACCCACCTCTGGTGTGCTCATAATAAGTCATCCCCACTACAATTAACCCCAATCCGATCCAAATATTCCTGTTAAATATTAGCAAAATAATCTCAGGAGTTTTGTAGCCTCAAAGAAAGAGTTGGAGCCAAATGTGGCCTACCGGTTTTATTACGGTATTAAAAACTCACTGGTCCAGTGGTCTATCCAAAGCTGAGTAGCTACGGAAGTTTATGATATGACCAGATCGAAAAGCGCTGCTAAATTTAATTTTCCAGAAAGCAAGCCATTTCCTCTGAGGTCTAGCTAAACCTTGCATTTAAAAAAAAGTTCTCCAGCACTAAAGAAAAGAAGAAAAAGAAAAAAAAAAGTTTCGGGTTAACTTTCAACTAATCGAGCTTGACTAAAACTGAAATAGCTCCAAACTTTGTATTCCTAACAAGAGGTAAAAAGAGAACGAGAGAAGAAAACACTGCTATGAGAAGAATACAAATGTTAAGTTTATTGATGCAAGAGAGGAGACTATGATTAAGTTGTTTAATGTACTATGCAAAGCAGTAGAACAGTTAGTTTAATATGTTTAATCGGGAGAGTTAGACAGAGCTCAGAACTGCATTTATAATTAAACCCAATGGTCGCAGCCATTTTATTGCTCAACCCCAAACAACCAACTCTCTGCTGCATTGGCTTGTATCCCCGTAATTCTCTTGATGCTTTCTTCTCTTCCCAGGTTTCCCTTCTGTTTGTTTGGGGATGGAAGATTGAAATTCAGAAATTGCTCCTGAATTAATGCAGACTATGGTCTTGAAGATGAGACACAGCTGAGTAGATTCATGGCATGAATCTCCAGGTTGCATGGCTGCTTGTGAAGCAGAGTTGAAAAAGTAATGGCCTTAAGGAAGGCCTCACACATCAAGAGTTGGCTCCATTATTGATTTTGTCAAAACTGAGGCCTAGGTAAGATTTAATGGATGCCTTAGAGAGAAAGGGATGTGGTGGCTCACTGGCTAAGACGCTGAGCTTGTCAATCAAAAGGTTGGCAGTTTAGCGGTTCGAATCCCTAGTGCTGCGTAACAAGGTGAGCTCCCGTTACTTGTCCCAGCTTCTGCCAACTTAGCAGTTCGAAACCACGTAAAAAATGCAAGTAAAAAACACAGGGACCACCTTGGTGGGAAGGTAACAGCATTCTGTGCACCTTTGGAGCTTAGTCATGCCAGTCACATGACCACGGAGATGTCTTCGGACAGCACTGGCTCTTCGGCTTTGAAACGGAGATGAACACCACCCCCTAGAGTCGGGAACAACTAGCACATATGTGCGAGGGGAACCTTTACCTTTACCTCAGAGAGAATAATTAAGAATAGAATAACAGAGTTGGAAGGGACCTTGAAGGTCTTCTAGTCCAACCCACTGCTTAGGCAGGAAACTCTATACCATTTCAGACAAATGGTTGTCCAATCTCTTCTTAAAAACTTCCAGTGTTGGAGCATTCACAACTTCTGGTGGCAGGTTGCCCCATGGATTAATTGCTCTAATTGTCAGAAAATTTCTCCTTAGTTATAAGTTGCTTCTCTCCTTGATCTCCTCCTCCTCCTCCTCCTCCTCCTCCTCCTCCTCCTCCTCCTCCTCCTCTTTCTCCTTCTTCCACTGACTAATTGTTCTAACTGTCAGGGAATTTCTCCTTAGTTCTAGGTTGCTTCTCTCCTTGATGAGTTTCCACCTGTTGCTTCTTGTCCTACCCTCAGGTGCTTTGGAGAATAACTTGACTCCCTCTTCTTTGTGGCAGCCCCTGAGATATTGGATCCCTAGTCCTTCTTTTCATCAAAGTAGATACACCTTGTTCGAAGTCTGAAAAGAGACTGGCTTCCATTGATGACTGTATAAAAGATTGTGCTTTCCCAGCCATCAACAACTTAATCTTAATCAAAAGAAGGAAGAAAAATTGGCCATCAATCTCACTATCCCCAGTTCAGGGTCAGATTATTACTTTTTGCACTTAGAGTATTGATTATGATTATCTCTCGGTTGGGTTAAAGAACGCAGAAGCCAGGAACTAAGAGAAGAAAAATAAGCAAGAATCTATTAAAAAGTTAACTGAGGGATAACCAAAAAGCAACAAGGGAGATAAACAGAAATGTGTGATAATCATTTTGATATGCATTTGTTTTTTTGCTATGTTTAATACAATCCACATTGGAAAATGGTGGTAGCATTCACACTAACAGGTGGAATGTGCATTTTTAAAGAACAAGAATGGCTCAGAATAGAAAATATTTCTTTTCTTCTTCAAAATAAGAAGAAAACTCCACCACTTTCAATCTGGTATAATCCCAGGCCAATGGGATGGAATTGCAAATCGTGCCTGATAATATAACTTCTTGCAAAACTACAGATCCTTAGAATCAATGGCTAAACTGAAAATCTATCGGAGGAAGTTATTTGAATCAATCTCTGTTAAACGACTCTGTGGTTGCTATTTTTCTTCCAATTCCAAACTTTTTTTAAAAAATGAGATATTCCTCTTTTAATTAGTGTTTTTTTTTCTCTTAAAAAGCCATCAATAGCAAGGATGCTTTATCCAGCAGCGATAATAAATTAATATGCAATTAAAGTAGATCAAATTAGTTAACATGACACAGGCATAAAAATAGAAAATGGTTGAGAAATATAACCATTATTGTGAGTAGCTGTACAGTTAATTAGCAACATTTTATTGGATTTATTCTGGCTGCTTCAAAGTGTGCTTTGTTCCATTAAAGCTATCCTGATAGAAGCCACCATTTATATTACAGATCCTAACATTTATATTAAGTGGTTCAAACATCAAAGTGAGCAAAAGTTTAAATACTGTTGAAAGGAGGGAAAGGAATAAAACTACAGGCAATCCTTGAGTTACGACCAGAATGGAGTCAACCTGTCATCATGTTCAAAACTCATGATGGTCTTAATAACCATGTGACCAACCCAATTTAATGACCTTTTTTTTTTTGCACTTGATGTTAAATGAATATGTGGTCATTAATTGAATGCCATTGTCATTAAGCAAATCAACTGTTCACTATGGGCATAGTTTTGGTGACAACTAGAAGTAAGTGTTGGGTTTTGGCAAAACAATTGTAAAACATGTGATCACAGGAGGCAGTAAATGACCCTAAATGTGACTGGTTGCCCAGTCTCCAAAGCACAGTCACATGACCATGGGGGAGGGACAATTGTCAAGTTCAAATCTGGGTCATAAGTACCCAGATTCATAAGTGAAGTGAAGGACCAGGGGAGACATGATAGCAGTCTTCCAATATTTGAGGGGCTGCCACAGAGAGGAGGGGGTCAAGCTATTTTCCAAAGCACCTGAAGGCCAGACAAGGAATAATGGATGGAAACTGAACAAAGAGAGATTCAACCTGGAAATAAGGAGAAATTTTCTGACAGTGAGAGCCATCAACCAATGGAACCGAAGTTGCCTTCAGAAGTTGTGGGAGCTTCATCACTGGAAGCTTTCAAGAAGAGACTGGAGAGATCTGTCAGAAATGGGGTAGGGTCTCCTTCTTGGGTGGGGGAATTGGACTAGATGACGTACAAGATCCCTTCCAACTCTGTTATTCTGTTCTGTTCTGTACCACTCAGGTAGGTTTATCAGAACTTCAACTGGTTGTTAAGTGACTAGTCAAGGCTACAGGTAGTGCTCGACTTACAGCCATTCGTTTATTGTCATTTCAGACTTACAGCAGCACTGATAAAAGTGACATATGGCCAGTTTTCACACTTACAATTATCGCAGCATCCCCATGGTCATGTGATCAAAATTTGGACGCTTGGCAACTGCCACGTCTTTCTGATGGTTGCAATGTCCCGGAGTTACTCAATCCCCTTTTGGGACCTTCTGACAAGCAAAGTCCATGGGGAAGCCATTTAACAAGCAAGTTACTAACTTAACAACTGCAGTGATCCACTTAACTACTAAGGCAAGAAAGGTCATGAAATGCAAAACTCATTTAACAACTGTCTTGCTTAGTAAAGGAAATTTTGGACTCAATTGTGGTCGTAAATCAAGGATTATCTGTACTTGTTAGAGGTGACATTCAGCTTGTTTTGGACCGGGCAAACGGGTAGCTCCAATAATCAGCTGGCCCCACCCACCCGCACCTGCCCTATCCTGTCCTTTATTTCCTGCTTTCTAGCTCATCTCAATCGCGCAGCACAGCTGATTCCCCCACCCTCACTGTTCTACTTACCGTTGCTGATGTGGAAGGTAAGCAGCTGAGCTTTTAAATGCTCCATTTTCAGAGCAAAGCATGCGCTCACCAAACTGGTTGTTAAACCGGCAGCATCCCACCACTGCCACCAATCCATGCCCACAGAACCAGTAAGATTTTTTTTTAATTCCACCACTGGAATGGTGGAATGGTATATATTTTGAGCTTCTAAGATTTCTACACAATTTCCAAACATGAAAAAACTGTACCAAACCAGGAGTGAAATGCTCTTGGTTCGGACCGGATCAGCCGAAGAAACTGTAGAAAACATGGTTTTAAAAGCCTCTGACGATCCCAGCTGAGTTGCCTGATCATCAGAGGCTTTTAAAAGCATTTTTTTCCTGCAACCTCTTCGGCCAAAGAGGTTGTAGAAAAAAATGCTTTTAAAAGAAAAAAAAAAAGCCTCTGATGATCAGGCAGCTCAGCTGGGATTGTCAGAGGCTTTTAAAAACATTTTTTACAATCTCTTCGGCTGAAGAGGTTTTAGAAAAAATGCTTTTAAAAGTTAAAAAAAAAAGAGTTGGCCACGCCCACCCAGTCACATTACCCACCACTACCACCAAGCCACACCCACAGAACCGGTAGTAACAAATTTTACATTTCACCAGTGTACCAAACTATATGTGTTTTGTCAAGGACATGGCTCAAAAACGGAAGGCTAGGACCTGATGAACGATTCCAGAATGCAAGACAACTATCTTGGCTCCTTACCTATTACCAATGCAAACAAAGTTGAAATGTTGGTCTAATTGTAGAGATCTTTGGCTACTTGCTTGAGCTGGCAAGTCAAAAAAAAAACTTTTGGGTCACAATTTCTTGGCCCTGCTTTAGAAGAATCACAGGTTCATGTTAGACAACCTAGATTTGGGCAGTTGAAACAGAGATAGAGAAATAATAAATTTCACTGGAGAACATCAAGTGATAGAAACGTAAATTTCACCGGAGAATGTGAAGAGTCATCTCCTTCGAGTTTTCACAGATTATAATAAGACCATGTTTGCATATAAAAGCCAACAATCTTATTCTCACACTAAGGTCTAAGGCCTGGGGGGGTCCTTCTATGTCTATTACTTTATGTGTTTTTGTCTTTTCCAAATTAAAAGGTTGTCAGGGCATTTGAACAACTATAAAAATCACAAAACTGTAACCGCATTATATTAAACATTTCGAAATAACAGAAGAAAATATCAAAGACAAACCTCAAAGTTGGAAAAGATAAAGTGGCAGACATAAAATAATGGTCAACAACTATACGAGGATGCTGAAAATTCGCTCTTTTTTTTTTCTTCTCCGTGATGGCTCATTCTTCTGAGGCCAACTCATATAGACTGCTGAAGAGAGGCTGTTTAATGAACGGAAAGGGGAAATAACGTTTTCCTTTTAAACTTTTGAGAAGTGAAAATAAACAGCTTCGGTTCACAAAGGATCCGTTATGTTTATTTATGAATGGCTTCATTTCGAGTTGACAGATTTAGTTTTATGGGCTAAAACTTTGAATGGGTAGTTCATAGGAAATGGTGCGGAAAAGATTCTGGTACACGGCAATTTCCAAAGACATTGTTGGGCTAAAGGAAACCAAAACAAAATTAGTGTTTGTAACAATAAGTGGAAATGACCTTGGGAGATAGGAGGCAGAGTTGCAGACGGGACAACTAGCATGAAAAGGATATAACAGGCTATAGAAGGAAGATGCTACTTGCTCTTAGCATCTGTAAAGGTAAAGGTTCCCCTCGCACATATGTGCTCGTCGTTCCCGACTCTAGGGGGCGGTGCTCATCTCCGTTTCAAAGCCGAAGAGCCAGCGCTGTCCGTAGACGTCTCCGTGGTCATGTGGCCGGCATGACTCAATGCCAAAGGCACACGGAACGCTGTTACCTTCTCACCAAAGGTGGTCCCTGTTTTTCGACTTGCATTTTTTACATGCTTTCGAACTGCTAGGTTGGCAGAAGCTGGGACAAGTCACGGGAGCTCACCCCATTACGCAACACTAGGGATTTGAACCGCTGAACTGCCGACCTTTCGATTGACAAGCTCAGCGTCTTAGCCACTGAGCCACCGCGTCCCTTCTAGCATCTATAGAAGACTACATTTAGCACCTTGTGTGAAGCCCCCCCCCAAAAAAAAACACATTGTCAGGCCCAAAGCCAAGAATGAGAAGTGGTGATTCTTCCAAGCGGAGTTCTTTATTATTTTCACACCTATAGACAGAATCTTGCTAAACAAAAGTATCTTACTATCTGAATCTGCAATACACTTTGTGAACTATTAGGGAGGGGCTGTCTTCACCCTCTTTCTCACACACAGGATATCTGGGCTAAGAAAAAAATTTTGAAAAGTGCTTGTGTGGAGACAAGTAAGTTTGTGTGTGTTTGTTTCCGTGTGTAGTATTTTTAGCAGATGATGATTAAGAAAAGACTACACAAGAGGATGTGGTGGCTCCGTGTCTAAGATGCTGAGCTTGTCGATCGAAAGGTCAGCAGTTCAGAGGTTCAAATCCCTAGGTGAGCTCCCGTTCCTTGTCCCAGCTTCTGCCAACCTAGCAGTTTGAAAGCACGTAAAAAATGCAAGTAGAAAAATAGGAAGCACCTTTGGTAGGAAGGTAACAGCATTCCGTGCGCCTTTGGTGTTGAGTCATGCCGGCCACATGACCATAGAGACATCTTCAGACAGCGCTGGCTCTTCCGCTTTGAAACGGAGATGAGCACCGCCCCCTAGAGTCGGGAACGATGAGCACATATGTGCAAGGGGAATCTTGGAGCATATGCACCAAGACAAATTCCTTGTGTGTCCAATCACACTTGGCCAATAAAAAATTCTATTCTATTCTATTCTATTCTATTCTACTCTACTCTACTCTACTCTACTCTACTCTACTCTATTCTATTTACCTTTACCTTTACCTTACACAAGTGTCAGCCTTACCAGAAAGACTAGCTAGGAAACATGACTAGATAAACGAATTCTACTTTGTTGCAAAGCTTCTATTAAGAAAATCTTGTGAGGTTAAAAATGTGATTCTCTGGCTGTCACCTTTACGGTTTGGGAAACTAGGTGGGGTCCCTTCTGAGCTTCTTCGCCCATTATGCAGCTGTGGGCTACGTTCCCTCTTATCTGACTGTTTCCTAGGCAGCATCTATCACCCAGTCTTCCAAGGTTTTTCCCATGTACCATTATAGGAAGACCTTGACTTACGACCTATAATTGAGCCCAAAATATCCGTTGCTAATCGAGTCATTTGTTATGTGAGTTTTACCCCATTTTGCAACCTCTTTTTTTTTTGGCCACAGTTGCTAAGCTGATCCCTGCAATTGTTAACAGGGTTGTTAAAGTGAATCTGGCTTCCCCCATTAATTTTTGCTTGTCGCCAAAGGGGGCAAGCAAAAATTGTCCCAAAGGGGACAAGCAAAAAAGGTCACCAAAGGGGATCACATGACCCTGGGACACTGCAACCATCATAAACACGAGTCAGTTGCCAAATATCTGAATTTGGATCACGTGTCTGTGTCGGAGATTCTTCAAACACTCGTAAGTTTGAAAAACGGTCATAAGTCCCTTTCCCACCCCCCCAGTGCTGTTGTAACTTCAAACAGTCACTAAATGAACTGGTGTAAGATCTTTTTAGAAGACATTTCAGTGTAAATGTACACTCTTGCCATCTATGGAACTACCGTGTTTCCCCAAAAATAAGACTGGGTCTTATATTAATTTTTGCTCCAAAAGACGCATTAGGGCTTATTTTTGGGTTAGGTCTTATTTTGGGAGAAATACGGTACTAAATGCATCCATCTGGCTGACAATCTTAAGTAAGGCTTATTTTGGGGGTAGGCATATATTACAAGCATCCTGAAAAATCATGCTAGGGCTTATTTTCTGGGTTGGGTCTGTACTGTGAGTTATACAGAGTACGTAGGTCAATATACATTCTCCCTTTATTAGAGAGTTTGCCAGGGAAGACAGATGACTTTTATGTAGGCTTTTTCCTCCAAGACTCAAACCCGGCTACCCCGCATGCAGTGGCAAAATTCTGTGTCGCTGCAATGTCCACAAGAAAAAAAATTGGTTACAGAATTATAGATGTCAACTGGTGCCAATGTTTTGGAGATTTCTATAACAATGATTGGAAAAATACATTTACTCACATACTTATCGGCTCTCCACTCATGTAAATTAGGGAGTGATCCTAAAGGTTTGAGATCATGTATTTTCATAACAGGGACGCTATTATTCAGGATTAATGTCAGTATTATTTTTAATTGATTGTATGTCTATTGCTGGTCGATGACCATAATAAAGTATTTATTCTATTCCGGTTGGGTCTTATTTTCGGGAAAACAGGGTACCCAGAAATCACAAGCTAAGTTGCATTTGTTTGTGCTGCTCTTCTCCAAATTGGTAGGCCCAGCTTCTCTCACCTGCAATCGGGCGGCCTTGTTACCCAATGCCTTTCTGAGCTTTTTCCTCTTCACCTCCCCTCTCTTCCCCCCTCCCCACCACCAAAATGTCCCGAAGAGGCCCAGTGCCAAATGTCTCCATTTAAAATCCTGCCCTTCATCTTTCAACCGAAGCATTAACATTCTATTCAGAAATCTCTCTCCTCTCTCCAATATTACTACAGATTAATTGGCAGTGTATAAAAGACGTTGCCAGGTTCACAATGGTAACCATGGCAGCCTTCATACTTTCTGCACAATGCATACGTAATTCACTCCTGAAGAAAAAAAAAACATAATTAGAATGTAACGTAATATGGTCTTTTCAAGCATCGGCTATGCTAGGAGGAGGAGGGGGGAGGAAGAGGAGGAGGTGGAGGTAAAGGAGGAGGAAGAGGTGGAGGAGGAGGAAGAGGAGGAAAAGGAGGAGGAGGTGGTGGAGGAGGAAAAATCTGTCGAAAGAAGCCATCGTTTTCAACAATTTGATCTCAGCTTTCTTCCTTATGGGAATCCTACTGCTGCGGTACACCGGCTGATCATCAGGCTAGCTCAGGAGGTTATTTTATACTTCGGCCAAAAGGGGGCACTGTGACATCTTTTATGGTGTCAACCAGCTTCTGCAGATCTGTATTCGATTTGCAACGGACTGTAGCATTTGCTGCCTACAAAAAACTTTACTGTTTCTCATGAAACATTTTGTTTATCTGCTTCCCAATATTTGGTGTGGGGGGAGGAGGCATATCACTTTGGGGATGATGTGCACCCATCAGAAAAAGTATTTCCAAGCCAAATTTCCAGGTAGCGATAAAAAGTAAGGACAGACAAGGAAAGGGTTAAAGAAATGATTTCATGTGACTGCATTATAGTGAAGCCTTCTGACAAGTTCCTTTTGAATTCAGAGAAATGTTTCTTCCAAATAGAAACATCATGTGGTTTGTAAATTATGAAATAAACATATGTGGGATATAATTGCTAGGAGGAGGAGGAGGAGGAGGAGGAGGAGGAGGAGGAGGAGGAGGAGGAGGAGGAGGAG
>WNWU01000117.1:601487-616167 GCA_012654045.1 Ptyas mucosa | reverse complement strand
TCTTCTCTTCTCTTCTCTTCTCTTCTCTTCTCTTCTCTTCTCTTCTCCTCTACTCTACTCTACTCTACTCTACTCTACTCTACTAAATTGGCAGATTCCAAGCGAGTTCCCCCCCTATTCTTTGTGGAAGGTATCGCCTCACCTGAAATGACAGTGCTTTAGAAGCCACTCAAGAGGTAAAAATACGCAGCGCTCTTGAGTTGTTCCCAACTAGTTTACATCATTTGGGCCTGGGGCAAAAGAGAACGCGCTTTTGTAGAACAGTGGGCAGCTTAAGACAGCAAAACTTAAAAGAGAAGAGGGACCTGCCAAACTCTCTGGAAGGCATCCAGAGACCAAGCAAAGCCAAATCTGTATTCCATGCACATGTTGCTGTAAGCTAAGACTTAACACATCGAGGCTGATTAACCGTTGAATGCTAATTGAGATCACACATTACGCAGAGCCAATGCATCGATTGTTTGATTTTGACTTAGCGGGATGTATGGCTTAGCTAAAAAAAATCCATGGTTAAGCAAACCACGGATCAGGACAAGGTTCGGACCCTGTTATGTGTAGTGTTGCACTCGGAAAAACTGACCTTACCCCTCAAAAGATGATGTGACAAAATTAAAAAAAAAAGCAGAGCATATTAAAGAGTAAAAAGTAAAGGTAAAGTTCCTCTCGCACATATGTGCTAGTCGTTCCTGACTATAGGGGGCGGTGCTCATCTCCGTTTCAAAGCTGAAGAGCCAGCGCTGTTTGAAGATGTCTCCGTGGTCATGTGGCCGGTGTGACTAAACACCAAAGTTGCACAGAACGCTGTTCCCTTCCCACCAAAGGTGGTCCCTATTTTTCTACTTGCATTTTTAACTTGCTTTCGAACTGCTAGGTTGGCAGAAGCTGGGACAAGTAACAGGAGCTCACCCCGTTACGCGGCACTAGGGATTCGAACCGCTGAACTGCCGACCTTTTGATCAACGAGCTCAGCATCTTAGCCACTGAGCCACCGCATCCCACTATTAAAGAGTAGACTAAATTAAATACATGGATAAATGTGATATGATATCTTTGGCGATAGCCAGCCAGATGCCTTCAAGGCAGGATCCAAAGGTGTTTGTTTGTTTTTCTCAAGAGGCAACTGGACTTTCTGGTTTGTCTTTGAAGACGTTTCGCTTCTCATCCAAGAAACTTCTTCAGCTCTGACTGGATGATGGGGAATGGAAGGATCCATCCAATCAGAGCTGAAGAAGCTTCTTAGATGAGAAGCGAAATGTCTTCAAAGACAAACCAGAAAGTCCAGTTGCCTCTTGAAAATAAAGAAGGGCCTTTGGGACAACCATGATCTGAATGACTGAGAATCTCCATAGACCCCTTCAAGGCAGGACAACATGTGCTCATCGTCATTTGAGCCAGTATTACTCCTTTTTTAAAATTGGACTGCACCTTAAACTATAACTGCCTGCCTTACAAGATTCTCCCCATTTCAAGGTTGAAATGAAAAGAGAAGAGTATCAAGCTGGGCTGTTTTTCCCAGATAATCCCCAGATGAAACCGCATGCTAGATCAAGATATTTTAGAAGGTGACGAATCACCATGTGGTACAAGGAGAAGTTCACTCATCAAAGGTCCTATTCACAAACATCAGATCTTGAGCATCGTCATTGCCAGATTATATTTTTCTGGAGGACCAAATGGTTTGATTTGGCATCCTTTACCACATCGCTTGCCTTGATGTACCCATCCAGTGGATCTCTTTTCAGCTAGCTTTGAGAAATATTCTGGATTCTTACTTAATGCTTCTTTAAATTCATATAATATAATAATGCGCATAAGGAGAGTGGTGCGGTGGCTTAGAGGTGGAGCTCTCGTCTCACAATCAGGAGGCTATGAGTTCGATCCTAGGTAGAGGGCAGATATTTCTCTCTCTGGGCACACTGAGAATCTATCTGCTGAACAAAACTCTGCATTGGCGACAGGAAGGGCATCCGGCCAGTAAACACTCAGCTCCATTCAGTTGTCCAGACTCCACACCGTAAGGGATTATGGGGTCATTAAAAGATGATGATGATGATGATGATGATGATGATGATTATAAGCGTCCCTGAACGCTCAACTTCTCTTTGTAGGCCTTCGCGTTACATTTCTGAACTGCTTTCCCCCACATTTAACAATCTCCCTGGCAGAGTTTTTACAACATTTCAAGGGTGATAAATTAGACGTAGCCCTTTCACAGCCATAACTGGCAGTAAATCTTTTCCTTCCTCTTCTAATTACAAAAAATCATCAGATTTCCAGGCTCTTGGCAACAGATTCTAGTAGATTCAGAAACCGAGTCAACATTGCTATATTCCAAAACTGGCTTTTCAGTACTGGGAATAATGGGGGTAGAGTTGAGTATGCCTGTCTACGCACACCACACAACTTTCTGATACAGCTGACCAGCATTCTTTACTAATGAAATTCATTGTTTTGGAACCAAGGCTTTAAAAATACTTTCACTGAGGACAATCTGCCTCCATTATATAGACATAACTGTTTTTGCTGCTTGCCAAGCTATTACTTTTCTATTGTTATCTGACTAAGCCATCAACTCTGCAGACACTGGAGTGATAAAAATGTGTCCAGCTGACACACAAGCTGATATCCAGCTGTCTTGAAGCTCCATAAATTTCTCCCCTCTTGTTTTTTTTTCCCCTCCCTTCCTTTTTCATATACAATCATATCTAGCAGCAGTAGCTTGTGAATTTTTCAGGTCCTACTTGTGTTGAGTGATAGGATTGTTTTCTCATCGCATTCATCAAATTGAGAAGGTAGCCAATAGATCCGTAGAAACATTTGCTAAAGCAAGTTGGGCACAGAGTGTTTACCCATGCAATTGCCAAGCATCTTACAAGGGGTTAAACAGATTAACAGGGTTATAGGTCATCTAGTCCAACCTTCTCCCACCCTCAAGCAGGAGACCCTACACCATTTCTGACAAATGGCAGTCCTATCTTTTCTTGAAAGTCTCCAGTGATGAAGCTCCCACAACTTCCGAAGGCAACTTCTGTTCCATTGGTTGATGATGATGATGATGATTAGACTTCTATACTGCTTCATAGTGCTTTACAGCCCTCTCTAAGCGGTTTACAAAGTTAGCATATAGCATATTGCATATTAGTATATTGCATTAGTATTAGCATATTGTCCCCAACAATCTGGGTCCTAATTTTACCCACCTCGGAAGGATGGAGGGCTGAGTCAACCTTGAGCCAGTGAGATTTGATCTGCTGATCTGCTGAACTAGCAGTCAGCTGAAGTAGCTGCAGTACTGCACTCTAACCACTGTGCCACCTCGGCTCTTGTTTATTCTCACTGTCAGAAAGTTCCTCTTCATTTCTAGGTTGAATCTCTCTTTGGTCAGTTTCCATCCATTATTCCTTGTCTGGCCTTCAGGTGCTTTGGAAAATAGCTTGACCCTCCTCCTCTCTGTGGCAGCCCTTCAAATATTGGAAGACTGCTATCATGTCTCCCCTGGTCCTTCTCTTCACTAGACTAGCCATGCCCAGTTCCTGCAACTGTTCTTCATATGTTTTAGTCTCTAGATCCCTAATCATCCTGGTTGCTCTCCTCTGCACTTTTTCTAGAGTCTCCACATCTTTTTTTATTGTGTGATTTGAGGTGTGTGTTGTCTTTTGCATTAAGGCCTTTTCAGTGTTTTAGTTTTTATAGTTTTCATAAGGCTGTTGTAACTTTGGATTGGAAGCTGCCCAGAGTTGACTATAAGACGCAGCTATATAAATGTTTAAAATAAAGTAATAAATCTTATGAATAAATATTAAACCCAGGCCGAATTATGCATAGAAATTTTGTGATGCAGAATATCCTATGCATAACATGTAACTTGTGCAAATTTGCCAGAAGTATTCTTCTCTGAGTGTGCCAGAAATACTTCAACCCCCACATTCAGGGTGGAGTGAAGAAAATCCATGGAGCAAATGTTTCTTTTCCCTGCTAAGTCAGAAATGGAAAGAAGGGGATTAAACCCATGCTTGATATCTATTTTTTGGCTTCTCCTAGTTCTCTGTCTCATAGCAAAGGAAAGGACTAGCACTAGATTTGGCTGCTTGTCCTCCTTCTTAACTTCTTTCCTATTGGTATTCATCTGATTGATCACTTGTTGTTTGTATCTTATGAGTTATGATTGTATCTTGTGATTTATTGCTTTGTTGTTTGTATGCACACTGAGAGCTTATGAACTGGAGATAAATTCCTTGTGGGAGGAGGAGGAGGAGCAGAAGAAGCAGAAGCAGAAGCAGGAGGAGGAGCAGGAGGAGGAGCAGGAGGAGGAGGAGGAGGAGGAGGAGAGGAGGAGGAGGAGGAGGAGGAGGAGGAGGAGGAGGAGGAGGAGGAGAAGAAGAAGAAGAAGAGGAAGAAGAAGAAGAAGAAGAAGAAGAAGAAGAACAACAACAACAACAACAACAACACAACAACACGACTAGTTCTAATTACCAGCTCTAATTTCTATCTCAATTTTTTCCAATCGTCTGCAGCACAATTGGTTAAATTCCACAGGCAAGATGCTCTCAAATACTGGAGCTATTTAGATTGTATTCATTAATTTGCTTTATTTTGCCCTTTAATCTCTTCAGTATAATTTTTTTTTAGTCCCGGCACCATGACTAGAAATAGAGGCTCCATTCTCTATTATGTTTGCGAGATAAAAATGTGATGAATAGATCATCGCCGCGTAAGGAATTTCCAGCAAGTAGATATACTGTATATCTTGATACGATTAACCTTAAAAGTTCCAGATTTCCAATCGCAAGTGTGATTTCATAGGACTGTGTCACTCTTAGAATTTTTAGATAAACCCGGTGCTTCAGAGCATCAGAGTATGCTCGCAAAACACGCTGGGAGCGTTTCCTTAACGCAGCTTCTCCTTTTCGGTGGGATTGTTTAGTTGCGTCCCACAGCTTGGAAAAAGACGCATTTGGATGAAGGAATTGTCAACAGGTGCAATCTTCTTACTAGAAGACTTCTCCAGATCATTTGCAGCTTCAGTGATCCCCTCCCCTCCCCCAATGACTTATCTCCTTGAGGGAGAAATCAAGAGTTCAGAGATCAGTGAAATTACATTACTCCAATAATTTTTGCCAACTGTGTTTCCTAGCAGCTGTCATCGTTAGCCAAGTTGTCTCCAGCTCATGGGAATTGTGGATCGTCAAGACCTGAAAGCTAGGTTTTCCACTGGTGCTTTTTACTCCATTCAGAACAAAATTTTTTACAGATTTGTTTTGATGTCTCTTTGTAAGCCACCTGTTGTATGTACGTCAGTGTAATTTCTTTCTTTACCTTTGTTCAGTCTTGCACAATTTTTAGAGAGTTGCTAGACAGGTCCCTGTAGTTCTCTTGGTAAGACTTTCCAGAAATAATTTAGAATAACAGAGTTGGAAGGGACCTTGGAGGTCTTCTAATCCAACCCCCCTGCCTAGGCAGGAAACCCTACACCACTTCAGACAAATGGTTATCCAACATCTTCTTAAAAACTTCCAGTGTTGGAGCATTCACAACTTTTGGAGGCAAGTTGTTCCACTGATTAATTGTTCTAACTGTCAGGAAATTTCTCCTTAGTTCTAAGTTGCTTCTCTCCTTGATGAGTTTCCACCCATTGCTTCTTGTCTTGCCCTCAGATCCTTTGGAGAATAGCTTGACTCCCTCTTCTTTGTGGCAGCCTCTGAGATATCAGAACACTGTTATCGTGTCACTCCTAGTCCTTCTTTTCATCAGACTAAACATACCCAGTTCCGGCAAACGTTCTTTATATGTTTTAGCCACCAGTCCCCTAATCATCTTTGTTGCTCTTCTCTGCATTCTTTCTTAGAGTCTCCACATCTTTTTACATTGTGGTGACCAAAACTGAATGCAGTATCCCAAACTTGGACTTACCAAGGCATTATAAAGCGGTATTAATGCTTCATGTGATCTTGATTCTATCCCTGTTTATGCAGCCTAGAACTGTGTTGGCTTTTTTGGCAGCTGCTGCACACGGCTGGGTCATGTTTAAATAGTTGTCCACTAGGACTCCAAAATCCCTCTCACAGTTACTACTATTGAGCAAGGTACCACATATACTGTACCTGTAAATGATTTGCCATTGTCTGCTTCTAGGGCTGAGTGAAAGTGGCTGGACCAAGGTCACCCAGCTGGCTTTGTGCCTAAGGCAGGACAGTAACTCTCAGTTTCCCAGTTTCTAATCTGACGCTTTAACCACTACACCAAACTGGCGCTCATAAATGTGATCGAAAAGCATTCATAAAAGAAGAGCAATGTTATTCTGAATTAATAATAATCCTGAGACTTACATATGTGGCTGTAAATAGTTTTATAAGACTTTGTCTTCCTAGGGCTGTTATTGGCCCTGAATTGGGGGGGGGGGGGGAATTAATTAGGAAAAAAAAATTAGAAAGCAGACATTCCCTCTTTAGTTCTACATCATTTAAAACAAAATTAGACAGCAAGCGAAAGAGAATGAAAAATTGAGCAAGGCTAAAAATGTATCAAAGAAGAAGCATTAGAAGAACCAATTACAATCAATTATTTCATACAGTTCAAATGACACCCACTAGTCCTTAATTATTTTTAGGGATGCTTTTTTCCCCTCTCTTTGTTTTCTCTCTTAAATCCCCAGAAGGAACAGGTTTTAGCCAAGGTATTAAATCCACCATTAATGAAAACATCTAGCTGACATTAATAGGAAAATGGCTTAGAATGTCAGACCTAAGCCATAGCAAGGCCAAAATCAGAGTGATGCACTACATAGCAAATGAGAACGGCACTGGCAAATTCCCATAGTTATATTAACTGCAGAAATGAAAACAGAAGTAAAGCCGGCCATTTACGCCTTTTTTCAAAGGCATCTCCAATTTTAAGGGTCACCAAACCATCAATCCCCGATCGCATAGCATGTTGGAAATATGCAGCTTACGTTGCTGTAGGGAGGCATTGTTGGAAGTTCAAAGCATCATGGCCCAATGCCCTCTGAAACCCCTTTCTACACCTGAGGGTACCACTTCATCCCGTCAGTCTTGCCTTTCCAGTATTCTTTCCCTTTCATTTCAGGTCGGCATAGCATCCTTTTTCTCAGTCGCTTTTCTTGCATTTAATGTTGAGAAGTCGCTCTGAATCCGACCGAACACTAGTGAGAGCCCATATTAGGACTTACTTAGTGGCGATAAAAGCAGCAAAACGTCACTATTTTGCTGCTCTTATTGCATCATCAGATAACCGCCCAGCCGCCCTCTTTAGGGTGACCCGCTCCCTGTTCCAACAGGAAGCGCGGGAGGACCCCTTGGAGGGGAGAGCTGAGGACTTTGTTCAATATCTGTATGATAAAATCACTCAGATTCGGGAAGATCTGGACTCCGACTGGGTGGTTCCAGGGGGAGGGGACGAGGCAAGTCTTGAGACCGTTACCTGGATTGAGTTTGATCCTGTGACCCTTGAGGATGTGGACAGGATTCTGGGTAGACTGAACGCGACCACTTGTTTATTGGACCCGTGTCCCTCCTGGCTAGTACTGGCTTCCCGGGAGGTGTCGCGAGGCTGGCTCCAGGAGATTATAAATGCTTCGTTGGGAGAGGGTGATTTTCCCGCCGCCTTGAAAGAGGCGGTGGTGAGGCCTCTCCTTAAGAAGCCTTCCCTGGACCCGGCAATGTTGGTAAATTATCGTCCGGTCTCCAACCTTCGCTTTTTGGCGAAGGTTGTTGAGAGTGTGGTTGCGCGACAGTTCTCCCAGCACCTGGAGGAAACAACGTATCTGGATCCGTTCCAGTCGGGCTTCAGACCCGGGTACAGTACGGAAACGGCATTGGTCGCGTTGGTTGATGATCTCTGGAGGGCTCGGGACAGGGGGTGTTCCTCTGTCCTGGTCCTATTAGACCTCTCAGCGGCTTTTGATACCATCGATCATGGTATCATGCTGCACCGGTTGGAAGGGTTGGGGGTGGGAGGCACTGTGTTACAGTGGTTCTCCTCCTTTCTCTCCAACCGGTCGCAGTCGGTGTTGGCAGGGGGGCAGAGATCGACTCCTAGGCCCCTTATATGCGGGGTGCCACAGGGATCGGTTCTCTCGCCCCTCCTGTTCAACATTTATGTGAAGCCGCTGGATGAGATCATCCGTGATTTTGGGGTGAGATATCATCAGTACGCTGACGACACCCAGCTGTACATCTCCACCCCAGACCACCCCAACGATGCCCTTGAAGTAATGTCCCGGTGCCTGGAGGCCGTGCGGATCTGGATGGGGAAGAACAGGCTCAGACTCAATCCATCCAAGACCGAGTGGCTGTGGTTACCGACTTCCCGATATAGTCAGTTGGTACCATCACTGACTATTGGGGGCGAATCATTGGCCCCTACAGAGAGGGCGCGCAATTTAGGCGTCCTCCTGGACTCACGGCTGTCCTTAGAAGACCATCTGACGGCTGTGTCCGGGAGGATTTTTCATCAGGTTCGCCTGATCCGCCAGTTGCGCCCCTTTCTGGATCGGGACTCCTTACTCATGGTCACTCATGCCCTTGTCACCTCCCGCCTGGACTACTGTAATGCTCTCTACATGGGGCTCCCCTTGAGGAGCACCCGGAGGCTCCAGCTGGCGCAGAGTGCGGCCGCGCAGGTGGTGATGGGAGCGACGTGGCGCTCTCATGTGACACCGCTCTTGCGCGAGCTGCACTGGCTTCCGGTGGTCTTCCGGGTGCGCTTCAAGGTGCTGGTTACCACCTTTAAAGCGCTCCATGGCTTAGGACCTGGGTACTTGCAGGACCGCCTACTACCTCCAATAGCCTCCCACCGACCGGTACGCTCCCATAGAGAGGGACTCCTCCGGGTGCCGTCGGCCAAACAATGTCGACTGGCGGCCCCCAGGAGGAGAGCCTTCTCTGTGGGAGCACCCACTGTCTGGAACGATCTCCCCCCAGAGATTCGGCGGATCCCGGACCTTCGTACTTTCCGCCGTGAGTTAAAAACTTTTTTATTTCATCAAGCGGGCCTGACATAGTATCTCCCTTTTTATAAGAAAATTTTAAATTGTATAATCCAAATTTTTAGATCTGGGACTTATATATTTTTTAAAAAAATGGGTTTGAATGGTTGGGCAATTGTTTAATTTGGTTTTAATTCGGTTTTAAATTTTGTATTTATGTTTTTTATCTCTGCCTGTTCACCGCCCTGAGTCCCCTCGGGGAGAAGGGCGGTATATAAATCAAATAAACCATAAACCATAAACCATAAACCAGAAGTAAGGCTAGAGTTATTGGAGGGGGAAACTGCATTCGTGCTGATTGATGGATTGACTGATGGCTTCTCCCACATCCTTTAAGAGAAAATGATGGAGATGGAGGAGGAGGAGATGGAGGAGGAGGAGGAGGAGGAGGAGGAGGAGGAGGAGGAGGAGGAGGAGGAGGAGGAGGAGGAAAGGCATGGGTTAATGTGGGTTTTCTACTGACTAGGGAAAAAACTTGCAACCTGGACATAGGGCTTCTGCAGAGTTCTAAACCTTCTAATGATTTAGCGTTCTGAACATCACTGCTGATGAAATTCACGGTTCCTTGCTTGGAATGTAAAACTTGACTGCTAGCTCTGCTTAATCCTCAAGTTGAGGTCAGCACCCTAATCCCTAAAGGAGCTTCTCCAGTTGACCCTGAACATAGATTACCTAATGAAGATGCATTTCCTCCAGCTGACTCCAATTTACTGTCAGGCATAAAGAATTAGGACCATATGGTAAATTGCAGTTCACAAGATTTATTGCTTAAGCCTATACACAGGAATCTAGTCAACTAAAGTTCAATACTCAATTGGCACCAGAAAAGGGTTAATGAAATTCAGGTAGGGTTGGAACATTTGTGAGAACGCAGCGACTCTAGGTTGCTGACTTATTTAATTCCGCCCTCCCAGCTCTGCCTACTCCTCTCCTACATTTAGCTATTTATTGTCAAAGTTCTTTCAGGAACAGCTGTGAATCTAAGTTCTCCAGTTATTAGTCGCTTATTCAAAAGTATGCTTAGTGGGAAGCAGTCTCACAGATAAAAATTGGGTAGTTTCAGGGGTTTTGTTTTTTTTAAAAAAAAGACCCAAAAAAAGAAGCTATATCCCTAGAGACGTTCTTGCTGTTGCATTACAGGCAAATCGAAGTCGGTACCCATGCTCAGACTTTCTAACTCATTTCTTCCCGAGACAACAAAGACAACATTCTCATTGTTGACAAATGGGTGCTAGCTGACCTTTGAATCACTGGATGCGACCTCTCCAGCTTTTGTTCTAATGAACACATGTATACACATGCCATCCATTTAAGATCAGCTTTCCACCTCCCCTTGTATTGCTGAAATAATAATATTTACATTTCAGTAACATATGTTTATTTTCCTGGGCTCCAAGATCACTGCACATGAGGACTACAGCCAAGAAATTAAAAGACACTTGTTCCTGGGGAGGAAAGCTATGGCAAACCTAGACAGCATTCTAAAAAACAGAGACATCACCCTGCCAACAAAAGTGTGCATAGTCAAGGCGATGGTTTTCCCAGTGGTCATGCATGGCTGTGAAAGTTGGACCATAAGGAAGGCTGAGCACCAAAGAATGGAGGCCTTTGAACGATGGTGCTGGAGAAGACTCCTGCGAGTCTCTTGGACTGCAAGGCGATCAAACCAGTTAGTCCTAGAGGAGATCATCCCTGACTGCTCTTTAGAAGGCCAAATCCTGAAGATGAAACTCAAATACATTGGCCACCTAATGAGAAGGAAGGACTCACTGGAGAAGAGCCTAATACTGGGAAAGATTGAGGGCAAAAGAAGAAGGGGATGGCAGAGAATGAGGTGGCTGGATGGAGTTACTGAAGCAGTCGGTGTGAGATTAAATGGACTCCAGAGGAAGGTAGAGGACAGGAAGGCCTGGAGGAAAGTTGTCCATGGGGTCGTGATGGGTTGGACACGACTTTGCAACTAACAACAACAAACATATGTTTGTTTCTGGTCTTTAGAAGAGCAAATAATATGAAAGCAACCAATGAAGGAAAGAATACAGTGTTTACAATGTTTTCCGTACCTTCCCTTCCTACAAATCATTTTCATGAATTGACAACTGCCTTACAGTCAATAATGTAACATTCTTCCTAACTGAAGATCAAGGTTTACAATTTAATCTTGTGCTCCCATTGTCTATTCAAATTCTGTATGATTTATGAGTACAAGCACACTTGAATAGAAAATATCTCATTATTTCATACATTGCCAACTCAAATGCCCAGGTCTGTAAGATCAACTTTTACAATAAAGCATTTTATATATCAGGATAGATACATTCAGGCTGTGATGATAAACACACTTACTAAGACAAAAGGTGAAATCCATCCTTGGAGGTATGGGGAAATACACCTGTGTACTATATCGTTCTTTCAGAATAAATATATTAGTTCTATTTAACCAAAACCTTAGTACTGTATTCATTATATCTGGATCCATGACAGCACTTAGCAATAGTACTTAGACTTATATATACGCTTCATAGTGCTTTTGCAGTCCTCTCTAAGTGGTTTTACAGAGTCAGCACATTGCCCCCAACACACTGGGTCCTCATTTTACCCACCTCGGAAGGATGGAAGGCTGAGTCAACCTTGATGGCATGGATCCAGATATATCTTATTACCGATTCCTGAGGAAAGCTCTGTAAACTCAATTCTTTACAGAAAATTATTTATTTGTTTGTTTATATTAAATTACAATTAAAAATAATAAAAACATTGTCAACTCGCAAAGCATCCCTGGCCTGCTCTCGAGTTGCCATAGGCCAAGGGGGATGGGAAACCAGCGAAATGGCACAGCAGCCAAAGACAGATGCACATTCCACACTTACCTCTCTCAAGACTGTATCCTAGGGATACCTACAGCAGCCGAAGGAGTGTGACCTCCACAATCTGCGAAATTGCTCAATGATGAATGTGATTGATGACACACCTCGGGAGAAGATGTGGGGGGGAACAGGGTCATAATTGGAGAGTAAATTACATAGGGTCAGAGCTCGCTATACTTGGAAACATGCCGACATGAAGCTTCTAATACATAACTGGATTTCTTTTGAAGCTTGGCTTGAGACTCATGATTTAATTAGGGCATCTGTTGGAACCCTGACAAACATATTATTGAATACTTTATTTAGCCAAGAGTGATTAGAGCCACAAGAAATTTGTCTCTGGTACAGAAGCACTCAGTGTACATGCAAAGCAACAGAGTAATGGAATAGAGTTTTCTTCTTGAGCAAGAGGTTGGACTAGAAGACCTCGAAGGTCCCTTTGAATTATTCTGTTAATAATTATTATACTAATAAAAGAGGAAGTAAAGAAGAAATTTAAAAAGCACCATGAGTTTATCTCATGCTGCCTATTCACAAGAATCTGATCTACTAATGGTCAAAACAAATTGGTGCCAAATAAGAGTCAATGGACTTCCAAGGTGGATGGAGTTAGGTTTCTTATGGAGATGTAAAGGCTTCAAAATTATGATGCGTTTGACCCCACCCTTGGGTTCAGCTTCCTCATCTCTTACAATTTGATGGCTAGAGACTCTTGGACAAAGATGATCCCTCAGGTACCCTAGTCTGGTATTGGTTTATTAAGTTTTTTTAAATTCCACCTTTACTGTCAGACCTGGAAGCCATCTTTTTCAGGCCTTCAGCCATGCCACATTTTCTACTGTGGGAAACTGGGAGGGGGGGATGGCATAGAGTATGGATGATACGTAGTCAAAATAACGTTCCTTTCTCAGAGAGTCAAGGACACCTTGCCCTAGCACCTGAAGTCAGATGACTAGGAGGTATCTCCAGTTTGGACAGTGGATGATTGGACTATGTGATGGACATGTGGATGCTGGGCAGGGACTTGAACTTTCATTTGGGTGAGGAAAACCTGGAAACTTTCAGATTCGGGTTTTCCCAGATGTGCCAATATAACATCTTCCCTCCCATTTTCCCACAGTAGAAAATGTGGTAGGCCTGAAGGCCCAAATGAAAAAGATGGCTTCCAGATCTGACAGTAAAGGTGGAAATATAGATATAGATAGATAGATATAGATATAGATATAGATATAGATATAGATATAGATATAGATATAGATATAGATATAGATATAGATATAGATATGTTTTCTGAGGTTTGTATGTAGGTCTTTGGTTATTTGGGTTTTCTCCTGCATAAAATTGGAAGTGTCTAGGCGACGTTTTGATGAAGTCTCGTCTTCGTCAAAACGTCACCAAGACACTTCCAATTTTACGCGGGAGAAAACCCAAATAACCAAAGACACACACACACACACACACACACACACACACACATATTTGGTGAGGGAGGACTATTGATTGGCAAAATTTTCTAATCTATATGTAGATGTCTCTGAAAGAAAATCACCTGGAATCAGAATCTATATCTTAGCTTTTGAGTTGCTATGTCCTCTCTCTCAGATCATAATTATTTTTAAAATATATTTTGCCTTAATTTCCACTGACTTCCTTGTTGCCCTTCTATTGACATTGCCTTACTTACAGATGAAGCTAGACTGTTTTCCTTCTGAAATATATTTTTCAGCAAGGGAGCATCACATTTTATTTTATTTCTGTGGGTTTATAATCGTACCGCTTTCATCTATCTCTTTTGATTACATCAACGATAAGTTATTAACCAAGATCAATTTTATATAGTCTACAACATAATTTAAAATGTTAAGGCTGATGCTCATTTAAGACCCATTATAAATGAATGAAATTACTTTCAGTTCATTAATGTATTACTTAAGGTTTCTAATGGGGAAGAGAATAAAATTTTAAAAAAAATCTAAAAATGCAGACAAAAATGAAGGCAGAACAAGAAGCAATGGATGGAAACTAATCAAGAATCAGACTAGAGCTAAGGAGAAATTTATCGACAGTTAGAACAATTAATCAGCGGAAACAGCTTGCCACCAGAAGTTGTGAATGCTCCAACACTGGAGATTTTCAAAAAGAGATTGTCCAGAATGGAACAGGATCTCTTGCTTGAGCAGTGGGGTGGACTAGAAGACCTCTAAGGTGCCTGTTATTCTGTTATTCTGAATTTATGTTCAGGTAACTTAGGCATGTGCCACTTTAGATGTCAGTGTAGAAAAAAATATATCCCTGTTCCTACTCATAGATGAGAATTTTGATTTTAAGGTGGAAATTAACCCTGCCCCGTCTATCAGAACTTGAATACAATATTGTTCTTTCCCATTTTATTTATTGTTTATTTATTTATTGGTTCGATTTATATGCCGCCCTTCTCCGGAGACTCAGGGCGGCTTACAATGCATTAAGCAATAGCCTTCATACTTTTGTATATACCTGCTGAGTAGGGCTTTCACACACACACACACACACACACACACACACACACACACACCCCAAGCAGTGTTCTATTTTATACAAAGTCAGCTTATCGCCTCCACAATCCGGGTCCTCATTTTACCTACCTCGGAAGGATGGAAGGCTGAGTCAACCTTGAGCCTGGTGAGTTTCGAACTTGCAGTAATTGCAGGCAACTGGTGCTACTTAACAGCACTTTAGTCTGCTGCGCCACCAATGGATTTTAAAAAAAACTGCAGAACAATGAATGGAATGGAATGGAATGGAATGGAATGGAATGGAATGGAATGGA
>WNWU01000117.1:581791-595381 GCA_012654045.1 Ptyas mucosa | reverse complement strand
ATAGAATAGAATAGAATAGAATAGAATAGAATAGAATAGAATAGAATTCTTTATTGGCCAAATGTGATTGGACACACAAGGAATTTGTCTTAGGTGTATATGCTCTCAGTGTACATAAGAAGAATAAAATACATTCATCAAGAATAAAAAGATACAACACTTAGTGATAGTCAAGGTTACTAATAAGCTATCAAATCGTACTAGGAAACAAATAAAAACAATATAAATTGCTGGGCATGAAGTGGGGGCGCAGGGATTTTTACTACCAGTTCTCCGAACCACCCGCCACCATCGCTACCGGATCGGGCGATCCGGTCTGAACCGGGAGCATTTCACTCCTGGATTAACCTGACGAAGGCAGCTTTCTCAAGAAACTGTGGTTTCCCAAATCACGTTTGGTCCTTATTTGTGAAACAAAAAGCAAATAAACCCTTGGCTAGAATAAAGTTCAAATACATACACAGCATGCTGAGACTTTCTCAAGCAGTGAGGCTTCCATCCGTTCCATTCCTCCAAATTTGCATTCTTGTTTCCGGAAAACGCGATTTTAAGAGGAGCAAAGTCAACCTCGTCGCGGAAACCTTGATTGCGTTAAAAATTCTCAACGCTATCTGTACATCCAGATGACATACTTGCTTTTTCTACCAACCTGTTTTTATTTCTTTCCAGAACTTCTGAAGCAAAATAATTGATACGTTTTTCATATCGGGGATTTAAAGCTTATCTGCATAAATCAACACTGCGACCATCTTCGGGGCTAAAGGCAGTAGTGAGAAGGCTGCTTTGAACATATGTCCCTTTGAGTTATCTTTCTTTGGATTTTGATATTCGGGCTTGAATATTACCCCCCAAAGCCTGTGATCTGTACAAAGCTAATTATATGCAGCTATTAAAGCAGATTGCAAGAGACACCAACAGTTGGAAAGGCCTAATGGCCAGCTGGATTGAAAAATTTCTCTGCTGTCAAAGGGTAATACTGCCAAGATTTTTTAATACTATTTGCTACCGACATCAAATTTAGGTCGTGCTTGCTGATTGGGGATAGTTTGTGTGCTGTGCGTGTATTATTTGTATATATATTTTTATTTATTTTTTTTTAAAAAAAATCACTTGCGAGTGTTTGATAAGCGTATGTATTCGAAATTGAACTCGGCACGGTGGGGAAAATTTCTGCCATATTTCCCGAACTAAATTATGATGCATCTATTTTAGAATTTCACCTAAGCTGTGAGATTTTCTCCCTCCCTCCCTCTCTCCCTCTTCCTGCCACACGTAGACACACACACATGCTTCATAATCTAACCAGCCTACATCTTCCTGAAATATATAGCTGCCGTATAATTAAAGTTTCAGAAACTGATAGGAAAAGTGGAGTTTTTGACCATCAATCACACACAGAAAACTTCCTTTTCTTATGTTAATGCACGGTTTCTAAGCTGACTTTGGAGAGATTTTCAAAGGGTGAGAACCAGCTGGAAAATGGCGTTGCTATCTTCTATAAAAAGTCCCTAAATCTAAAAAATATCCAAGTTACACAGGAGCTTGCTCTTCCTGAGACCATTGTCCTTAAATACCATATTTTGCTTCTTACTATGTTACAGAGCCCCTGATTACGACCTCGTACATGTGAACAAGATAACTTCACTACTAATGTGGGCAGCCTCCTGCCCACACCCTCTTATCTTTCTTGGTACTTCAAGTCAGGGGTGAAATCTAAAATTTGTTACTACCGGTTCTGTGGGCGTGGCTTGGGGGGGATAATGTGACTGGGTGGGCGTGGCCATTTTTTTTTTTTTACTTTTAAAACCATTTTTTACATCTAAAACCATGTAAAAATGCTTTCAAAAGGCTCTGGTGATCCCAGCTGACTTGCTTGATCGGCAGGCAACTCAGCTGGGATCGTCAGAGCTTGGATCTTCCTTGAAGAGCATCAAGTTGAGTTATGTTTCCTCACCATGGGGTGGGGGTGGGGGGATAGCCAAGAGAAAAGACTAAGGACAGGAAGGGGACTTTTATGCCAGCTGAAGAAGGCTGGCAAGAAACAAGGTAGGAACGAACAGTGGGGACACTTGTCTTTGAGCATAATCACCATCATCTCCTTTTAATGACCTCATAATCCCTTGCGGGTAGAGTCTGGGCAACCAAATGGAGCTGAGTGTTTACTGGCCAGATGCCCTTCCTGTCACCAATGCGGAGTTATATTCAGCAGAATATATTCTCATCGTGCCCAGAGAGAGAAATATCTGCCTCTATCTAGGGTCGAACTCACAGCCTCCTGATTGTGAAGCGAGAGCCACCGCACCACTCTGTCTTTGAGCATAATGCACAGCGGGAAATAAGAGGGGTGAGGATGGAGGTGCTTGTGGGATGAATTTGCACCACACACTAAGCAAGCTGTAGCTTGTCCATTGTTAGCATGTTAGATAGACGTCTAGAGAGTAGCAAATCATTGTTAGTGTATGGTTTGAATGCAACCACAGCATTGTATTCCAAGTTACATTCCACACCTATGATCAACCTAAACGCCCTGCTACTTCAAAAGGAGTCCCTGGAGGCATCGACATGAGGTTTGATATGTAGACACAGGCAATGAGATGGGAGATGTTGCTTGCATAAGTGGAGGATCTCTTCCCTAAGATCTGACACAATTTATGCAATAGCTTCCAGGCCTGTATATTTCCAACTCAAGATTAAGCTTTCAACAGGAATAAATTGAATGAATCATGGGAATAAACTGAACAAAGCGTTTACACCAAAAGAGGTTATTTCCACTCCATGGGGAAGTGTTGGTTTGAGGACTTGATGGCAATCCCTCATCATCTGTATGAATTCAGGAGATACCTTTAGTCAGTGGTGGGTTTCAATTTTTTTTTTACTATCGGTTCTGTGGGCGTGGCTTGATGGGCATGGCATGGCTTGGTGGGTGTGGCAGGAGAAGGATATTGTAAAATCTCCATTCCCACCCCAATCCTGGGGAAGGTTACTGCAAAATCCCCATTTCCTCCCAATCAGCTGGGATTCGGGAGGCAAAGAATAGATGGGGCGGGGCCAGGGGTGAAATCCAGCAGGTTCTCACAGGTTCTGGAGAACTGGTAGTGGAAATTTTGAGCAGTTCGGAGAACCCGTAGCAGAAATTTTGAGTAGTTCGTAGAACTGGCAAATACCACCTCTGGCTGGCCCCAGAGTTGGATGGGAATGGAGATTTTGCATGCCCACCAAGCCACGCCCACAGAATCGGTAGTAAAAAAAATTGGATTTCACCACAGGGCGGGGCCAGTCAGAGGTGGTATTTACCGGTTCTCCGAACTACTCAAAATTTCCGCTACCGGTTCTCCAGAACTGGTCAGAACCTGCTGAAACCCACCTCTGCCTTTAGTTCTTTAGACTGGGACACAGCAACATTTTCACTTGTAAAATACAATCTCGGCAACTGAAGTATTGGCTTTTTGCCTCTGTCCATCAGAATAGAAGCACCATCTGTCCAAACTTTGAAAGAAAGAAAGAAAAAAAAAACTTGGCAGGTCTTGAATCCAGACACTTGGTAAGAGACACAAGAGGAAATATTTCAATTAAGTTTTTGCCATCCAGACTGTTTAAGCTATTGATAGACAGCCGTTGAAATCTGGCCTGGCTGTCCTAAAAATAATACCTATGTCGGTAACAATATTCTCCTCTCGTTCTTCAAAAACTATTATTTTAGCAGCCTAATATCATAGCCTGCATTATGCAACTGCCATTATTAGTCAGACTAACTGGCTTAAATTGGTTGTCAGTTGTGCTCGCATAGCACACCATCTTCTTCCCCTCAGGAAGCTAAAGCTTCTTCTTGAACCTCTGTCAGGTCTGCTTGTCAAAAAAAAGAAAAGCAAGAGAAGTTTCCCTTGGAGATTTAAAAGTTTCCAACCAATTAATTCCCTAGTCAGTTCAAATAAGGACTTGTGAATTTCAGTCATCCCGCAGGCGTATCCATATCTGGCTTGATTTGGCTACCATGTCATCTTAAAATGAGGCCATCAGTTTGCAGGGATGGAAGGACAGTTAGGAAAAGCTAAAAGTTTGGGCACACAGCCAGGAGTGGGCTGCTGGGGGTTCATAGAGGTTTGGGAGAACCTCTAGTAAGATTCTGAATAGTTCAGAGAACCCCCAAATCCTAATTCTGGTTGGCCCCACCCACCCTGCCCCACACCTCCCAGGAGTCCCCACGCTGCCCGTTTTGGATGCAGGTAAGTGCAGGATGTGCATGGAGGCTCAGGGAGGGTGAAAAACAGGCCTACTAGAGGTTCAGGAAGGCCAGAAATGGGGCCGTTTCCGGCCTCCAGAGGGCCTCCGGAGCCTGGGGAGGCCGTTTTTGCCCTCCCAGAGGCTCGAAACCTCTGGAGCCCAGGGAGGGCAAAAACGCCTTCCCCCCACTGTGGTGCAAAAGGCCAAGTTAGCCACACCCACTATGGCCACGCCCACCCAGCAACTGGGCAGAGAACCCCTTGCTAAAATTTTTGTAGCCAAGCCCTGCACACAGCCAAATATCAACAGCCCTAGAGCAGCCATCTCATGGCAAAATTGACAAAAGCAAGTTGGTAAAGGGAAGCCTAACATGTGATTCGAGTTTGATAGCTTTGTTTTTAAACTTATTCATCTAGTTATAATAGAATAACAGAGTTGGAAGAAGACTTTGGAGGTCCTCTAGTCGTTCTTGAGCAGGAGACTGTATACCGTTTCAGACAAATGGTTGTCCAATCTCTTCTTAAAAACCTCAGTGATGGAGCACCCCAACATCTAAGGCAAACTGTTCCACTGATTGATGGCTCTACTGTAACTGGCAGGAAATTTCCCCTTGATTCTAGGTTGGATCTCTCGTTGATAAGTTTCCATCCATTGCTTCTTGTCTTGCCTTTAGATGTTTTGGAGAATAGGTTGACCCCATCTTCTTTGTGGCAGCCCCTTAGATACTGGAGCACTGCTATTAGTGTTATGTTTTATTATTGCTATTTTTATATCCCATAGACATCTTAAATTGCCTTTCAGTTCTCATCTACAGCCCATACAAACCAACAGAAGAGACCATGGATAGAAGCAACATATTCACAAGTGAAGAGAGACAGAGACAGAGAGAGAGAAAGAAAGAGAGACAGAGACAGAGACAGAGAAATAGAGACTGAGACAGAGAGAAAGAGAAAAAGAGACAGAGACAGAGAAATAGAGACTGAGACAGAGAGAAAGAGAGAGAGAGAGAGAGAGAGACAGAGACAGAGAGAGAAAGAGACAGAGAGACCGAGACAGAGAGAGAGACAGAGAGAGAGACAGAGAGAGACAGAGACAGAGATAGAGAGACAGAGAGACAGAGAAAGAGAAATAGAGACTGAGACAGAGAGAGAGAGAGAGAGAGAGAGACAGAGAGAGACAGAGAGAGACAGAGAGAGACAAAGACAGAGACAGGCATAAATAGTTACAATCCATTTAATGAAGTCATCCTGCAAAACCAAAACCCCATCAAACTTTCAACATAAAAATCTTTGCCTGCTTAAATCAAATGATTTTCAGGGCTCATTGTTAAGGCACTCTCCCCGACTAATATAAATTCATTTAAGCAAAAGAGAGAACAAATTGTCATTTAATGAAACTGCTGCAATTTACATGTATAAAAAGAAGAACGATGTTGCCTTAGCGTGGTGAGATTTTTTAAAAAACCAGTTAACAAAGGTCACTGTACTCATAGAATTTTTCTGAAGACTGATGAAAATTTGATACCTTATTTTCTTTGGACTTTTTTAAAATTGATATTTCTCGGATAGAAGGATATAGAAGGATATTTCTCCTAGCATTTCTCGGCTAAAAGGTAGGGAGTTTTTGACTAGGAGTTTGACAAGGTTCATTGCAAGCGATCATCAATGCTTATATTTATTGGATAAACCTGACAAATTTGCCCTGTAGGATAGAAATGAAAGGAATGTCATCCTCTCCTCATCTTGACTTCATATTTTGGAGATTTAATCAAGATTTCTTTGGGAAAGTTTGAACATTTTCCCCAATGTTTTCTAGAAACTTGAAAATGCTAGGTTGGTGGAATGACCTGTCTGCCTTTCCTTTAATCCAATTTTTCTTACACTTGGTTTATATTTATTTATTAAATTTAATCGCAACCCATCTCACTGTCGCATTGAGCAGCTTACAATGCAATAAAACCATGGCATAAAAAATTAAAATTGTAAAACAATAAATACGTTAAAGTTAACAAGAAATAGCTAAGACAGCCAGAGTATACAATAGAGTAGAAGTGAGTTCTTCTAGTTAATCCAAGTTCTGGTTATATCTAGTTATCTCTCCCCTTTATTCCCAAATAGGAGGGGAAAAAGGACACTGTGGCTCAGTGGCTAAGATGTTGAGCTTGTCAATTGAAAGGTCAGCAGTTCAGCGGTTCAAATCCCTAGTGCCGCGTAACGGGGTGAGCTCCCGTTACTTGTCCCAGCTTCTGCCAACCTAGCAGTTCGAAAGCATGTTAAAAATGCAAGTAGAAAAATAGGGACCACCTTTAGTGGGAAGGTAACAGTGTTCCGTGCGCCTTTGGCGTTTAGTCATGCTGGCCACATGACCACAGAGACATCTTCAGACAGCACTGGCTCTTCAGCTTTGAAACAGAGATGAGCACCGCCCCCTAGAGTTGGGAACAACTAGCACATATGTGCGAGGGGAACCTTTACCTTTACCTTTAGGAGGGAAAACCAATTATTATTAAGTTGGGAGTGTGTCTTGATGTTGGAAATGATCACCTTGCAGTCCAAGGGACTCACAGGAGTCTTCTCCAGCACCATAGTTCAAAGGCCTCGATTCTTTGGCGCTCAGCCTTCCTTATGGTCCAACTTTCACAGCCCTATGTTGCAACTGGGAAAACCATCGCCTTGACTATACGCACTTTTGTTGGCAGGGTGATGAAACTTGGTTTCACATAAATCTAGACCCAACGATTGTTACGCGTGATTAATGGCGAAGAAAACCGAGATTTGTTTTCTTGTGTTCTAATTATTGATGAAAAGATCACTTATGGCGGGCGAGGACAGCTTTATTTTATGGTATTAAAAAAAAGGAAAAGAAAAAGAAAAAAAAATTAGAAAGCATCAAACCTGAAAGGGCAAATAAAAAGAGAACATAAAACTGATTTAGGCACAAAGCCGAAATGTTGCTTTTGCTGGCCTGCATTTTTTTGCAAGCCGTGTGCATTTTCAGGAGCCGTTCGGTGTCAGGCTAAATATTATTCATTTGAACCTTAAGCTAACCCAGCCAATGAAAAATTGGCTTGGAGGAATATCGCTTAGTCGCTCTGATTCTTTCATTAAATAATTATCGCTTCCCCTCACTCGTGGGTTGTGGAAAGGGCTTCAAATTGTCGTTTCATAGTTTGCATATATATTGTGCAGATTAGTAGGGAACCTGCCAGAAAAAAAACCCTCTGATCATCCCACTGCAGTTACTGATAACCTATAAGCTGCACGTTTAGTGACTTGATTAAATGCCTCAGCTTCGCTGTAATTGTTACTCGGGCTCAGAAACTGTTTATGGCGTACTACAAAGAAACAGATAGCATCTTTTAATTATTGATTTGAACTTGAAACAGTCCTGCCAGCTAATTTTTCCCTAGCCCGGAATAATTGAAGCACATCCAAGCAATTGTTTGAGGCCCAGTTTCAGAAAACAAGTGGAATTTAATGGAGCCATTAAAAAAATGAGGTATAATGGCCCATGCTAACCTTTAGGAGCAAACTGTAAAGGTGTACTCATTGAGATACTGCTTGATCTACTACAGGGCAGTGGTGAAATCCAATTTTTTTTTTTACTACCAGTTCCGTGGGTGTGCATGGTGGCTTGGTGGGCGTGGCTTGGTGGGCGTGGCAGGGGAAAGATACTGCAAAATCTCCATTCCCACCCCACTCCAGGGGAAGGATACCGTTTAGAGAGGGCTGTAGAAGTACGGTAAATCAGTATATAAGTCTAAGTGCTATTCCTATTGCTACTATAGTTGTACAACTTTGTGCCTGGAGGAAGGAGATAAGTATATGGAAACCACTATCTATCTATCTATCTATCTATCTATCTATCTATCTATCTATCTATTATTTATTTACATTTTTATACCGCCCTTCTCCCGAGGGACTCAGGGCGGTGCACAGCCACAATAAAACAACATATATCCATAAAATTTAAAAACAATTTAAAACATATTACATAATTTGGCCCTTATATTAAAAAACTAAAACACCCATTAAAATTTGTTTTTTTAAGCCAGCTCAGCCTGTTGAAACAGTAAAGTCTTAAGGGCATAGCGAAAGGTACGTAGGTCGAGGATCATGCGTATCCCCAGGGGCAATTCGTCCCAGAGAGCAGGTGCCCCCACAGAGAAGGCTCTCCCCCTAGAGGTCGCCAGTTGACATTGTTTGACCGACGGCGCCCTGAGGAGTCCTTCTCTGTGGGAGCATATTGGCCGGTGGGAGGCTATCGGTGGCAGAAGGCGATCTCGTAAGTACCCAGATCCTAAACCATGGAGCGCCTTAAAGATGATAACCAGCACCTTGAATCGCACCCGGAAGACCACCAGGAGCCAGTGCAGCTCACGCAGGAGAGGTGTTACATGGGTGCGCCATGTCGCTCCCATAATCATCCGCGCGGCTGCATTCTGGACCAGTTGGAGCCTCCGAGTGCTCCTCAAGGGGAGTCCCTTGTAGAGAGCATTACAGTAGATTCTACGGTACTAGATTCTAAGCTGCTGATGGAACAACTGCTAAGGTACAAGCGTTTAGCGAAGCATTTAGATTTCCCCTGGTTAAAAGGAAGATCTAGGATAACTATCTCTACTCCTGGTTTCCAACGTCTCAATCTTATAATAAAGACGATGATTTATGATTACTACAGGTAGATGTTAAATATAAGTGGTGCGGTGGCCTAGAGATGGAGCTCTCGCCTTGCAATCAGGAGGCTGTGAGTTCGATCCTAGGTAGAGGCAGATATTTCTCTGTCTGGGCACACTGAGAATATATCTGCTGAATATAACTCCGCATTAGCTCCATTCAGTTGCCCAGACTCCACCCTGCAAGGGATTATGGGGTCATTAAAAGAAGATGATGATAGATGATATAACTATTATATCATCTGTCATTATTGTGAGGTAGACCAAACAGGAGCAGACAAACTAATTCTACTTTATTATAAAGCTACATTGGCAGGAGCTTGCAAATCTGAAAGAACTTCTTTTTTCTCCCTCTCCCCCCTCTCCTTTACAGCCCAAGAAACTAGAGGGAGGGTCTCTTTTGAGCTTCTTCCTTTGCTCACATCAGTTCTCTGGCTCTGTTGCCTTTGTGTCATGCCCCAGGTCATCACTTTAAGATTCTTGTTCTCGGATTGCATTCAAACATCAGTCTTACTACCTTCTTACAAGAAAGCTGACTTTACGGAGGAAAAGTCAGCCAGATCAACATGCTTCTTGTTTATTTTCTTCGCTTTCCCAGGATCACAATCGGTATCCCTAAATAGCAAGCTGGAGATGGCTATCCAGTTTGCTCCATGAATGGTCCTAACTGTGTAGAACAACAATTCCAAGTTCGATTAGAAGATTAGTAGCTTCTAATGGTTCTCATTAGTTTATACGGCTACAGTCAGAGGCCGTTAAGCTTCTGTCTCAGAATATAAAAGCAGCTCATAAAATGTAGGGGGGAAGTATTATTTAACTTAGCTTTATTTTGCATTATGGAAACGCTGCAAACAAATTTAATGTCTGAAACTTGCAGAGGTCACCCAAAAGCTGTCTTTAACAAAATAAAAAAAGGAGGGGGGAGGGACCCAGCACAGCCAAATTTAAATGTGCTGAAACCCCTTTAATGTGGATTGGAAAAAAGTTAAGCAATTGTTTTATGGATGGGTGGGGGATGCCCTTCTTTTATCTTTTTAAAAAATTAAAGTCTGCTTTTTCAACACTGAAGTTCTTGCAGCCCTTTTTATGAAATGAAGAAAATAACAAAAGGAGAACTTGTGGAGGTACGTTTTTTCTGAAAACGTACAGGGGGGTAACAAGCACAAATAATGTTTAAATATAGATTTTTATTTTATTTTTTTTTATCCACAGGCATACACTCTCTTTATTTTTAAAATAGCTTGCAGGCTTTTAAGGGGAGGGTGAAAAAAGAGACACCCACAGAGAGAAAAGCAACGCATCTTCTCAATACTTTTTGTGCTGGAAAGATTAAAGTTCAACACTTCAGAGAAATCTCTTACACGCAGAAAGTGTAACCTTTAAGTCTGCTACTCATGGCTGACCTAGCAACTGACATTAACCAAGAACAAAAACGTGGCCTTACTTTTATAACATCATATACCTGGTGAGGGCATTAAATTAGGCCGTGAGATGTATGGCATATGGAGTTCTTAGTTTTCTCTGTGCTTGATTGCTTTCCTGAGCATGTTTCATTACCAAGTTAGGATACATCATCAGGGTTACCTACAGTAGTGGCCAAAATTGTGGAAACTTTTTGGGAAAAGTGTATTTTCTAAAAGTACCTAATAACATCACTTTTTTCTGGAGTAGTACCATAAAATTATATATCAATGGAAAGATAATTTAATCAAGAATGCAATGCAATCACTTTCATGAAGGATTTGCTGTTAGAATAGCAGTTACAGTATAAAGAAGAAAAGTGAAACACGTAGAAAAAATGAGGTATACAAAAATGATCACCATGTCAGTTAATACTTAGTTGGGTAACCTTTAGCATGACTGACGGCCTTACAACGTCTTCCCGTGGAGTGAACCAAGTCTTTTAGTTCTGCAGCTGTTCTAATGTGAAACCAAGATTGAAGGATTGCTTCTATTAACTGGGTTTTATTACTGGGTCGCTTCTGACTAACAAGTTTCTTTAGTCGGCTCCACTCTCCGAGGACTCTGGGTGGCTTACACCAAAGACAGTATACTAAATAGCATATTGCCCCCAACAATCTGGGTCCTCATTTTACCCACCTCAGAAGGATGGAAGGCTGAGTCAACCTTGAGCCGGTGAGATTTGATCCGCTGATCTGCTGAACTAGCAGTCAGCTGAAGTAGCTGCAGTACTGCACTTTAACCACTGTGCCACCTCGGCTCCTGTATTTTGTCATTATGGATGTTATTACTTATTATTATTATTATTAATAGTATCTTTTAACACTATTGTAAACAGTGATAATTTTTGTCTATTGTTGGTCTGTGACCGTAATAAGAGTTTATGATGATGATAATGCAAGGGTACAGAATGTCAGATGGCTTGAGGTCTTTTGTGATCCCTTGAAGGCCATGCTTAGTAAATAGGCAGGGCCAGATCCTGTTTTTAGAGGGAAGTTAGAAGTCTGCAAGGGGTGAAATACAGTAGCATCTGTAAATCTCCAGACAAATCTTTTCCCTCTTCAAGCCTTCCAGCCCTTCTCTGTCATTGCAGAAAACCCCAAAACTGCTGAATAGTTGGCATGGAACCCATCCAGACATTTCAGAAACCTGGAATGGCTTTTGGCAAACATGTCCCTTCTTCTTCCCAAACTCCCTTTGAGACAATGCCAATATGTGCAAACCCCAAAGCCAAGTGTTGGAAACAACAACCGCCTCCCTCCCCCCAGATCATTAATTCTCTTCAAGGTCGCATCCAATATTTTTTGCTTGAATTAATTTGTTTCTAAGATCTCTACGAAAAGAAGGAAAGATGTTTCAGGCGCACCGTGTGCCTCTCCACAGGAGCTTCCAAAAAGTGCTATTATTTCATCAGCGAAGCAAATCGGCTCGCTTTGACGCTCTTCCAAAGAGCCATGTGTTTCTGTAAGGTTCACGGAGAAACAGCTAAAATCTTCAGATGCGTTGGAAGACACCAGTTGTAATGCAACAGGGCAGAACTAGAAAAAAATAATCATGTTGTTGCCTGTCGGCCGCCGGCCCCTCCAGCAGCCAAATCAGAGGAAGAGGAGGTGTGGGAGTTAGGGTCAGAATTGGGGCAACCTGAGAGCACCAAGGGGGAAGAGGAAATGGAGCTGGCAGAGAGGGAGAAACAGAGGACGAGCCTGGGCCATCCATCAGCCTTCAGATGGAGAGTCAACAGCCCCCAAGTCTGGAGATAGATGATGAGGAAGAGGAGGAACAGCTGGGTCCAGTGCCTGACGCACGGATCTGCAGAAGGTAGAGGAGAGGAGAGCAGTGGAAATCTATGAGCCAGTCCTTGGGATGGAAGAACCACTGCTGCTAGCGAAGCCCCACCCTAGCTCTGGGGATAAAAGGCAGGGGGCAGAGATGAATAGATGTGGCAGACAACTATTCATCTTCCGGCTGTACAGACTTATTAGCCTGCGGTGAGAGAGAAACTTTTTGCCAGGTCTGCCGGCATTCCTAATAAAATAATCTTTGAGTTAACTTCAGAAGGTCGGTCATGTTTGGGGAGCTGGGTCAGAACAAATCAACTTTCACGCTCTGAGAACTGAATTCTCTTCCTTTGGGTCACAGCTGCCTCCTTCCCTGTGGTTTCTTTCTGGCCTGTAAAAGTCCAACAATTCACACCAATGACTGCCCTTGGAATCGGATTCATTTGGTCTTATTTCATGCACCCATTCGTGACGATGCTTCCTTATGCAGTTGTGTGCCCCCTATTTATATTTTCCTTCCAAAGCCCACCTGTAAAACGTAGAACCAGAGAAAATTTATCCAGCAGATTAGGGGTGAAATTCACTTACCTTCCCTACCGGTTCTCAAACGTGTACACGCCGCCTTCTGCGCATGAGCAGAGGTTGAAAATCATAGCAAAAAAGGTATGTCATGATGTCCGCGAGGGTGGGTGGGGCTTCACGCAGTCGGCCTCACCAAATCGCGCGAACCGGTAGGAACCGATTGAATTTCACCCCTGCTGCAGATTATATATTGACGGTGGAAGAGTGTTCTGCCGCTTCAGTTCTACATTGTCGACTGTCATTCTTCAGGATGCCATCTGCAAGAAGCAACTAATGCAGGGAGATGACTCATAGCCAGAGCTGGTGAAATCGTACTTTCGGTCTGGGGTTGCGAAGAAAATTATTCAGGCAGGGCAATCAGAAAGATAGCATGCTAACAAATCAGTTCGTAATTTATACGCAGGCAGCCAGATTTTTTTTAACTTCGGTGAGCGTGTCGTCTGCCCCCGCAACCTCCCGCCCCGCTATCTGGATCTGCACTTTTTATGAGAATTTTATGATACCTGCCAGGCACACCTGGACTTCAATTTTGCCTAGAGGATAACAGAGTAGGAGCACCAGGAAAGCCAGAACAAAAATCAAGGGCACAAAATCTTCAAACAAGGTATGACAGGAGGAAAATAATTAACAGTCATGGACTTTTGACACCTTATCCTTATTTCATGGGGTTGGATGCAACCTCAAATACTAGTTTTATCACTTTACTTATATGTACAGTATGTATGTCTCTGTCTTTCTCTCCCTCTCGCGCTCTCTCTCTCTCTCTCTCTCTCCATCTCTCTCTCCCCCTCCCTCCCTCTCGCTCACTCATTCTCTCTCTCTCTCCGTCTCTCTCTCTCCCTCCCTCCCTCTCACTCACTCATTCTCTCTCTCTCT
>WNWU01000117.1:565728-578854 GCA_012654045.1 Ptyas mucosa | reverse complement strand
AAGGAAGGAAGGAAGGAAGGAAGGAAGGAAGGAAGGAAGGAAGGAAGGAAGGAAGGAAGGAAGGAGAAGCGTCCGCATCAACAAAAGAGGCGTGGGAGGGCCAGAGATTGAGCTGAGTCACTGAGCCACACCCCACAAGGAATAAAAGTGGGTGTGATTGCTCTTCAGGTTTTGTGACGGTCAAAGTTAAAAACCTGAGAGTCACATCGCGTTACCTGAAATCTGGCTTGTACATACTGTATTTGGATTGGACCTTGGCTAACTCTTGCTTCGTGGATTACTTTTTGCTACTGGACCAGACTGAGGATAAACTCTCTCTTGCTTACTGTGAGTGAAAACTGACTTGGCAGGCATTTCGCAGTTTACCATTTTGCCAAAACTCTTATCTGCAAGGGATTCTAGTTTGATTGCATAATAAAATCTTGGCAGGCGTGCCTGGTTGTGTGTTTGCCTGTGTAGGGAAGTGGGAACAGAACACACTAGATGAACTCAATGTTTGTTCCCGACAACCGGCCCTCCCATTTGCCTCTCCTTTTAAACTCCATCACGAGCTGTGCCTTGTAAAGAGGATCGGGGCCCTTTCCTCCCTTGTGAGCCACACAACCCACGTTGCTCTCTTCCCCGTTCTTCCTTGCACTGCCTAGGATGAGGAGGGGTGGGCCTTGGTCTTCATCTGAACCCCCTCTCCCCTGTTCTACCTCTCCCCTGCTCTGCCCAGCCAGATTTTGCACTTCCCCAGTTTCTTCCACAGTCAACGGATCCACCCTCTCACTCTCTGTCAAGTGTTTCTCTTCCCCTTTGGATTCAGACTCTGACAGGGGCGTGACAAGTTCCCTGAGAAGGGCTCCAGCATGAGTTCAAAAGCTTGGAAGGCTAAACCTCTGGTCACGGTGACTGAACTAGATTGAATCTTGCACCAGCGGTAGTATTCAGCCGGTACGGACAGATTTGGGCAAACTGGTAGCGGCGACCTGCAGTGACCTGGTAGTGGCGACCTGCACGCCGGCACTATTCCGTCCTATTTAGCCACATTTTCTAAGCCACACACATGCATGCATGCATGGTGCACACACAAACAAAGCGCATGCATGGAAGGCTGTGCACATGTGCGGAAGGCGCGCTCACATTTTCGGTGCGCAGCGAACCGGTGGTAAAATTATGTGAAACCCATCTCTGCCCTGCACCATAATACTAGCTTCACTTCAGAACAGTTGGCCTGCGCAGAAGTGCCACTAGATTAGTAAAAGACAAATTAGCCCTAATTTTTGACTCTGGTTGTAAGGAAACCCATGTGCAATTTTAATATCATTCGATATTTACTATTTTGCACAAAGCATTTTCCCTCTATCATTTTAGGAGATCGTATTAGCCGACTCTTTTAACAATGGGAAAATATAATAGCTCTTTTACAAGTGGTAAGAGACAATAGCCTACCTAAACCATTATAAGTAGACATGAAATTATACTGTGGCATTCATTAAGAGAAGAGAGACCCCCTTTTCCCACTCCTAAAGGCTTTTCAAGGTACTTCATGAAATGGTTCTTTTGTAACCAGTTTTTAGTCTCTTTAGTTCCTTTACGATAGCTTTCCAACCAATTGAAATTTCTGTACAATATAATCACTGACTAGTCTGAAAAATTCCTAAATTCTACCAGACATCAGTCTGTTAATAGGTTCTACTTTGTTACCAGATTTTTTGAGAAAAACAGAAAAAGAGAGAATAAAAAGACAGCTGTGTCGTTCTGCCACTAAGTCAGCAACCTGCAGCTCCAGAGCCACATGCGGCTCTTTGGGCCCTCTGCTGTGGCTCCATGTCAAGTGATCCCACCACTGGCTGGCCCCGCCCCTCTCCTTCCCCTCCCAGTCACTCCTTGCCTGGCCTGAGAAGGTAAGGGAGACGGCGGGGGATGGAGAAGGGCAGAGACAGAGAGATACAGAGAGTGTGGGAGAGAGAGAGGGAGAGAGGGAGGGAGGGAGATAAAGATTTATTTATTTATTTATTTTCTTATACTTATATGCCGCCTTTCTCCCGAAGGACTCAGGGTGGCTCACAAAAATTAAAACGATGAAAACAATAAGAATAATTACTAAAATAATCCATTAAAATCTCCCAAAAAATTAAAAATCGCTCATTAGATCAGCAAATTTGTTGGGAAAGCCATATTTTCAGGTCACGGCAGAAAGAGTAGAGGTTGGGGGCCGTCTGGAGCCCCATGGGTAACCCATTCCAGAGGGTCGGTGCGCCCACAGAGAACGCCCTCATGCTGGGCACCACCAGTCGACATTGTCTGACCGATGGCACCCTGTGCACTCACTCAGTCCTATGTGAGTGCACAGGGCGGTAGGAGGCAGGCAGAAGGAGGTCCTGCAAGGAGATAGAAGATCTCTAAGGTCCCTTCCATCCAGGGGTGAAATCCAGCAGATTCTGACAGGTTCTGGAGAACTGGTAGTGTAATTTTTGAGTAGTTTGGAGAACCGGCAAATACAACCTCTGGCTGGCCCCAGAGTGGGGTGGAAATGGAGATTTTGCAATATCCTTCCCCCAGGAGTGGAATGGGGATTTTGCAGTATCCTTCCTCTGGAGTGGAGTGGAAATGGGGATTTTGCAATATCCTTCCCCTGCCACACCCACCAAGCCACGCCCACAGAACTGGTAGTAAAAAAAAAATGAATTTCACCACTGCTTCCATCTGTATTATTCCATGTCCTGTGCTAAATCGGGGACATAATTTCTCATTCTGAAGCAGTTCTGAAGGTCTGTCTTATCAGTTTTTTTTCAGGCTACAAATCTAGAAGATAATTTCAAAAAGCAGTTTCTTCCAAAAAGCGTCTTCCAAAGATCCAACTTCTCTAAACTGGTGCTGTACAGGTTGCAGCTCCCAGCACTCCAAGTCAGCAAAGGGAATTCCTGTTCCGATACTTTTGAAGGGAGCCATTTTGCGGAAACGCGTTTAGCTGAGAACGGTAGCAGGAATCGCATCTGGATCGCCATTAAGAATGCAAATTTCCATTCCCGAGATTCAAATTTTAAAAAAATAAAATAAAAAACTGCCAATGCATTTTTAACTATAATTCTGTTTCTGCTTAGAAACCATTCTTAATGTTGCACAGGTTTTTTTTTCCTTTCCCCTGTTTGGTCCCCCACTACCTAAGGTTTGATTTCACCCCTTTTCCAAGCAGATGGCTCTTGCTCCTAAGTAGATAGCTTTGAACAACAAAAAAAAAAAAGTGAAGCTGTGTATTGCAGTCGGGAGAAGAAACAGAATCCTTTGAGTGCTAATTTATATTTTGTTTAAAAAAAAAAAACTTTTGTACCTTAAAAATAATGAGAGTGAGCTTTCAGAGGCCAGCAAGCTCCACATCTTAATGCCTTCGCGCTCGCACCCTCATTGGCATATTCCTGGCATATTCCTATCTGAGTGGGGATTATTTCCAAATGAAAGGCTGTTTGGCAGCAAGAGAAGCCGAGCATTTATCACCATCTTTTTGGATCCAGCATCAAAAGTGCAGAGGTTCAAAAGAGAACCACTCCTTTGTTGTAAACCTGGCAATTACGATAAAAATGCAAACACTGCCATATGGAACATGAGGGGAAAGAAGTGGGGGTTGAAAAAAAAAAAACCCCAACCCTCAAATCCATAGAGGCAATGCTTTTCATTAAGCCAGGCAAAGTTCTACAAAATCACAGCAAGTTTTAAGTTTCAAGAACTGTTAATCTGCCGATGGCAGCCTTTGCAACAGTGGTGAGTTCCTCCCGGTTCGGCCCGGTTCGGCCCGGTTCAGCCGAGCCAGTAGCGGTGACGCTATTACGTCACCGAACCGGTTCTCTTTCTTCGGGAGCTGGGCCCTCCCGCCCACCCCCGTGTTATTCCGACCTTATATTTTTTTTTTTTTCCCCAGTTGAGAGGTGCAGCAGAGCTGATTGCCGCACTCTCAGCTGGGCAGATTCGCAATGCGCTTGTGGCGATCGTGCGCAAAGTGCGTGACCGAAGAGGTGATCGCGCGCTAAGCGCACGCACAAAAAGAGCTGGCAGTAAAGCCGGTTAGAACCTCCCCTGCCTTGCAACACTCACACTGAGACTTATCGGGTGCAGAACGTGGTCCAGTTGCGATGGGGGGGATTCTCCAGGAACTAGCTGAGAAGCAGCAGCTAGTAAATGTTGGTCAGTTTCATGAAATAAAGATCCCAGCTGTTAAAGAGTCAAATAAAACCCAGTTAATAGAAGCAATCCTTCAATCTTGGTTTCACATTAGAACAGCTGCAGAACTAAAAGACTTGGTTCACTCCACGGCAAGATGTTGTAAGGCCGTCATTCATGCTAAAGGTTACCCAACTAAATATTAACTGATATGGTGATAATTTTTGTATATCTCATTTTTTTCTAGGGTGATATTTTTTGTATATCTCGTTTTTTTCTACCTGTTTCACTTTTCTTCTTTATACTGTATCTGCTATTCTAATAGCAAATCCTTCATAAAAGTTATGGCATTACATTCTTGATTAAATTATCTTTCTCTTGATATATAATTTTATGGTACTACTCCCCCCCCCCAAAAAAAAGTGATGTTATTAGCTAGTTTTAGAAAATACACTTTTCCCAAAAGGTTTCCACAATTGTGGCCACTACTGTAACATCCACTTTCTGTGTACTGATGTAGATGAACATGTAACAAAATAAGTTGTGCTGTTTGCAACAGCCACAAGATAATAGGAAAGCACATCCTGACAATTAGTGCTGCTAATATTGGAAGGGATGTATTGAACTGAGGTGGATTGTTGTAATTTTCTATGAATTTAGCTAAACCTATGATGGCCAACAAATGCATATACTACAGATTTAAAACACTCAAACAAGCAATACTGTTTGGAATGGTAATAAGGGTTTACCGCGCAGTGAACACAATTAAATGTCACATTTATCTTTTGGTCTGTTAACCTTTAGAGATATCACTATCCTGTTCATTCCTGTCCCATTTGAGAGTTTTTAACTGTGTTATAAAAATTGCACTGTGGGTTACAGCAGAGAAATAAGCCAGACCAAGGTTTAAACGGCACGCAGTCAGTTGGAATTGGATGGCACCAAAATTTAAATACGTTAAATACGTAAAAATCCAGACAATACCCTTGGACAGTCTAACTTTGCTGTTTTAAAGTCATCCAACATACACGTCCTCCTGTTTGAAAAACCTGTACACTTTGTATTGTAGGAAGTTAGCATTCACCCCTCTCCTAGAAGAATGAAATATTTTAGGAAATATTAAAAAGGCAGAATATTATGTTTCCCTGGATGAGAAATGGAGAAACGTGTTTTAAAGACAAAGCAGCTTCCTGCCTCCCCCCACCTTTGTCAATGGGGCAGAGGCAGAAATTCATTTCCCCCACCTTTGTCAATGGGCCATTAAGGCCTCAGCCAAGCTCACTCATTTCCCCTCACCTTTGTCAATGGACCATCATCTGCAACACAATAGGACCCATCCAGCAACAGAAACTCCCCACATGGCACCTGGGAAGATTACATCAGCCAGCAAGGCTAGCTAAGCCCCTCTGCCCCCTGGGAGTCTCACAACCAATCAGGATACATTTCTTATACAGGAGCAAAAAACTCTGAGGTGGGGCACAACAGAGGGCATAAAAAAGCCAAGGCACTCCCAGCATCTTGCTCTTCTTTTTTCTACTCAGGAATTCAAGACAGGCGCTTCTGCTCAGGAACTCAAGCCGTGTGATTCCTGTCCACCATTAAACTATCTTTCCAAGCAGTCTCCACTGTTTCCAGTGTCTTTTTCCCCACTTGGAACTGAACCCAGAAGGATGTTTCTTCCAACAGTATCATAACCCTTCCCATAAAATTTGAGCATGAAGAAAGCTTCTACTTAAAATGCTATAAGGAGTCTTCAAGGAAATGCTTGCGGTGCTTAGAATTTTAAACTGAGACTGGATAGATTCTGGTTCAAGCTTCCTCTCAATCTTGGAACTTCAATAAAGGAGAATATTTGTAGCTCGGTGGAGATGGAGCTCTGGCCTCACAATCAGGAGGCTGTGAGTTCGATCCTAGGTAGAGACAGATAGATGGATGGATGGATGAGTGGTGCGGTGGCTTGGAGGTGGAGTTCTCGCCTCACGATCCTGAGGCTGTGAGTTTGATCCTAGGTAGAGTCAGATATTCCTCTCTCTGGGCACAATGAGAATATATCTGCTGGGAAAAAACCTCCGCATTAGCGACAGGAAGGGCATCCGGCCAGTAAATGCTTTGCTAGCTCCATTCAGTTGTCCAGACTCCACCCCACAAGGGATTATGGGGTCGTTAAATGATGATGATGATTTGTAGCTCAGGGTTGAAATGCTCTCTGGCATTGCTTGTTTTCTTGCAGAAGAAATGATGATGTTACCTAGTTTGGGTAATGAAAGGTCTGCAAGAAAACAACCCAAGCTCAGGGAGCACCGAGACCTTTCATAGAATTTTGTTTACTAAGTAATTTTTGATTTAGTCATTTTGTCTCATACCAAAAGCAGGGGTGAAATTCAGCAGGTTCTGACAGGTTCTGGAGAACCGGTAGCGGAAATTTTGAGTAGTTTGGAGAACCGGCAAATACCACCTCTGACGTCCCAGTGTGGAGTGGGAATGGAGATTTTGCAATATCCTTCCCCCAGGAGTGAGGAGGGAATGGGGATTTTGCAGTATTGTTCCCCTGGAGTGGGGTGGGAATGGAGATTTTGTAGTATCCTTCCCCTGCCACACCCACCAAGCCACACCCACCAAGCCACACCATGCCCACCAAGCCAAGCCCACAGAACCGATAGTAAAAAAATAAGGATTTCTCCACTGCCCAAAATCTGTTGCTATGATTTTTTTTAAAGGGATTAGTGGATGCATGCCTTTTAGTGCTTCAGAGGCAATAAATGATATTAACAAACAAACAAAACCAGTGGATTCTAAATATTTTGGATTGCCACCCTTGGCATTCTCACCCAATAAGGTCTGGAATTTATAAACCCAGCATTGGAAAGCATCCAATGGAGTGAGAGCTGGGCCAGCCGTGAAAACAAGAAGCTGGAATAATGGACTATTTTGTAATAACAAACAAAAAAAGCTACTTTCAATGCACTTTCCCCTCTTTCTAAAGACCTTCTACGGCATTTTGTGATTTTAATCACTTTCATTCCTACGCTATTTGATTATCGCCACAACTTAAAACACAATTGCAGTAGAAAAGAAGACCAGATCTTTAAATTGGTGCCAAGGAAGGCTACACAGAGTCAGAATCTAGGGAATATTTGCCTTTTTTAAATGTACTAAACCAGGTGTCAGCAACCTGTGGCTCCGGAGCCGCATGAGGCTCTTTGGGCCCTCTGTTGTGGCTCCATGTCAAGTGATCCGACCACTGGCTGACCCCGCCCCTCTCCCTCCCCTCCCAGTCACTCCTTGCCTGGCCTGAGAAGGTAAGGGTAATGGCGGGGGATGGAGAAGCAGCCAGGGCAGAGACAGAGCAATACAGAGAGAGGGGGTGGGAGAGAGAGGGAGGGGGGAAGGGAGGGGGAGAGAGAGAGATGTCAAAAGGGTTTTGTGATTCCCGGTGTTTTTTAACAACCAGTTCTCTGTCCTAATGACTGGCTGGGTAGACGTGGCTGGGGGGGGGGGGGTCATGTGACTGGTGGAAGTGAGTGTTGTTGAGTTTGGCCACACTCGCCCAGGTTTTGTGTTTTCTTTTCTGTGGGAAATGGGTCCAAATGGCTCTTTGAGTGTTTTAGGTTGCAGACCTCTCCCTTTACTAAACTGAGGAATATTCTGTCAGTTTTACAGCCTTATCTGTGAATCTAGCATTGTTTTGATGGATAAAAACAATGACTTGCCACGATGGACAAACTAAGCCAAGAAATCGTTACATGATTTGTGGATGATTTCAATGCAATCTCATATTTCACTGTATGAGTCAGACATTTTTTTCCCCCTTCGCCAACGTGAAAATATCCATCTTCTCTTCCATCGGAGAAAATTTTCCCAACCCATCAAAAGAAATGATCCACAACCACCAGCTCTTTGATTGTTAGTTTAATTTTGAAACAATCAGCTCTTTCTTCCAACAATTCCAGAATAGCGGTATTTTATTCTCTACCGTTGTTAGAGTGAAAACATACAGTTCACATATTACTTTCAAATGAATGCCAGAGCAAGCTATCGTCTCTGGGGAAAAGAAAAAAAAAGACACAAAAGCCAAGGCTTTGCCATGAAAATTATGCAAAGCGATGGTGGCAGAAAGGCAAGATAAGCTCATAATATTTTTCCTCTGTCTCTTTCGCGAAGGCAGATTATTTGCACTGTATAATGACTTAAGTAGCCAGCAGGAATGGCAAAAAAAAAAGAAAAGAAAAATGAAAAATATATAAACATCAACGTTAAGTCAACAGAAACATTATTATGCAGATATTTATTAACCATTAAGGGCGCCCACTTGAAAAGAAAATGACTCTCTGCTCACAAGAGATATCTACTCCAAGCGTGGTACTTGATAATTTTAGCCCACGAAGAAGGGGTATAAATACTTCAGATGATGAATAGAATGAGCTGTGGCATTCTTCACACATACAATGTGAATCACTATAAAAGGATCCATTACAGTTCAATTCTGGCATTCATCAAAAGAACCGAGGAGTCAAATGATAAGCTTTTTCCAAAAAAAAGCCCAGACAGATGGTACAGTTTGCACTTCTGTGAACCCTTTTTTTTTTTTTACCTTTCATTAAATTTGAGCGTTTGTCTTTATCCGCAAGCACGTTTCAAGGAAAAGATCCCAAATTCCATCAACAAGGTAAAAGGTTTTCCTGGGATTTCTAGAATATACCCCAGCAGGACAGGGGTGAAATGTAAAATCTGTTACTACCGGTTCTGTGGGCGTGGCTTGGTGGGGGTGGGGGTAATGTGACTGGGTGGGCGTGGCCAACTTTTTTTTAAAAAAAAACTTTTCAAACTATTTTTTCTAATGCTTTGAAAAGTCTCTCTGCCGATCAGGAACTCAGATGGGATCATCAGAGAGGCTCTTTAAAAAATGCCTCTCTGCCAATCAGGGAACTCAGCTGGGATCGTCAGAGACTTTTCAAAGCGTTTCTGCTACCACCTCTTCGGCCAAGAGGTTGCAGAAAAAATGCTTTGAAAAGCCTCTGATGATCCCAGCTGAGCCGCGCGATCATCAGAGGCTTTTTATTTTTTACTTTTAAAAGCATTTTTTCGGTGGAAGAGGTTGTAGAAAAAATGCTTTTTAAAGTTTAAAAAAAAGCCTCTGATGATCGTGTGGCTCAGCTGGGCATGGGGGGGGGCAGGGATTTTTGCTACCGGTTCTCTGAACCACCCTCTGCCATCGCTCCCGGATCGGGCGATCCGGTCCGAACCGGGAGCATTTCACCTCTGCTGCAGACTTTTTCAGGAACAATCAAGAAACTCTTGTTGCTTTTTTCTTAGAACTGTTTTTAGTTCCAGTTCAGAAACCAGCCTGACGTAAGATAAGGTATCGAGTCAGAACTACCCTACTAAATAATGAAAAACAAACCCTTTGAAGCAGGGATGAAAAACCTTCAACCTTCCAGAGATGCTGGAGAAATACTGGGAATTCAGCAAGATCGAGAGGCTATGGTTTTCCACATATATAACTAAGGACAGTCTTTTCTTTATAGATAGATAGAATTCTTTATTGGCCAAGTGCGATTGGACACACAAGGAATTTGTCTTTGGTGTGTATGTTCTCAGTGTACATAAAAAGACAAGATACATTTGTCAGGAATCATAAGGTACAACACTTAATGATAGTCATAGGGTACAAATAAGCAATCAGAAAACAGTCAATATCAATATAAATCATAAGGAAGCAGCAAAGTTACAGTCATGCAGTCATAAGTGGGAGGAGATGGGTGATAGGAACGTGAGAAGATTAATAGTAATAGTAATGTGGCCTTAGTGAATAGTTTGACAGTGTTGAGGGAATTATTTGTTTAGCAGAGTGATGGCGTTTGGGAAAAAACTGTCCTTGTGTCTAGTTGTTCTGGTGTGCAGTGCTCTATAGCGTCGTTTTGAGGATAGGAGTTGAAACAGTTTATGTCCAGGATGCGAGGGGTCTGTAAATATTTTCACAGCCCTCTTTTTGACCTGTGCTTAGGTATGGGTCCAGATTATTTATTTATTTGTTTGTTTGTTTGTTTATAAAATTTATAGGCTGCCCATCTTACCACAGGGTAACTCTGAGCAACCTGAGGAATTGCCTCACCCCAATGGGATTGTCCTGCTCTACTTCTGACAGTGGAAGAGGCATCCTTTTGACCCTGTTGGCCAAGGAATTCCAGCTTGAAACATCATCCCTTCTGAAAATTAAAGATATCCCTTGGAAGATCTGGAAGAGTTTCACTAGTCACAACAAAGGCATGGAAAATACTCAATATGTCCTTATGATGATGGGCTATTATGATTGTTATATGGTTGTGAGAGACAGGTTGGTCTAGTGGTAAAGCCACCAGGCTAAACATTAGGAGACTAAGAGTTCTGCCCCTGTCTTAGGAATGTAAGCCAGCTGGGTAACTTTGGGTCCATTACCCTTTCTCGGCCCATGATGCCAGGTTCGGGCAACAAACTGGTTGGTCAATTCCTGCTGTAACCAATGGATCAACACTCAGTTGATCTTCTCCGCTTGCCAATGAACCAGGGGGGAAAGAAGGGGGAGATGGAATATAGGCTCCAGACATCAAGAAGACAGCCATGGGAACCAAGGACACTTCGACAGGTGTTTGCCAGAGCCAAAGACTTTTTCTCATAACAACACAAGACTCAATTGGGCAATGTGACCTGGTCTAATAAAAGGAGAGAAAATCTATGCTTTAATTATGTGGACTTGCACGGGAATTCGTTAGATCTGGTTTTCCCCTCATCTGTGCCGTAATAATGTACTCAATAAAGGTTTGCATTAAGAGATTGGATCATCTTGGACATGCTTGCTTTGGTTGGGTTTGTCAGTTGGAACACTGACACTGAAAATATGTCGGAAATTGCTAGGATAGGAAGAAAAAAAATACAATCCACGTTTGTCTGGAAAGTACATCTAGCGAAAATCAATTTCCTTTAAGATTTCTTGTAGTTAGCAGTATGGAGATTTGGCGAAAGCCCAGTTCACACTCTTCATTTTCTTCTATCAACTCTGTAATTCTGAGAAACTTTGCAACAGTCTGGAATTAAGAAAGCAGAGTTGACAACGGAGTGGCTCGCCCAGCGGTGAGAAATGAAAATGGGGGCAAAGTTGACGTGGCTCGTGCCAACACGGCCCTTTCAGAGCAGAAAGGAATAATTTCACCTGAAATGAGTTTTTACAGGAAGATGAAATTAGATGTGATAGCTTGATTAAGCTCAATAACAAATTAGTTAGGATTGCATTTGTGCCAAGAATGCTAATTAGTCTCACCTGGGAGGCTGAGGAGAGATTCCAAGAAGTCTGGCCCGCTCCAGAATCCTACCTGACATTTGAAAAATGAATAAAATATGAGGCGTAAATAACTATCACAGAAGCCAATTAAATCTGAAAATTACAGTAAAGGGGAAAAAAAGAGAGTGTGTGTTCCACATTTCTTCAACGGTGAGACTCAGGAGGAGGTGGAAAGGAAAAGAAACATTATTTTATTTTATTTATTTCGATCTATCCTGCCTTTGTTATTTTTTTACAAGTACTTCAAGGCGGTGAACATTTCCAACGCACCCTCCTCTTCCTATTTTCTCCACAATAATCATGTGAGTTGAGTTGGGCTGAGGGTGAGAAGGAGTGGCCCAAGGCTAAGGCGGGATTAGAACTCACAGTCTTCTGGTGATTGGCCCAAGTCCACTCAATTGGCTTTCATGGCTAAGGCAAGATTAGAATTTATGGTCTCTTGGAGACTGATCCAAAGTTACCCAATCAGCTTTCATGGCTAAGGCAGGACTAGAACTCACTGTCTCCTATTTTCTAGCCTGGTGCCTTAACCACCAGACCCAACTGGAATTATGTAATAATTCCCTGTTCAAACAGGATATAGAGAGAGCTATAGAATAGGTCAGGGGTCTGCAACCTTAAACACTCAAAGAGCCGTTTGGACCCATTTCCCACAGAAAAGAAAACACCAGGAGCCACAAAACATGGGTGGGTGTGGCCAACTCGATGTCACTCACTTCCACCAGTCACATGATCCTCCTAGCCATGCCTACCTGGCCGATCATTAGGACAGAGAACCGGTTGTTAAAAAACACCGGGAATCACAAAACCCTTTTGACATCTCTCTCTCCCTCTCTCTCCCCCACTCTCTCTATGTATCTCTCTATGTCTGTCTCTCTCCCACTCTCTCTGTATCTCTCTGTCTCTGCCGTGGCCACTTCTCCATCCCCCGCCATCTCCCTTACCTTCTCAGGCCAGGCAAGGAGTGACTGGGAGGGGAGGGAGAGGGGCAGGGCCAGCCAGTGGTGGGATCACTTGACATGGAGCCACAGCAGAGGGCCTAAAGAGCCACATGCAGCTCCAGAGCCGCAGGTTGCTGACACCTGGATTAACTAATGCACATCACTTGATTTCCAATAAGTCGCTCAAAAGGCGGCATATAAATGTAATGAATAAATAGAATTGATGGCCATATTCGTTAATAGGTTTGCATCTCTTGATTTCTACCAACTGACCATTGAATTGAAGTCATAAATATTCATCCATTATTTAATATCTGGGGGCTATGAATTTGATAGCAAATGTGAAATCCACTAATGTGCTTACGTCATTTGGTGGCCAGAGAAGAAAGAAATCTATTTACTTGAGGCTTCATAGGAGCCTATCCTATCCTGGCATCCTATCACTTGGTCAGAAGAGAAATAGCAATAGCAATAGCACTTAGACTTATATACCACTTCACAGTGCTTTATAGTCCTCTCTAAGCAGTTTACAGAGTCACCATATTGCCCCCAACAATCTGGGTCCTTATTTTACTCACCTTGGAAGGATGGAAGGCTGAGTCAACCTTGAACCAGTCAGGATCTAACTCCTGGATATGGGCAGAGTCAGCCTGCAATGCTGCATTCTAACCAGTATGCACCATGGAAGGAAGGAAGGAAGGAAGGAAGGAAGGAAGGAAGGAAGGAAGGA
>WNWU01000117.1:517096-540398 GCA_012654045.1 Ptyas mucosa | reverse complement strand
TAGAATAGAATAGAATAGAATAGAATAGAATAGAATAGAATAGAATAAGAGTTGGAAGGGACTTTCTAGTCCAACCCCCTGCTTAGGCAGGAAACCCTACACCAGAAGTGGGGTTCAGCAGGTTCTGACCAGTTCTGGAGAACCGGTAGTGGAAATTTTGAGTAGTTCGGAGAACTGGTAGTAAAAATGCTGACTGGCCCCGCCCCCATCTATTCTCTGCCTCCCAAGTCCCAGCTGATCGGGAGGAAATGGGGATTTTACAGTAACCTTCCCCTGTCACGCCCACCAAGCCACGCCCACCAAGCCACACCACGTCCACCAAGCCACGCCCACAGAACCGGTAGTAAAAAAAAATTGAAACCCACCACTGCCCTACACCACTTGTTGGTTCATACAGTAATAAAGAGGTTCAGGTTTTTTCCCAAACAGTTGGTGAAGGTACTTAATATTCTTTCCCCCTCCTATTTTTCTCACGACAATCCTGTGAAGGGAGTTGGGCTGAGAGTGAGTGACTGGATCAAAAATCACCCAGTTAGTGTTCATGCTTAAGGCAGAATTAGAACTCACTGTCTCCTGGTGATTGGCTGAAAGTCAACCACTCAATTTTCATGCCTAAGAGCGGGGCGGCAAGAATTCATCGTCTCCTAGTTTCTAGTCTGTTGCCTTCACCACTAGACCAAACTGCCTCTAATTTTTTTTTTAAAAAAATGATTTATATGCCGCCCTTCTCTGGAGACTCAAGGCGGCTTACAATGCGTTAAGCAATAGCCTTCATACTTTTGTATATTTATACAAAGTCAGCTTATTGCCCCCACAATCTGAGTCTTCATTTTACCGACTTTAGAAAGGATGGAAGGCTGAGTCAACCTTGAGCCTGGTGAGATTAGAACTTGCAGTAATTTGCAGGAGCTGCCTACCCTGTCTTCTAAAATAATGATAAGCAACCTCTCTCTTGCATCAAAAGAATATGAGAATGGAAGTGAGATTCTATTTGTTTTGAACAGCCTGCATAAGTGGACAATCACTTAAATATGAGCCAGCCGTGTGCAGCAGCTGCCAAAAAAAAGCCAACACAGTTCTAGGCTGCATAAACAGAGGGATAGAATCAAGATCTCGTGAAGTGTTAATACCACTTTATAAGGCCTTGGGAAGGCCACACTTGGAATCTTGCATTCAGTTTTGGTCACCACGATGTAAAAAAGATGTCGAGACTCTAGAAAGAGTGCAGAGAAGAGCAACAAAGATGATTAGGGGACTGGAGGCTAAAACATACGAAGAACGGTTGCAGGAACTGGGTATGTCTAGTTTAATGAAAAGAAGAACTAAGGGAGACATGATAGCAGTGTTCCAATATCTCAGGGGCTGCCACAAAGAAGAGGGAGTCAAGCTATTCTCCAAAGCACCTGAGGGCAGGACAAGAAGCAATGGGTGGAAACTAATCAAGGAGAGAAGCAACTTAGAACTAAGGAGAAATTTCCTGATAGTTAGAACAATTAATCAGTGGAACAACTTGCCTCCAGAAGGTGTGAGTGCTCCAACACTGGAAGTTTTTAAGAAGATGTCGGATAACCATTTGTCTGAAGTGGTGTAGGGTTTCCTGCCTAAGCAGGGGGTTGGGCTAGAAGACCTCCAAGATCCCTTCCAACTCTGTTATTCTAAAAAAAAAAAAAATCTACATTTTCCATTTGAAAATAGAAATATTCTCTGGATTTCTTGAATTTCTTGTTTTGTTATATGTAAACTACGGCTTATGGTTGAGCATCGTTAGACTTGTTTAACAAAATGCATACAACACGCTAACATCTGCATTAAATGACTAAGCTCTGTCATGTTTGATTATATCGGTCACAATTCAGGTGTTTACAAACTCCAGCTTCTATATATGCTAGTGACGATACTATGATCGTCTACTGTGACTACTATGATAATGATGAGGAATAATGAGTTGGCCAGTAATGGTCCATCATCTATTGTGATACTGAAAATGATGCTGAAAATGATGAGAGTTTTAGCATTTTAGGAACCAAAGTGACATTAATGAACCATATGGAGCCATATGGTTGTTGGTCCAGAGGGACTTCAGATCATGATATCTTTAGGGTTAAAATGATAGGAATTAGTACCGCTTTCATAACATTTAACAATTTGACAGAGCAATCCTATCTAAACTCACACCAAGCAGAGAGGTGTTCATGGCAGGGTGACAGCTGCATTTCTAAGGGTTTTTGATATGCTGTCAGTAATTGAAGGAAAAACAGACATATTCTAAAATATCCTTTTACCCTGTTATCATGATAAATTGCAGGGGGGGGGGGGGGAGCAGAAATATATTAGGATCCCAACTTTTTGCCTGGCTGAAATCATAGCAAAGAGATACGGCTGCAGTTCTCCTCGTGGAACCCTTCACCAAACCAAATTATAAGGTAAAGGTTCCCCTCGCACATGTCTGCTAGTCGTTCCTGACTCTAGGGGGCGGTGCTCATCTCCGTTTCAAAGCTGAAGAGCCAGCGCTGTCCAAAGACGTCTCTGTGGCCATGTGGCCGACATGACTCAATGCCAAAGGCGCACGGAACGCTGTTACCTTCCCACCAAAGGTGGTCCCTATTTTTCTACTTGCATTTTTTTACGTGCTTTTGGACAGCTAGGTTGGCAGGAGCTGGGACAAGTAACGGGAGCTCACCATGTTACACGGCACTAGGGATTCGAACCGCTGAACTGCCAACCTTTCCATCGACAAGCTCAGCATCTTAGCCACTGAGCCACCACATCCCTCTATATAATATAATCAAATTATGTGGTCTATTATATTTAATTCGGGAAGAGGAAAGGGAAAGAATAGGATGTAATCAACCTGCTTGGCATTTTCTCCCTTTGACTTCAAAACTTCTGTCGAAGGATCTCTTGGACTATTATGACAATAAACCAGGGGTGAAATCCAGCAGGTTTCTGGAGAATCGGTAGCAGAAATTTTGAGTAGTTCAGAGAACCGGCAAATACCATCTCTCGCTGGCCCCAGAGTGGGGTGGGAATGGAGATTTTGCAGTATCCTTCCTCTGCCATGCCCACCAAGCCACGCCCACAGAACCGGTAGGGGAAAAAATTGAATTTCACCCCTGCAATGGATGCCAAAGCAGCTTCCTTCAATTCCTTTTTTTTTCCCCTCTCAATTAGGTGAAAGTTTTCCAACAACTGTAAAAGGAGATGGAACAGACCATGTGCTTTCCTCAAATGGAACCAAAGGCAGCCAAACTTTCTAATTTCACTCTCCGAGCATAAAAAAGACCCAGACATCTGCTTCGTGTTTTTGTATTTGTTCTAGCATTATGGCTATTAATATTTGCTATGCATCATACACCGTGGAGTCAAGAATAAAGTTTGGGCTTGGGGGAATCTAAATTACTTCTGTACACTGATGACATTTTGTTCGCTGAACAAATTTCTTCCCTCAATTTATCCACTCAGTCTTTTAACAGATCAGTTTGGCAGCCTCCTTGGATATGAAATTAATTGGCCCATGACAGCATCGTTCCCCATTTCACAGGGTGACTGGCATTTCTATCTTGTTTTGTCTCTGAGATTGGCTCAGATAAAATTAAATATCCAGCAATACGGTTAACCCCTAGGTTGAACGGTTTGGTTCATAAAAAATACCCCAAACTGTGAACTTCTAATGATTTCCATCACATTGAACAAAAGGAAATTGCATTTATCATTACCTAGGAAAGTTAATCTAGGGGGAGGGAAAGATCTAATGAAATGGGCTTGTGCTATTGCACCCCTTTGTTTCTCCAAATATCAGGGACCATCAAATTTAATCCACATTTGGCCAGTCTTGGTTGATGGTTGAGTTGAGTTCTTGGATTCCAACTTACAGCATTCACAGCTGGGTGTGTTACAACAGTCAGAGATAATGGTAGCTGTAATTTATCAGAGATGCGGTGGCTCAGTGGCTAAGACACTGAGCTTGTCGATCGAAAGGTCGGCAGTTCAGCGGTTCGAATCCCTAGTGCCGCGTAACGGGGTGAGCTCCCGTTACTCGTCCCAGCTTCTGCCAACCTAGCAGTTCGAAAGCATGTAAAAAATGCGAGTAGAAAAATAGGGACCACCTTTGGTGGGAAGGTAACAGCGCTCCGTGCGCCTTTGGCGTTGAGTCCACATGACCATGGAGATGTCTTTGGACAGTGCTGGCTCTTCGGTTTTGAAACAGAGGTGAGCACCGCCTCCTAGAGTCGGGAACGACTAGCACATATGTGTGAGGGGAAATTGGATAAATTAAATTTACCTAATTTTTCAGTAATCGAAGGATGGACAAGAATAGCTTTTACAGCATTTGTTATTCATGAAATCTTGTAGCACACATTTCATTTATCGCATTTCTATGCCGCCCAACTCCCAAGGGACTCCCATGGAACAAATGAAATACATATGTTGTCCTGGTGCAAACATCACACATTATCTTGCTTTTGCTCTACAGTAGTTCATTCAATAAAGCGCAACAGTCTCAAATCGTCCCGTACCAATCCATAAACAAACTGCCCAATACCAATCCATAATTCCTAACGATTTAAAAATGGCGGGGTTCATATACTGCATGCTAAGCCAAGAACAAGCACATTGTATTATGTTTCATGTGGTGGGTGAAACTGAACTCCTAGTTTTTTATTTGTTTAGAACCTTTGTACCAGTGGTGAAATTCAAATTTTTTTTATTACCGGTTCTGTGGGTGTGGCTTGGTGGGCATGGTGTGGCTTGGTGGGCGTGGCAGGGGAAGGATACTGCAAAATCTCCATTCCCACCCCACTCCAGGGGGAAGGATATTGCAAGATCCCCATTCTCTCCCCACTCCTGGGGGAAGGATATTTCAAAATCCCCATTCCTACCCTACTATGGGGCCAGCCAGAGGTGGTATTTGCCAGTTCTCTGAACTACTCAAAATTTCCGCTACCGGTTCTCCAGAACCTGTTAGAACCTGCTGGATTTCACCCCTGGTTCATTGTCTTAATAGTCCAAGAGATCCTTCAACAGAAGTTCTGAAGTCAAAGGGAAAAAATGCCAAGCAGGTTGATTACATCCTATTCTTTCCCTTTCCTCTTCCCAAATTAAATATAATCATGTCTACTAACAACTCCTCTCCTTAATCCCCCCTCCTACTTTCCTACACATGAGAAGGTGGCAGCATTGAAGCTTCCGGCCTAATATGGCTTCCAAAGCTGACAGATACTGCAAAATCCCCGTTCTCTCCCCACTCCTGGGGGAAGGATATTGCAAAATCTCCATTCCTACCCCACTCTGGGGCCAACCAGAGGTGGTATTTGCCAGTTCTCCGAACTACTCAAAATTTCCGCTACCGGGTCTCCAGAACCTGTCAGAACCTGCTGGGTTTCACCCTTACTTTGTATGTTGCCACCCGACTCAATTATGATGAGACTGGGTGTCATAAGAAAAAAACATCAACAATTGATGTAAAGCACAATGGCAAGCAACACCTGGTGTGTTGCTTTCTCACCCTCCTGGTAATTCCCAGCATTGTAAAAAAAAAAACCAAAAAGAAACAATTTGCCTGGGTTACTTTCTTTGTTTTAGCAGAGAAAACTCAATATGATGGGGACAGGAGGAAGTTTGTTTCCTTTCAGTTTGGTCTAATATGTTAGCTGACATAGACATGGCTGACCTTGAAAGGGTTCCGGAAGCTTCATAAACAATGTGTCAGAAATTTAAACTTGCCCAGAAGAGTTTTAAAATCACCCGTTCCCATCTCAGTATCTGTTCTTCTGTTTTTCTGCTGAACATCAAGCAGTTATTCCTTTGAGTTCTAAGAGATATTTCCCACACACACCTCTCATATTGCTCAGAGATGGCAGCTTCATTACATATGCTTCTTCTCTTTTCTCTTTGTTTGACACACTAAGCAGCCAAAGCATCTATTCATACAAGAATCCAGTGCTACGGATGAGAGTTGCAGGTACTGTGTGGAATTCGGTTCTTGAAAAGAAAGACATATTTCCAGTAAGGTTGCACAAGAGCATGGATTTGAACAGCAAATGTGATTCCCAAAGGCGCCTGCCTCTTCAACCGGATGTGTGTTTCCTAGGATTATGCGTCAACTGTAGAGTGTCAGCTTTGGAAGCCATATTAGCACCGGATGCTTTCCCGCTGCCGACTTCTTGCGCTTGGGAAAGTGAGGGGGGGGGGAATTTAAAGGAGTGATTGTAGTTAGACATAATAGCATTCTTCCCTTCGGTCAAGGTCAGTGGTGGGTTTCAAAAAAATTTACTACCCATCTGTGGGCGTGGCTTGGTGGGCGTGGCAGGGGAAGGTTACTTCAAAATCCCCATTTCTTCCCGATCAGCTGGGACGCGGGAGGCACAGAATAGATGGGGGCAGGGCCAGTCGGAGGTGGTATTTACCAGTTCTCCGAACTACTCAAAATTTCCTCTACCGGTTCTCCAGAACTGGTCAGAACCTGCTGAAACCCACTTCTGGTCAAGGTCGTGGTATTTATGCATCTGGAGGCGGAGTGGTTGCAGGGATGACTCTAGTTGGGACGGATGGTGATTGGGCCATGTGACAGACTGACAGATGCAGGGGCTGGATTTGGGATTTTTTGATTTACTGAGGGAAAACCCGGAACTCTCAAATTTGGGTTTTCCAAATTACCTTCTCTAATAAATGGAGCTTTGAAAAATGCCTGCCTCGGAGTTTTTCCTTGGAGTTGGGGACTTTCTGGAACGCTGACATTCACCCGAATCTCTAAAATGAGTAACGGCACCCTGAAAGGGGTGCTGAGCCCCAGCATCAACCTAAACCTCGGGTGGTGCGAAGACTCAATGAAGATGGAGAAGGCTGAGGAGATCGCAGAGGGAGCTGTGGGGACTGATACCAGAGGACTTATCGAGACCCGGTATTCTCCTTCTGAAGAAATGGTGCGAGCCATTGAAGCTGCAGAGGCAACGCGAAGGCTGGGTGCTCGGCCCAAGGAGTCGGATTCTTGGAAAAGTTGCCAGTCTGATCCGACTTCAGAAAGGGGACAGGAGTAGAGACTGCCTGAATCCCGTGCCGCATCCAGCCCAATGAAGTTGCCCCACAAGTAAGAATGGAGGAAGCAGCTGAGCAAATCCAAGAAAAGACAGAACAACTTTAAGGTGTCCTCAGTAGGTACTGTAGGCATACCTACCTGTATTCCAAAGCACATTTTATCCTTCGTATCCACCTTTCTTTCTGCATAGAACCTACCATATTTTTCGGAGTTTAAGACACACCAGACTATACCTATCTTTTTTGGTGAGGAAAAGAAGAAAAAGAAATCTCCCTCTGCCTCTGCCTCTGAGCAATTTTGTCTCGTTGCAGCAAACAGCAAACAGCCTGCTATACTTTCATTTTCAGCATAGCTTGATTAGCACAAGGGGGAAAAAAATCTGCTCCAGCAATTTTCTTCCTTGCAGCAAGCAGCAGAGGCCCACACAAAACAGCTGAGAGCAAAACAGCTGAGAGTCGGGACGCTGATCCAATCAACTTGTGCTAATTAGGCTGTGCTGAAGCTTAAAGGAGCTGTTTTTTGTTGCTGTTTGCTGCAAGGAGGTAACTGCTGGCTACATTTGGTGTATAAGACGCACCTAAATTTTCACCCCCTTTTAGGGGGGGGAAAGGTACGTCTTATACTCCGAAAAATACAGTAATTACTAAATTACTATCAAGTGCAATAAATAGGGAAGCAAGATGGTTCAAATGGCTGCAGGTTTATTGCATGCTCTCTTCAAGAATCTGACGTAATAAAATTCATATCTAATTGGCAGGAGACAAGAATCAGTGGGATTCAAGGGGGGCTGGATGTAGTTTTCTTGAGGGTGTGAAGAGATTCAAGACTGACGATGCGTTTGACCTCTCCCTCGGGCTCAGCCTGGTCATCTCCTACAATCAAGTTCTGATTAGAGAACATTCCTAAACCCAATTCTTTCACAAATCAACTCTTCCTTGCTTTTCTAACTCATTCTCGGATTTAGAATTTCTGTAGGTGATTTTTTTTGTTTTTTGTTTTTTTGTTTTGAAGGTAGGTATTATGAGATCCAACCAGTCAGTCCTAGAGGAGATCAACCTTGACTGCTCTTTAGAAGGCCAGATCGCGAAGGTAAAACTGAAATACTTTGGCCACTTAATGAGAAGAAAGGACTCACTGGAGAAGAGCCTAATGCTGGGAATGATTGAGGGCAAAAGAAGAAAGCAATGACAGAGAATGAGGTGACTGGATGGAGTCACTGAAGCAGTCGGCGTGAGCCTAAATGGACTCCAGAGGATGATAGAGGACAAGAAGTCCTGGAGAAACATTGTCCATGGGGTCGCATTGGGTCGGACATGACTTCGCAACTAACAACAACAAATTATGAGATCCTGGAAGAAATAATTGTTAAACAACTTCTGTGTTAGCCTTCACTCCATCATTTCATGGCTGTCCTCTCTTCCTCATCTGAACTATATAAGGCCTTACAGAAGGAGCTTTCTTGTGATGGCTTCTCCAAGGGCTTAAAGTCCGTGAAACCAGGGAGACTGCAAAATGCTGCAGGGAAGATTTATATTCATATCGAAGCAAAACCGGAGAGATTCTTTAATAACATCAGAACATTGGGACCACCTTAGAGGAAGCTGCTCCATCGTTCGAATCCTTCATACTTTTGAAATGCAGCAGTAGTGATTGTTGATTGTCCACGGAGGTTGGGATTATGCGGGAGAAAGTACTCTAAACAATTTTCTTTATGCGGTAGCATTGATCCAAAACTCTTAAATGCATAAGTGCTATGATTAGTCATGGAGGATAAATCTCCTGCCTTAAGAAAGCTTATATATGTGGATAGTTTTTTTTTTCTGCCATGACTAATATTAAGCTCAGAGGCCATGCTTCCTCAGTAGTTAAACTCTCGGTGTGGAAAGGGAATTAACCAACTCCTTCCTCAGTCCCACCACGTTCTCTCCACGGCTGAATTTTGTGCAACCGTCAACTCTTGCGGCCTCCCCAGATCTGTGACCCAAACTGCTACCCCATTCTCCTGAAGAAGGTTGGAACCCTTGCTCCGAGAAACGACGTGACCTGAAAATGGGCCACCCCAGAGGAAATAAATTCCCGGCCTATAAAACTCAAGACAATTTAACACGACTACTTAATTAAACTGTACAGCGAAAGCACAAACAAACAAATTAGCCGGGATGAATTCTCAAGAGAGGCTTAGTTTAGAATGTTGTTTTTTTTAAAAAAATATATAAAAAAATCTCTGCCAGTCTGAAGAACAGCCATTAATCCATTTCTAATTTAAGAGTTTTACGGAAGCCAAATTTCAAATGGAATTTTCATAAACCCGTTTTAAAGAGAGGAGCCAATCTGAGTCCCCTTTAGCTTGCAAGGGCTGTAATTTCAAGCTATTAGAAGGGTTTGATTGTTTTTTTAAATACCCTAAGAACTTTTATGATTATATTACAGATTACTTATAAAAATATTATTTTGTCATATCTTACCTTGATTGGCTTCCAAGGTTCAGAGTACAACAATTGTAGGTCTGCCGATTTTGAGCTAACTACAGACCTCTAGGTGGCTCAGTGGCTAAGACACTGAGCTTGTTGATCAGAAAGGTTGGCAGTTTGGTGGTTCGAATCCCTTAGTATAGGTCTCCTGCGTGAGCAGGGGGTTGGACTAGATGATCTCCAAGGTCCCTTCCAACTCTGTTACTGTTAAAGGTTCTCTGAAATAAGTTCAACTAAGAAAGAGATATGAGCCGCGGGGCTGCAGTGGTTAGAGTGCAGTACTGCAGGCTACTTCTGCTGTCTGCCGGCTGCCTGCAATTTGGCAGTTCAAATCTCACCAGGCTCAAGGTTGACTCAGACTTCCATCCTTCCGAGGTGGGTAAAATGAGAACCCAGATTGTTGGGGGCAAACATGCTGACTCTGTAAAACCGCTTAGAGAGGGCTGTAAAGCACTGTGAAGCGGTATATAATTCTAAGTGCTATTGCTATATTGCTCAAGTTTTGACTAGTGAGTCTTATGACAAAAACATGGATTTAATTCTGCTTTACGCCCAATTCTCTATCCTGAAAAAACAAGCAAACATAAAAAGGTGGTTTCCTTGGTTTATCTGTAGTTTTTTTTATTATTATTCTTTTTAAAATCTATCCTGTTTTTCTGAAAGGGCTACAAGCTTCCAGTGGAGCATTTTAGATGAATTTAGAAACTTATTCAACCCACATTTATTCACATCTGTATTTCTTCCCTGCTCTCCATCTCTTGCATTGCATTGCATTGGCATCCTTCAGTCTCAAGAGACTATGGTACCGTGCTCTGGAAAGAGGTCCTAAAAACAGCATCTAGTGTGACTAAAAAGGCCAATTCGAGAGTGGCAATCCCTTCCACACTGAGGGCAGATACATTCTGTCCCCTGCCCAGCCCCCAGATTTCGCTGGTTCCGGGACTGCCTCTTTGCCTCAGCCTGCCAAACAAGTGTCTCTTCGAATGGGAGAAGGCCAGGGTGCGTCTTTAGCCTCCAAGCTGAACGACTGGAGGTCAAGGTTTCCCAGCTGTTAATGTCCATTCCTAGGGCCTTTAGGTCCCTCTTGCAGGTATCCTTATATCGCAGCTGTGGTCTCCCTCTGAGGCGCTTTCCCTGCACTAATTCTCCGTACAGGAGATTTTTCAGAATCCGACCATCAGCCATTCTCACGACATGCCCCAGCCAGCGTAGACGTCGCTGTTTCAACAGTGTATACATGCTAGAAATTCCAGCACGTTCCAAGACTGCGCTATTTCTTAAATACACATGTTTTAATCAATAATGTTTTAAAATGCAAGCCTTCCTTGGTTAATAACAGACAACAACACTTACAGCACTGCTGAATGAGTGTTAGTTATGACTGGTTCTCAACGTTCTGACCATCGCAGTGCCCCTACGGTCACATGACGATGCTCGGCACCTGGCATGACCACTTGCAGCATCCTATGGTCACATATGATTGTGGTTTCCGACCTTGGCTCCAACTTCCCACAAGCAAAGTCAATGGAGAGACTGGCGGGAAGTTGGAAGTCGCAATCATGTGAGGGTGTCCGTTTAACGATCCAGAGTGCTTCACTTCACAACGGTAAGCAAGTATTTCCAAACCTGCCATTGCTCAGCATTGCAGTCACATGACATCATGCTTTTCATTTAGTGGTGGAAAATTCGGGTCCCAGTTATTGTTGTTAAGTGAGAACTTGCTGAATAGAATGACAGAGTCTTCTAGTCCAACCCCCTGCTTAGGCAGGAAACCCTATACCATTTCAGACAAATGGTTGTACAATCTCTTCTTAAAAACTCCCAGTGTTGGAGCATTTACCACTCCTGGAGGTAAGTTGTTGCACTGATTAATTGTTCTCACTGTCAGTAAATTTTTCCGTAGTTCTAAGTTGCTTCTCTCCTTGATTAGTTTCCACCCGTTGCTTCTTGTCCTGCCCTCAGGTGCTTTGGAGAATAGCTTGATTCCTTCTTCTTTGTGGCATCCCCTGAGATGTTGGAACACTGCTATCATGTCACCCCTAGTCCTTCTTTTCATTAAACTAGACATCCCCAGTTCCTGCCACCGTTCTTCATATGTTTTAGTCTCGAGTCCCCTAATCATCTTGGTTGCTCTTCTCTGCACTCTTTCTAGAGTCTCCACATCTTTTTTACATTGTGGCGACCAAAACTGGATGCAGTATATTCCAAGTGTGGCATTATAAAGTGGTATTAATACTAAAGAGACAACATAGCTTGAAATCTTTTGATATGCAGAAAAAGAGACAAAGCAGACCCTCCCCAACAGTTCACAGTTTATATCTAATAGTTATGCAGATAGATGCTTTACTCCGGCAAGATTCCTATCAATAGGAAGACAACAAAAAAAGAGACTAACTGAAGTCACTCCTATTGTTGCTCATGGTTCCTCAGGCCTGATATGAATTCATCAGGTTGGCACCATTTGAGAAAGAACAGGAAATGAGCACCCTCGAAGGTGTATATTGTTCTAGGTATATAGCTTTATGGTGTACTTTTTAAAAGTTTCTTTAGATGCAGATTAACATAGGAAGAGCTGAGGTGGTACAGTGGTTAGAGTGCTGTACTGCAGCTACTTCAGCTGACTGCTAGTTCAGCAGATCAGCGGATCAAATCTCACCGGCACAAGGTTGACTCAGCCTTCCATCCTTCCGAGGTGGGTAAAATGAGGACCCAGATTGTTGGGGGCCATATGCTATTTAGTATACTGTCTTTGTTGTAAGCCGCCCAGAGTCCTTGGAGAGTGGGCAGCATAGAAATACGAATAATAAAATAAATTAAAAATAACAATAACGATAGCGTGTAATTCTATATGCACCAGGGATTGTGTTAGGAATACTATCCTCTTGTTCTGACTCCTTAGTTTTAAAAAACAAAACAAAAACGCTTCGAAAATTTTGGCACCGTGGTAGAGAAGAAACAAAAATCCACATTTTGCATAGGGACCTGGACACTACAAATAAATGGCTTCATCTGTAGAAACGACAGCATCTGTCACAAGAACTCAAAGGACCGTTTTATAAAGGTTTGAAATGTGACTGCAGTCTCAAGTAGACAAAGATGCATAAGGAGTGAACAATTTCTGGGCTGCTGAGAACTAATGAAAGTGCAGCGGTAGCTCTCAGGAGGTTTGGCACTTCCCCAGCTCAGGAGCGCATTTGTGAAATCCAACCGAAAGGCCATCTGATTTACAAATATGGCAGCTCGACAGATTTATTTTGAAAACGGCCACGAATATCAGGCAAGGAAAGGACCAGATTTCGAGAAAGGGAGGGAAAAACGTTATGTTTAAAATATGGGCTTTAGAATGCAGGTAGATGAGGGTTCAAACCAGGGGTGAATTCCTCCGCGGATTGCCACCTGTTCGCTACCCGCGCATGCACACTGTGTGCCAAATGCACGCTGCGCATACATGCATACGCTGTGTGTGCCAAACACACGCTGCGTGTGCATGCACAGTGTGTGCCAAATGCACGCTGCATGCACATGCACATGCAAAGTGCACGCCAAATGCATGCTTGGCGCAGAAAAAGGAGGCTTAACAAGGTAAGTAGAACAGCAAGGAGGGGAACAGCTGTGCCGTGTGATTTAGATTTGCTAGAAAGCAGGATTTCCTGCTTTCTAGCAAATTTAAATCACGCGGCATAGCTGATCATCAGAAATGCCGGTTCGGACGAATTGGTAGCTTTTTCTAACTACCGGTTCACCCGAACTGGTAGCTTTTATCACTACCGGTTCTCCCAAACCGGTGCGAACCGGTAGCATTTCACCCCGGTTCAACCTCTGGATTAAGCTCAGGTGTGAACTGTTATTTCATTTCTGGTTAGCGTACTGTGAGGAAAACAATATTCCTAATTTGAGTGCGAGCACGTCAGCATGTTAGGAACACAGAAGGAATGTGTGCTAATTGGGGCAAACTAACCTGACTGATAAGTTTCTTTTTATTCATTCTTTCTTGCGGATAGTAAAAGCAGAAGGGCAGAGAAGTAACTTCTGTTTGTGAATTAGGGATTTTAATCCTTACATCATGCATTGCCCATGTATATGAATGACTGTATCATTTTCAGATGGAAGAGAGACCACCCGAGACCACACCAAGTCCAAAAACATTAGGTAATTCCTGGAATTGTGGCACAAATCGGCCATCAACAGACACCTACAGATAAACAGCATCTACACACCATTCAAAAGAGGCAATCAAAAAGACCAAAAGGAAACATAAAGACCAAAACACTTCTTCGCCAGCAATCAATACTCAGATGAGCAGAAATTAACAGCAAGAATCAGAATCAAAATCAGAATAGAGTTGAAAGGGACCTAGGAGGTCTTCTAATCCAACCCCCTGCTCAAGCAGGAGATCCTATTCCTATACCATTTCAGACAACTGCCTGTCCAGTCGCTTCTTGAAACCTCCAGTGATGAAGCACCCACAACTCCTGGAGGCAAGCTGTTCCACTGTTTAATTACTAGGAACTTTCTCCTTAATTCTAGCTTGCTTCTCTCTTTGGTTAGTTTCAGTGGTGGGATTCAGCCAGTTCACACCTATTCGGGAGAACCGGTTGTTAACTTTCTAAGCAGTTCGGAGAACCAGTTATTAGAAGAAATCTTATTTTGTTTTTTTCCACTTTACAAGGCTAATCCTGTAAGGAAGGCAGGAAGGAGTTTTGTTTCTAGCCTAATCTTTATTGCCCTGCTTACAGAAACTGCCTCTCTGGTTAACCCTTATTACATTGTAACAGCTAAGGCAAAGAGCCCATCGACATGAGTGATGTTGAGTTTGGCCATGACCACCAAGCCACGCCTACCCAGCTGCTCATTAGGGTAGAGAACCGGTTGTTAAATTATTTAAATCCCACCACTGGTTAGTTTCCATCCATTGTTTAAGACCAACAATCAAGAAGTAAATAATAAACCTCAGTCAAGGAACTGCCAAACAAGTGAAGTAAATAGTCCAATCATAGAACCATCAAGAACACTCCCACCAACACTGACAGGGCAAGTCGCTAGAATATAACCTGAGAGCAAACCTCACTCCATTCTTGCATTGATGATGTTACCTAGTTTGGTAATGAAACATCTGCAAGAAAACAACCAAGCTCAGAGAGGGTATCACTGTATTTTTCTCCTCCTTTCCAGAAATGCATAAATATAAGTGCATCCTTTTGTCTGTAGGAATCCCTCCCATTATTTGCTGGAGGGAAATCTTCCAGTGCACACTGAATAAATAAATATTGCAGTGAGGGTTACTGTTGTGTGTGTCTGTCTCTCTCTCTCTCTCTGTGTGTGTGTGTGTGTGTGTCCTGCACTTGAGTCCACAATGCTAGATGTAGCTAGCTATGAGCCGCGGTGGCGCAGTGGTCAGAATGCAGTACTGCAGGCTGCTTCTGCTGACTACCGGCTGCCTGCAATTTGGCAGTTCAAATCTCATCCAGCTCAAGGTTTACTCAGCCTTCCATCCTTCTGAGGTGAGTAAAATGAGGACCCAGATTGTTGGAGGGAATAAACTGACTGTGTAAACCGCTTAGAGAGGGCTGTAAAAGCACTGAGAAGCAGTATATAAGTCTAAGTGCTATTGCTATTGTTATTGCTCTTCCTTCCTTCCTTCCTTCCTCCCTCCCTCCCTCCCTCCCTCCCTCCCTCCCTCCCTTTCTTCCTTCCTTCCTTCCGTTTGGTTAGAATGCAGTATTGCAGGCTAATTCTGCCAACTGCCAGGAGTTCGAGTCTCACTGACTCAAGGCTGACTCAGTCCATCCTTCCAAAGTTGGTCAAATGAGGACCCAGATTGCTGGGGGAGCAATAGGCTGACTGTGTAAACCGCTCAGAGAGGGATGTAAAGCACTGTGAAGCGGTGTATAAGTCTAAGCACCATTGCTATTGCTAGCTGCTACACTTGCTATCCATAGTTTGCCATGATGTTTCAACCTAGTTTATTCCAAAAAAAAAAAAAAAAAACCCATGACAAACAAATTGATGGCTTGTTCTCCCAGCCAGTGGGAGACAGGTTTATAGGAATAACAAACCATGCTTGATAACCTCCAGATGTCTAATCGCTGCTTTACTGCTGAGACTTAAGACTTTTGAAATAGTTTGCTTTTGGCTTGCCATCTTGTGCTAAGCCAACATGCATTCCAGCTGACATCATCTCACTAAAAAAAAAAAAAAAAAGATTCTTTAAGACAAAAAAAAAACTATACTGTCTGGTTAATTTCTACTGGGAATCATCACCAGAGGGCTGACAATCACAAAGCGTGATAACCATAACCTGAATTGGCCTTGCTTGAAATCCGGGAATAGCTGTGCAAGATTCAACCGAAAGACTCCCCAGTGATTTCTCTGCATATATGTACTAATATTTCACACTTGTGCTCATATTTTACTAGACAATTACCAGGACTACATGGTTTTAAAAGCTGCTTAGAGTTGTTCCTCAGATATGTAATTTAACTGACAGATACCCCATTAAGTATTGTTCAAAACTGGCTCCCAAGCATTTCTATAATTGTGTTCTTGGTACTTAAGTGTTTTCCATCAATACTTAATGGCGATGCTGGGGTTTGTATCATATGCCAGATCACGCTTCCTTCTGATTGAGTCACCCCATCCAAACAAACATATTCGCATTGCTGGAAAACAAAGCACCCCTGCTAATGGCAAACATTTTTCATTGTTAGCCGTAGAACGAAACTCGCCGAGAGAAAATGAAAACATGTCGAGTGCCACTTTTCACTCCGAGCAAGTTTTCAATCAATAAATGCAAATTCCCAACAAACTGCCCATTGGGCCCTCTCCAATCTTCATGCGTCCTGAGTAACTACGGGTTAGAAGGGAAGAAACAAGGTGCTTGAAGCAGTGCGGATTAAAGGAATGCATTCATAGAAGGCTGTGTTTACCATACAATGTATGAAGACCAAGATTGGCTTGATGAAACACATCAAGATCTTGGGAATGCTTTAGTATATTGGATAGGACTAGCCCAGTGGGGGGTTCCTCCCGGTTCCGCCTGGTTCTACCCGGTTCCGCCGAACTGGTAGCGGTGACGATATGACATCACCAAACCGGTTCTGCCCCACTGCCCCCCCCCACCCCCGCGTTATTCTTACCTTTTATTTGGGCCCAACCCCAATCTATTGCTGCCTCCTGAGTCCCAGCTGATGGCTAGAGGGAAAAAAAATTGTTTAAACTCTTGCCGCAGGGCTTCAAAAGGCCGCCCTACAGCTGATCAGTGTTAAAAGAAAACAAATGAGTAGACCGGTGCCTGCAAAAATAAATGGGTAGACCAGTGCCTGAAAAAATACATGAGTAGACCAGTGCCTGCAAAAATACATGAGTAGACCGATGCCTGCAAAAATAAATGGGTAGACCACTGCCAGCAGTTCAATCCTCACTGATTCAAGGTTGACTCAGCCTCCCATCCTTCCAAGGTGGGTAAAATGAGGCGCCAGACTGTTGGGGGCAATAGGCTGACTCTGTAAACCGCTTAGAGAGGGCTGTAAAGCACTGTGAAGGGGTATATAAGTCTAAGTGCTATTGCTATTCAGTTCTAACTAACTGGTAGGGAATGGAAAGGATTTATACCGTTTTCTATCAGCCAGTTGTTAATACTCTTGAGAATCTTTGAAATCCCTGTGGGACAACCATAACCTGAATGTCTGAGAATCTCCATAGAGGTCTTCAAGTAAACAACCAAGTTCAGAGAGCACCAAAGACTCTTCTAAAGCACCTACACACAGAAGGGATGGGGCAAATCCAGCCACCCTGGTTAATTCAGCAAACCAAAAGTTAATTGAAACAGAGCATAACTGAACTTGGAAACTGGGTTGTGAGCACACACATTTTGCAGTTCTAAAATCATTGCAGTCCACAAGCAAAAAATCAACACAAATTAGAAGAAGATCTCACGAAGATTTATTGCTTCCTGTTTTTCTAGATCCAGAGCTAACCATTTCCTATCTTTTCACGGATAGGAAATCAGACTTTAAGAATATAAACAGCTTGAGCCAGTGGTTAGCTATACCTAAAACGTCTGTGCTTAAGAAGCACAGAGATCTTCTGGATCCGTTTTTGAGGAAACGTGGCCTCTTAAAACTAAACTGTAAATCAGTCAGTTGTCCACAAACTCATCTGTTTGTGGTTTGACTGAACTGTGGTTTGCTGAATTAATAATTGCTTGGGCTTGGATAACCCCCTGAGCCACAAAGTAAGCATACTCGATGGATAAGGATCAAACTCAGTAAGGACTAAACTCAAAGTCAGCCACATAGCCACATTTTAATAGCACTTAGCTATAGCACTTAGACTTATATACCGCTTCACAGTGCTTTATATCCCTCTCTGAGCGATTTACAGAGTCAGCCTATTGCCCCCCAACAATCTGAGTCCTCATTTGACCGACTTTGGAAGGATGGAAGACTGAGTCAACCTTGAGCCAGTCAGACTTGAACTCCTGGCAGTCGGCAGAATTAGCCTGCAATACTGCATTCTAACCAAACGGAAGGGAGGGAGGAAGGAAGGAAGAGCAATAGCAGTAGCAATAGCAGTAGCAATAGCAATAGCACTTAGACTTATCTACCACTTCACAGTGCTTTTACAACCTTCTCTAAGCGGTTTACAGAGTCAGCCTATTGCCCCCAACAATCTGGGTCCTCATTTTACCCACCTCGGAAGGATGGAAGGCTGAGTCAACCTTGAGCCTGGTGAGATTCGATCTGTGAAACTGCTGGCAGCCGGTGATCAGCAGAAGTAGCCTGCAGTACTGCACTCTAACCACTGTGCCACCGCGGCTCATCTCAAGCATTGAGTAGATGAGCTCTGAGTTTGAATCAGCAAATCAACCAGCTGATGTCATAAACACTGAGACCTTGAAGCAAATAGGTCTCCCGCATAACCTACTGAAATAGTGACATTAATTCCCTCGGAATGCGACAGAATGTTTCGGAAGGCAGAAAATGTAAAATACAAGAAGGTGTGTGTATGGTGGTGATGAGGAGAGAGCTGGAAGACCCGGTCACAGTCCCGGTAGTAAAAAAAAATGGATGTACATTTTCAAGCTTTGCACCTCCCTGACCCTTTCTCATGAACAGAATTGAAATGAGAATGTTAGCTTCCTGCAGCATATGCATGTGTCTTGGTACACGCTCACTAGTTTTTCATTAAATTGGAAATCCCTCTCAATGCAGGAATGCATGTTTCCTTCCTTCCTTCCTTCCTTCCTTCCTTCCTTCCTTCCTTCCTGCCTTCCTTCCTTCCTTCCTTCCTTCCTTCCTTCCTTCCTTCCTGCTTGCCTGCCTGCCTTCCTTTCTTTCTTCCTTCCACTCTCCCTCCCTCCCTTCCATCCTAAATCTATCTATCACTTTCTCTTAGAGAAACTTGGTTGGATGGATTAAGTTTGTTCCACACTAATAATTCCCAAATCCTAATGCTGCAATCTAGCTATTGAAAAGTCTCTATTTTTTCTATTTTGATCTGTTTTCATTGTTTCCTCCTGTGCAAACGTCTTTAACTTTCTTGACGCAAAAGAAACATATACATTGTAAAGGTAAAGGTTCCCCTTGTACATATGTGCTAGTCGTTCTTGACTCTAGGGGGAGGTGCTCATCTCCATTTCAAAGCCGAAGAACCAGCACTGTCTGAAGACGTCTCCATGGTCATGTGGCCAGCATGACTAAACACCAAAGGCACACGGAACGCTGTTACCTTCCCACCAAAGGTGGTCCCTATTTTTCTACTTGCATTTTTTACGTGCTTTCGAACTGCTAGAAGCTGGGACAAGTCACGGGAGCTCACCCCATTACGCAGCACTAGGGATTCGAACCTCTGAACTGCCAACCTTTTAATCGACAAGCTCAGCATCTTAGCCACTGAGCCACCACATTTAATTTAATTTAATTTAATTTAATTGTATTAATGCAGTTTACAGTTTACAATGTAAACAGTATTAAATGCTTACATTGTAAACTCTATTAAATGGACTTAAGGAATAGATCTGTTGAAGATCTCGGTGCTCCTGAGTATTGAAAAGGTCTGGCAACACAATAGTTTTTTGCTACACTTCTATAGTGATGGCTTAGGGAGGATATGCCACATTTTAATTTTCGAGTCAGCTGGTAAGATAAAAGGCCAGAAGTTTTCTACACTTTGAAAAAACCAAAAAATAATTTAAATTAAAACATAAAACATAAAACATCGGCATTTTTGAATTATAAAGCAAATAATAGAGAATTTTTGAAAGAATCCTTTGCCTGGCATAACATTTGAAAAATAGATTTTTGAATCGTAGTTTTGAATCGAAACAGAATTCATTAGGAAAAAAATGTTGCCATTTTTCTATAGGTCAGCTTTCCTCCTGCAAATCATTTGGTTTTATTCTCAAAATAAATCAGCAGCAAACACAATCCTAAACTGAACTGGAAAGCAGCTGGGCCAGCAAATAAGTAACTAGGAAAGAACTAATCCTTACAGTTTGTTTTTTTTTTAAATCTTGTGACTTCAAAGAACCACTTTCGGAGTAAATTCTGAGAAAATCAGAATGGCTGACAACTCAATCTATTTTTTGTGCGTAAAACAAAATAAGAATTAGGTTTGAGTCCAGTAATTTGTGCAGATATTCTAAAGCAGATGTTTGTATTTTAAATCCCACTGAATCAATCCTTAAGAGTTTGAAGTAGCGATTAAGGCACAAGATGAGAAATCCGAAGGCCGTGAGTTCTAGTCCTGCCTTGCGCACAGCTGGATAACCTTGAGCCAGCCTTTCTCTCTCAGCCCTAGATAACATGCAAGTTAAAACCACTTCCAAAAAACCTTGCCCAAAAAACCTCAAGGGACTTCTCCGGGCAATTACTAAGAGTTAAGACTGACTTGAAGGAGACCCCTACCCAAATCTATCTTATCAAAGAATCTTTGTGTCACAAACACATCTCTCCATCTTTTCGGAACGAAACCTATTTGTATTTAGTGGCTTTCTCTTATTTTATCTGTTACGGTATGTTTTAAGGAGATAGATACTGCAGTCCTGTTGTTGACAATCATTTACTGTTATGACTGTGAGTGTAAAAATAAGAGCTAACTGGGACTGAAACAGCATTTTTCACGATGGAAGAAATCTCTCCTTAATCAGGGGTGGGCTTCAAAAATGTTAGCAAGGGGTTTTCTGCCCGGTTGCTGGGTGGGCGTGGCCATGGTGGGTGTGGCCTAGCCAGCCTCCTGCACCATGGGGGGGGCATTTTTGCCCTCCCCGGACTCCAGAGGCTTTTTTCGAGCCTCCGGGAGGACGAAAACAGGCCCGTTTCTGGTCTTCCCAAACTTCCGGTAGGCCCGGGTGTTTGCCCTCCCGGAGCCTCCATGCACACCCTGCACTTACCTGCATCCAAAACAGGTGGCGTGGAAACTTCTGGGAGGGGAATGGCGGGGTACATGAGGCCAGCCAGGAGCAGGATTTGGGGGTTTTCTGAACTGCACAGAATCTTAGCTAGAGGTTCTCCCGAACCCCTGCAAACCCCCAGCAGCCCTGCCCAAAATACCTTGAAATAATGCGAGAGCCAACAACTAATGCAAAACATAACTGTACTTTGCTCCTCAATCCAAAATTTTCCCAAGTTGTTCCATGGTTAAATTCCAGCAGTCTCTCTTCTGAGATGCTCGGTTCATTAGCCCAGCATATCTGACTGGGGACTATTGGGAGGAAAATCCATCTGATTCAGTTCCAAGCTGGGAGAGAGACGCCGGATAGAACATGGAGGCTGATTGGAAAGGAAGTTTATTGATGGAGCAAACCCACCAGCAGCATGTGGTTCTGGGACAGCTGGCCAACTGGTTGGATGAGTAGATGGATCTTTCTAGGTTTCTGTGGCTTTGAAGTTTGAACTGTTCTGGGGGTTGTGCAATAAAGGACCTTGTGTCTTTTGCTAAATGATGGTGGGTAATTCTTACTGTGGCTGAAGGTTATGTCCTGTGTTAGATTTTTTTTTGGGGGGGAGGGGTGAGAGGCTGCTTGCTCTAATCCTATCATTCTGCTTTTGTTAGCTGTCAAAATTGCTGTATGGGGTTTTGAAATATCCTCTCTTGAATGGACTTCTCTCAGCCGTATTTGCTTTGCTTATGAATGGAGCCATCCAGGTAGCTGGTTTCCTCTTTCAATAAGCTCCTCATCTCCTTAAGCACTGGCATCTGCTGTGGGCTATTAAGAAAGCCTGGGAGCTGCTTTCTGCCTCTAAAAACATGTTTCTCCTTTTCTCCTTTAAGGAAATATAATATTCTGCTTATTTTAATATTTCCAAAATATTTCATTCTTCGGGGGGGGGGGCTTCCCACAGGACAAACTACATTTTACAGCACAGGAAAGAGGAATATATATATTCCTATACATATGTATGTATGTATGTATGTATGTATGTATTATGTATTATGTAAAGGTTCCCCTCGCATATATGTGCTAGTCGTTCCCAACTTTAGGGGGCAATGCTCATCTCCATTTCATAGCTGAAGAGCCAGCGCTGTCCGAAGACGTCTCCGTGGTCATGTGGCCGGCATGACTCAATGCCAAAGGCGCACGGAACGCTGTTACCTTCCCACCAAGGTGGTCCCTATTTTTCTACTTGCATTTTTTACGTGCTTTCGAACTGCTAGGTTGGCAGAAGCTGGGACAAGTAACGGGAGCTCACCCCATTACACGGCACTAGGGATTTGAACCGCTGAACTGCCGACCTTTCGATCGACAAGCTCAGCGTCTTAGCCACTGAGCCACTGCGTCAATATACACACACACTCTTGGTAAGTTGTTACTTAGGGCAAAATGTCAGGCAAGAACTGTGGCAAACTAAGTTCTGCCACACAAGTATTGAACCAAAGCTTGGTAGAGCTTCCAACTAACTAGGTTGAAATGACCTCTGCAGGGAAGGTAGAGCGATGAGTTATTGCTTGAAATGCTTTCAAACTCAGAAAATTAGTGGCATTTGGCACCGCAATTGTTCTCAAGTAATTATTGATGAAGGACTAATGGAAAAGATTGATTCCTAGAGCAATGAATAGCAAGAGGCCTGCTAAGTAAGCACTGATGTCTGGCACATACACACACATACACATTTAAAAAAAAGGAGGGGAGGAGAAACACATGGTAACACCAACATAGGATGACAGCTAAGATCAATCATTTCAGGCTGAGTCACATCAGATGGTAAATCCTTCTAATTTAGATCCAAAAATCCAGGCATGTACCAGAGATAACTGGTAACCTGAAAGAAGCTTCCAGGTATTTTTTTTTTAATTTTAGGGCTTCTCAAACCTGGGTGAGTTATCCAAAATTGGATAAAAGTAATTTTATCCCATCGTAGCAGACCTATTGAGGGCACTGCACACCAGAACAACTAGACACAAGGACAGTTTTTCCCTGAATGCTATCACTCTGCTTAACAACTAATTCCCACAACACTGTCAAATAATTTATTAAGACTGTATTACTATTATTCTTCTCTTCTTTACTAGTATCTACCTCTTCCCACTTATTGCTATAACCATGTTGCGTGTATCTCTCAATTTATACTGTTTTTATTTGTTTCCTAATAGGATTTGATGGCTTATTAGTAACCTTGACTTAAGGTTACTAAGTGTTGTATCTTTTTATTCTTGATGAATGTATTTTATTCTCCTTATGTACACTGAGAGCATATACACCAAAGACAAATTCCTTGTGTGTTTATTGGCCACACTTGGCCAATAAACTATTCTATTCTATTCTATTCTATTCTATTCTATTCTATTCTATTCT
>WNWU01000117.1:489118-508190 GCA_012654045.1 Ptyas mucosa | reverse complement strand
AGGGAGAGGATCAGTGTCACCAGCGGATGAATCCCAACGATGAGGCCGGAGGTGCTGGGACAGGGCCCGCACACTCGATGGCCGAACTCCAGACAGCCCCTGGACGAAAGCCAGAGGAGACATGACTTTCATTGAATCTGATGGACTGACTACGAACTAGGAGGGGAGGGGTGTTATGTCCTTATAAGGACATCCGCCAGTGATTGGCTAATCCACCGGTGGGAAAAATAAATTGCTGTCACAGGACGGCTGACAGCAATTTATAAGACAATAAAAGAGCTCCGGCAGCACAGCCATTCGTCTTTATTCAGAGCTGAAGTAAAGGTGCTGAATGGACCAATGCTAGTCGCATCTTCTTTCCCTGCGCCTGATCTAACACTTCCCGCCAAAGATGGTCCCTATTTTTCTACTTGCATTTTTTATGTGCTTTCGAACTGCTAGGTTGGCAGAAGCTGGGACAAGTAACGGGCGCTCACCCCATTACGTGACACTAGGGATTCGAACCATTGAACTGCTGACCTTTCGATCGACAAGCTCAGCATCTTAGCCACTGAGCCACCGCATCCCTCTAGCCAAGATACTCATTAACTAATTAAATGAGGTGGTCATTTAATGAGGGTGAGGTCATTCTGGAGACCTTTCCCCCTTCCTTTCCATCTTTGTCAATTTTAAATTAATTTTCGTATTGTTTTTTAATGTTTCATATTTTTATTTTTAATTGATTGAAAGTTGCCTAGAGCCCCCTCTAAATAAGATGGACGGCATACAAATTTAATCAACAAACAAAATACATAAATAAATAAAAATGATGGCAGAATAACCTAGCGTGCTTGAAAAGTACAACTCGGAGAAGGCAACTGATGTAAAGAGCATTGAAAATGGTCAAAACAAGACTAAGCCAGCATTCTTGGATAACTGGCATCCCAGTTTATCTACAAGCACTCATTAAAAAATAAAACAAAATGCCTTAGAGCAGTTGAACTCCACATTAATTTTCCAGGAATTAGGTGGTGAAATATATCGGGGGGGGAGGGGACACAAAAAAACAAGAGGGCCCAGAACTAAACAGGAAGGACAACCTCTCTGAACTAAAAACAATCTGATAGGTCAGGGGTGTCAAACTCAAGGCCTAAGGGCCGGATGCGGCCCATGGAGTGCTTAGATCTGGTCAGGGGTGGGTTCTAATTTTTTTTACTACTACTTCAGTGGGCGTGGCTTATTTTGTGGGCATGGCTTGATGGTCATGTGACAATTCTTTAGGATTTAGCAGAGGTACTGGACTACCAGGCTTTTAACTGCTTTCAGAGCTGGACCGGTCTACTCGTCTGTTTTCGGAGGCACCGGTCTACCCATTTATTTTTGCAGGCACCAGTCTACTCATTTGTTTTTGGAGGCACCGGTCTACCGCCACACTGCCTTTTAACACTGATCAGCTGTAGGGCAGCCCTTTGAAGCCCCGCGGCAAGAGTTTAAACAGGTTTTTTCCTTCTAGCCAATCAGCTGGGACTCGGGAGGCAGCGAATAGATTGGGGGTGGGGCCAAATAAAAGGTAAGAATAACGCGAGGGGGCGGGGGGGCAGAACCGGTTCGGTGACATCATATCATCACCGCTACCGGCTCATCGGAAGCGGGCCGAAACGGGAGGAAGCTACCACTGGATCTGATCTGTGGGCCCACCCTGGAAATAACAAAGGATCGGCCCGCAGTGCCTCTGCCAGTGAAAATGGAGCTCGGGAGGGCTATGCATGGCCCACCTGAGCTCCGTTTTTCGGCTGTAGTGGCCTCTTGCAGACTTCTACCAGGGAAAACAGAGCTCAGGGGGGTTGTGCACAGGCCTCCCGAGCTCTGTTTTCCCTGAGAGAGCACTTGGGCCGCCACAGGAGCCCCTGACACGAGTGACATCGAGCTGGCCACACCCACCTGCCCCGCACAAGGTCAAACATAACCTTGATGTGGCCCTCAATGAAATCGAGTTTGAGACCTCTGTGTTAGAGAGAACTGAGAGACCATCTCATTCTTGTACCAAGCTACAGTGAAGTATCATATCCCACTATACATATTAACAACTTCAGTCATACTAGATTACTTAGTGATGATCGCCCATTACTGAGTACCCTGTACTCAGCCATACACAATCCTGGCTGTTCGGTATACATTAGTGCTTGGTATAAATATTCTCTAGAGTTCTTTTCCTTCTCATTTAATTACTGCAGATGAAATAGAATTTGTTTTAGAGGGAGTTTTTTTTTTTCAGGGCATTTCTTCCACCAGGCCTTTTCAATGTTCAGTCTTCAGAGGGAGTCCTACATTTTTTTCTATAGCCGGCATGTCCATCTTTATATATACATTAAGTATATATTTTATATGCCAGCCCAAGACAATTGCTCTTCACTCAACACTGTCCAGGCAAGCCAAAAGATTGGACACCCATAATCTAAAGCAGGGCTCTCAAAACATGACAACTTTAAGACTTGTGGACTTCAACACCCAAAATTCCCCAGCCAGAGACCTAGAGTAGAGTAGAGTAGAGTAGAGTAGAGTAGAGTAGAGTAGAAGAGAACAGAACAGAACAGAACAGAACAGAACAGAACAGAACAGAGCCTTGGTGGTGCAGCAGACTAAAGTGCTGTTAAGTAGCACCAGCTGCCTGCAATTACTGCAAGTTTGAATCTCACCTGGCTCAAGGTTGACTCAGCCTTCCATCCTTTTGAGTACCTAGCATCTTCCCTTTGCATATCTTTGAACATCCTAGAGTATCACTGATGAAAGGGTTTTCATCACTAAGTAGAGGACACTCTAACCCCATTGACCAAACTCTTAACAGAATAGTCCTTTGAGGGTTCCTTTCCCAGTTGACCTATCACCCATCCGGTGATAGCTGTTGACATTTGGCTTCTTCTGTGTATCACAGATAGTCAAGGAATTGCAAGGAAAGGATTAAGCCAGCATTACCTTATTTCTCACAGGGCCACTAAAACAAGCGAGGTGACCAGCTGTGATACAGGCAGTAAAAGGGGGGGGGGGCTGGAGGGAACATCTTCACAGATGGCTGTCAGCTACAGCTTCCAATCATGCTCAACCATCTTATGGAAGTTGGCTCATGAAAGGAAGAGAGGTAAACAATGCATAGGCGGTAAATCTTGGAATAGGCTAAACATGAAGAACATCTGGAGTACAAAATAAAGGGAAGCAAACGTTAATTCTCAGACAAAAAGGTTGAAAAGGGAACAGTTAGGGTAAGAGAGGAAGTGTCATTATGGCCATTATGATACAACAAGGAAGTGGGAGGGGAGAAGACAATACTCAAGGGAAGAACGAGTGCTCCAACACCGAATCCCAGTTTAAGGGAAATGGTTCACCTTGAGAACTTGAGCTAAATCCATCTTTCTCAACCTTGGCAAATTTCAGATGAAAGGATTTCAATTCCTTAGAATGTTCAGTTGTGGACATGTTGGCTTTGGAAGTCTGGGAGATGAAGTCCACTGATCTGGAAGATGTCTTCCCATGGAGCTTGGCTAGATGGACAATAGTTATCAGGTGATAAACACCTACGTATGTTGTGGGCCATATTTGAAATGCCGGGGGTCATCTCAACCTACCAACGTTCCAGAAGATCATAGAAGGATATTAATACCTACTAGAAGAGGACCAGAATGTTTCTTACTCAACTTTTTTATGGGTTTTAAGAACAGGAATGGGAGCAGAAGGTTTTGGGAATTATAAATGGATTAGAATCCATTTTGAAAATATTAAAGAAAATAAAACTTTGAAAATGTTGCCAAAATTAAGTGCTATAGAGTCAGGGTACAAAGCCGAAAATAGGACACTGACAATTAATATGCCCTTGGATTCTGAGCTACTGTATTTTTCGGAGTATAAGATGTACCTTTTTCACCCAAAAAAGAGGGTGAAAATCTGGGTGCGACTTATACTCTGAATGTAGCCCCACCCAGACCTCCCAAATGGAGATTTTAGAGGCTGAAAGAAGCCTCTGAAAGCAGCTTCAGAAAAAAAAAGCCTCAGAAAGGCTTTTATCTAAAATCATACAGCAAGCAACAAAAGAAGAATCAGTAAAGGTTCTAACCAAACTATGCCAACAAATCTGGGGAATGACACAATAGCTAAGAGTTCAGAAGAGACTAATCTACATACCAATTCCAAAGAAAGAAGATGGAACAGAGTACAGATAGTCCTTCCGAATAAAAGCCTCTGAAAGAAGCTTCAGAAAAAAAGCCTCCAAACAGAGCTTCAGAAAAAAAACCTTTTTTTTCTGAAGCTCTGTTTCGGAGGCTTTCAGAGGCAGAATTTTTTTGTTTGTTTGTTTGAGGCAGAAAAAAAAAGCAAAGCACAGAGCTCAACAACCAACAAACCTGTTGCTAAAATTCACCACTGGGAACAGCTGATTGGGGGTATTCCGGAGGCTGATCTACTCACCAAATAGCTTTTTTCTTATTCTCCTCCCCCAAAACTAAAGTGCATCTTATACTCCAAAAAATACGGTACCTAATCTATGTACAAGAAATTCTTTTTCATTCCAATTTTTTTCAGTTGCAGAATTTTGAACTGACCAGAGAAAACAGGACATGGAAATTATAGATTTTATTTTTCTAATTCATTATGATGGTGGGGATGTATTATATGTTATTGCTTCACTGGAACAAAATTATTTAATCAACCTCGAGGCAAACAAAATGCATTAAAGTTTCCTAAAGGCTTCCAGGATGCAGGCAAGGAGCAATTAAAAACAGGATAAATTGAGATATTTCTCTCTGAGTTATTGAAGCTTTTCCTGAGCGGTATCGTTCAGGAAGTAAGTTACCTGCAATGATTTACAACTTTGCTCTTTGGCCCAGTCTACAAAGCGCACTGCAGTGCCCAACAATGGTAAAGCAGGCTGTGAAGTCGTGTAAACTCAGTGCTATGAATGGCCCCGTTGAATATCTGCCAGGAAATGAGCACAGCATGGTTCAAAGGGCAACCTGCCAGATCATCCGTTCAGCTGCACCGGTGAAAGAATTGGAGGAAGAAACTTGTCAAGAACAGGAGAGTTTTTGCCAAAAGTTGGAGGAACTCAAAATAAAGCATCTGCAACTGTTTGTGGGAACTGGGTATCTCTACTCTAAACAAGGGAAAGACTAGGGGTGACAAATTGTTTGTTTGTTTGTTTGTTTGTCCGTCCCTCCGTCCCTCCGTCCATCCATCCATCCATCCATCCATCCAAGCACATATTGGATAACAGGTATCGCAGTGGTGAAATCCAATTTTTTTTTACTACCGGTTCTGTGGGCGTGGCTTGGTGGGCGTGGCATGGTGTGGCTTGGTGAGCGTGGCTTGGTGGGCGTGGCAGGAGAAGGTTACAGCAAGATCCCCATTCCCTCCCCACTCCTGGGGGAAGGATATTGCAAAATCTCCATTCCCACTCCACTCTGGGGCCAGCCAGAGGTGGTATTTGCCAGTCCTCCAAACTGCTCAAAATTTCCACTACCAGTTTTCCAGAACTTGCTGCATTTCACCCCTGAGATATAGGTATAAACATGGTTATTAATACATGAAATGGATACGAATAAAAGGGGACATTAGGACAGTAGACATGTTGGTTCAGACCTCTTAGGAATGGGGTGAGGTCTAAGGTTAAAGTTTTGGGGGTTTGGGGAAGAAACCACAGAGTCAGGTAGTGCATTCCAGGCATTGACCACTCTGTTGCTGAAGTTGTATTTCCTGCAATCAAATTAGGAGCCGGTTTACCATAAGTTTGCATCTATTGTGTGCCCGTGTATTGTTGTGGCTGAAGCTGAAGTAGTCATTGACAGGTAGGACGTTGTAACTGATAATTTTGTGTACTACGCTTAGATCAGACCGAAAGCGGCGTAGTTCTAAGTTCTAAGTTCTAACATGATAGCAATCTTCCAGCATTTCAGGGGGTGTCCCAGAGAAGAAGAGGTCCACCTGTTCTCCAAAGCACCTGAGACCAGGACAAGAAATGGATGGAAACTTATCAAAGAGAGATCTAAGTTAGAACTAAGGAGAAATTTCCTGACAGAATAATTAATCAGTGGGACGTCTTGCCTCCAGAAGTTGTGGCTACTCCAGGTTTTTAAGAAGAGATTGGATAGCCATTTGTCCAACATGGTATGGTTCTCCTGCTTGAGCAGGGGGTTGGACTAGAAGACCTCCAAGGTCTCTTTCCAACTCTGTTATACTGTTACTGCTAATTTTTATTTATTTATTTATTGGTTTGATTTAGATGACGCCCTTCTCCGGAGACTCAGGGCAGCTTACAATGCGTTAAGCAATAGCCTTCATACTTTTGTATATAACTGCTTAGTAGGGCTTTTGGGGGGCCCTAAATGGTGTTCTTTTTTATACAAAGTCAGCTTATTGCCCCCACAATTCGGGTCCTCATTTTACCTACCTTGGAAGGATGGAAGGCTGAGTCACCCTTGAGCCTGGTGAGATTTGAACTCGCAGGAATTGCAGGCAGCTAAGTGCTACTTAACAGCGCTTTAGTCCGCTGCGCCACCAAGGCTCCTAACTGTCTACTCTGCAGGAGACTACTAAACCCAAACTAAAAAAAAAAAAAATTCTGATCAAGTTAGCCAAAAAAAAAAGGTCCAAATATCAATCCGTAGCATGAGGTTGCAACAATAGTACTGAACTAATTACTACCAGGGACATCTTTTGAAATATTTAATATGCAATGTTAAATTTGGGAGCTGGAAGGCTAAGCGAGTATAACATCATGATGTCACATAAGGAAAGGAGGCAATTCCTCTTTTTTTCAGAAAACTGAAGTGACCTTAAAATTATTTGAAAAATGACGTGACCTTATTTCTTTGCTTTTAAGTCATAATGGGAAGACAGAATTGCATAATGGTTTAGACTTATTAGACCTTTTTGGCTAATGGGTAATCAAGCTAGGCACCCCTTAACTCTATTAATCTAGGCTACTTGACCTAACATGTTTCTACAATGATTTGTCTACAGTGATTATATAATTATCGTTCTACTACAGCCATAGGTTTTGAAAACACCATTCTCATCGTCAGTCAGGGTTCTGACAGATGCCCTAATTAAATCATGAGCCTCGAGCCAAGCTTCCAAAGAAATCCAGCTATTTATTAGGAGCTTCATGTTGGCACCTTCCAAGTGAAGCCAACTCTGACCCCACGTAATTTACGGCCCAAGCTTGACCGTGTTTCCCCCCCCCCCCCCCCCCAGGGTGTGTCATCAGTCACATTTGCCAACGGAGCAATTTCGCAGGTTGTAGAAATCACTCCCCTCCGGCTGCTGTGGGTAACCCTGGGAGACAGCCTTGAGAGAGATATGTCGGGAATGTGCTTTTGTTTTTGGCTGCCATGTTGCTTCGCCGGTTCCCATCCCCCTTGCCTATGGCAACTCGAGAGCAGGCCAGGGATGCTTTGCGAGTTAACATGGGGCTTCTTTTTAAACTTTGATCAAAAAGTGTGACCCAATCCCAAATTATTCTCATCTTCAGCCAGTTCTTCCTGTGACAATGCATTATGTCAAAGCCAGAAGGAAGTTTGATGCTTAAATTTTGTCAGGACACTTGCAAACTTCAGAATGAAAAGTTCCTTATCACCTTGTCAATTTATCTAAAACAATGACCATAAACAGTGACATGAACAGTCCTTGATTTACAAATGTTTGTTTAGCAACTATTCAAAGTTACGGTACTGAAAGTCGTGTTTAATTACTGGCCTTCATACTTATGACAGTTGCAGATCATGTGATCAAAATTCAGGCACTTGGCAATGGACATGTACCATATTTTTCAGAGTATAAGATGCATCTTTTTCCCCCCTAAAAAGGGGTGAAAATGTAGGTGCGTTTTATACACCAAATGTAGCCCCGCCCACCCACTGGCCCCCACCCTTTGGCCTCTGCCTCCCAGCAGTTACCTCCTTGCAGCAAACAGCAAGAAAAAACAGCTCCTTTCAGCTTCAGCATACCCTAATTAGCACACCTAATTTTCCCGAACGCCATCACTCTGCTAAACAAATAATTCCCTCAATACTGTCAAACTATTTACTAAGTCTGCATTACTATTAATCTTCTTATCGTTCCCACCACCCATCTCCTTCCACTTATGACTGTATGACTGTAACTTTGTTGCTTGTATCCTTACTATTTATATTGATATTGCTTCCTGATTGCTTATTTCTACCCTATGACTATCATTAAATGTTGTACCTTATGATTCTTGATGAATGTATCTTTTCTTTTTAGGTATACTGAGAGCATATGCACCAAAGACAAATTTCTTGTGTGTTCAATCACACTTGGCCAATAAAATTCTATTCTATTCTATTCTATTCTATTCTATTCTATTCTATTCTATTCTATTCTATTCTATTCTATTCTATTCTATTCTATTCTATTCTATTCTATTCTATTCTATTCTTTCTATCTATCTATCTATCTATCTATCTATCTATCTATCTATCTATCTTTTATTATTTATTTATCTATCCAACAATCTGGGTCCTCATTTTACCCACCTCGGAAGGATGGAAGGCTGAGTCAACCTTGAGCCGGTGAGATTTGATCCGCTGATCTGCTGAACTAGCAGTCAGCTAAAGTAGCTGCAGTACTGCACCCTAACCACTGCACCACCTCTGTTCTGTTCTGTTCTGTTCTGTTCTGTTCTGTTCTGTTCTGTTCTGTTCTGTTCTGTTCTACTCTACTCTACTCTACTCTACTCTACTCTACTCTACTCTACTCTATTCTATTCTATTCTATTCTATTCTATTTCCATTAATGGGCAATTTTCCCTCTGCTGCTTATATATATCCAGGTACGCAATATTTCTTTCTACTTTCGGTTAACAATAGTGACTTCTACTTAGAATGGCTTATTGTCAATGTCATTTCATTTGTTGACTCCTTTCCCAACCTCTCTTGAAAACCTTCCAGAATGCTTCACGGGGAAAGGTATTATTCACTGCTTGCTCTACACAACGCACCAACAATAACTTGATTAGCTTGGTTATTTGATGGGCTTAACAGGAGCACAGCAAATAAATGAAGCATCAGCTTTCGGCATCTGTGCTTGTGAAGTGCTTGGTGATTGGACTAATTATCAAGGTGAATACCATTTCTCAACAATGGTGTTTGTCAAGGCAGGAGAAAACCTGTAATAGAATAATTGCTCTTACAAATGAACGGTGGCACGCTATAACAATCCTCGTTCTTATTGCACTGGCCGGGGGGCTTTTCAGCAGAATTGGTATAGGTGCTCCTTTTTATTCCCTTTATACCTTTCCTATTGCCTTCTTTACCTTTACATAGTAAGCTTTCCCATCACACAGGGTATTATTGATGTACTATATATATGATGTACAATGACAATAAAGGCTATACTATATACCAGTGATGGCTAACGTTTTTGCCGTTGAGTGCCAAAAGCAGGGGGAGCATGGGGGGGGGGGTCGTCTACGTGTGCCCCCGCCATGCTCCCCGTTTTGGCACGCGATGGCAAAAAGATTACCGGTGGGCCCATTTTTCACTTTCCCCAGGCTTGAGAGGCTTTCTTGGAGCCTGGGGAGGGCAAAAACAGCCTTCCCCAACCCCGGAGGCCCTCCGGAGACCAGAAATGGCCCGTTTCCCAACTTCCGGTGGGCCTGGAAGGCTCGAAAATCAGCTGGCTAGAATGCACATGCACACTGGAGCTGAGCTAGGGCAACGCTCGCATGCCCACAGATATGGTTCCACATGCCACAGGTGGCACATGTGCCATAGGTTCACCATCATGGCTATATACTATACTATACTACACTACACTACACTACACTACATTACACTACACTACACTACATTATACTATACTATACTAGCCTTCAGTTAGAAGGTCTGGAAGAACAGAGAATGACAGCAACAGGAGATAGATGTATTTCTGATATGTACCTTGTTATTCTCAGATTTGGTGAAGGGTGCTGCTCTGGATCCTATACAGTAGTGGCCAAAATTATGGAAACCCTTTGGGACAAGTGTATTTTTGAGGTTTGATAGCTAATAACACCACTTTTTTTGGGGGGGGGGAGTTTCAAGATAATCCTATTCCACTGCTGGAATGGCCTGGGAATAGCCCAGACCTTAACCCAATCTATGGAGCCGACTAAAGAAATTTGTTAGTCAGAAGTGACCTAGCAATAAAACCCAGTTAATAGAAGCAGTCATTCAATCTTAGTTTCACATTATTAAAATTGCAGAACTAAAAGACTTGGTTCACTCCATGGGAAGATGTTGTAAGGCCATAAAGAGCCTGAGTGGTGTAGCAGGCTAATGCCTCCTACTAAGGCAGCATTTATCATCCAGCTGCCTGCAATTACTGCGAGTTGTAATCTCACCAGGCTCAAGGTTGACTCAACCTTCCATCCTTTCTAAGGTGGGTAAAATGAGGACCCAGTTTGTGGGGGCAATAAGCTGACTTTGTATAAAATATACAAAAGTATGAAGGCTATTGCTTAACACATTGTAAGCCGCCCTGAGTCTCCGGAGAAGGGCGGCATATAAATCAAATAAAAAATAATAATAATCCATGCTAAAGGTTACTCAACTAAGTATTAACTAACATGGTGATAATTTTTGTATATCTCGTTTTTTCTATGGTGATCATTTTTGTGTATCTCGTTTTTTCTACGTGTTTCACTTCTCTTCTTTATACTGTAACTGCTGTTCTAATAGCAAATCCTTCATCAAAGTGATTGCGTTACATTCTCGATTAAATTATCTTTCCGTTGATATATAATTTTATGGTATTACTCCAAAAAAAAAGGTGGTGTTATTAGCTGGTTGTAGAAAATACAACTTTTCCCAAAAGGTTTCCACAATTTGGGCCACTACTGTAGGAATACTTTCTGAACCTCGCTGAAAAGTCAACTGGCATTATCCCAAAATAGAGAGGGGCATCATTTTATTGTCGGCCTTCAACAGCATGCAATAGGCTGACACAGCAAAATGGCTTGGCTGGAACACATACTTGGAAACTACCAGACGCAGTTCAGAGTTTCTGAAATGGGAACTTGGAAGACGAAGCTTAAAAGATGACAGGTAGAGAAGAGGTATAGCCCAAGTACCCAAACCCTGCTGACTCATAAATAAATACTTTCCCGTCTGCCAAGAACAGTGTTAGGGTGTTAGATGCTGCTGGCACTTCTAGCCGGAACAGAAAGAACTCTAGTGAAGAACAATGAAATAATTTTATTTACAAGATTTATATTCTTTCTATTAATATGTGTTCTGGGCGTCATCCTCTCAAGGAAAACCAACTCCGTAAAAGAATGGAACATCAAGTCCATAACCATCCACTTTGAACAAGAGGACAAGCAACCAACAGAAGAAAGGTAAGGAAATGCGACAAAGTCACCCTAAAGTAAAAGCTTTAGTTTCTAAACCAGGGGTGTCAAACTCGTGGCCCGTGGGCCAGATGCATCATGCGTTGGTCATCAGGGGAGAAATCCAGCAGGTTCTGACAGGTTCTGGAGAACCGGTAGCGGAAATTTTGAGTAGTTCGGAGAACCGGCAAATACCATCTCTGGCTGGCCCCTTGGAGTGGGGTGGGAATGGAGATTTTACACTATCCTTCCTCTGCCACGCCCACCAAGCCACACCCACCAAGCCACACCACGCCTACCAAGTGTCAACTTGCAAAGCTTTCAAGTTGCCATGAGCAGGAGGGAGGGAGAACTGATAGAGCTGATTGATGTCCCTAACTGAAGATACATTCCACAGATGCTTTCTTGCAGCAATCAGTAGGAGGGTATTGGATTTCACAGCCAGCCAAAGTGGTTAATTAGAGAATGTGATTTATGACATGGCCAGGGAGGAGGGGAGAGACAGGGTCATAGGGGAACGTAAATCTACGTGGGATTAGTTCTAACTGCATCCGAATATTGCCAAAATGGTGCTCCTAATAAATGACTGTATTTCTTTTGAAGTTTGGCTCATGGCTCATGAATTAATTCGGGCATCTTTTGGAAACTTCACACCAAGGCACGCCCACAGAACCGGTAGTAAAAAATAATTGGATTCCACCACTTCTGGCCCATCCCCAGTTTAGCAAAAGGGGGGGGGAATCACATATGTCACATGACGATAATGTGACGCAGCGAGTTTGACACCCCTGTTCTAAACCCTAAAAAGGCCAATAACTCTTTAATGCCTTGAAAATTATTGTTGAAGCAATACTCAAAAGTTAACTTGGGAGAAAATGCTCTAAAAAGGCCAAGACTCTCTGGGAAAGGAATGGCATGGAACACAGTGGTTCTTTTTCCAAAGATGGAATTGGGTTAAATAAAAGCTTTAAGTACCTTCGAGGTTAGGTTGGCTTGCTTTTCTTTGGAAAAGTAACATGGAATGTTATTTACCAGATGATAGTACAGCATATAAAATGCATTGTAAAATCAAAGAATGTTACATTTTCTAAACATTTTCTAAATGTGCCGGACACCCAGGGGTGAACTTCAAAAATTTTAGCAAGGGGTTCTCTGTCCGGGTGCTGGGTGGGCATGGCCATGGTGGGCCATGGTTGGCGTGGCCACAGCAGGGGGGGCGTTTTTGTCCTCCCTGGGCTCTGGAGGCTTTCCTCAAGCTTCCGGGAGGGTGAAAACATCCTCCCCATGCTCCGGAGGCCCTCTGGAGGCCAGAAATGGGGCCATCTCTGGCCTTCCCGAACTTCTGGTAGGCCCATTTTTCACCCTCCCCGAGTCTCCACATATGCCCTGCACTTACCTGCATCCAAAATGGGCCACGTGGGGGCTCCTGGGAGGGAAGGGGTGGGTGGGAGGGGCCAGCCAGGAGTGGGATTTGGGGGTTTTCCAAACTGCACAGAATCTTAGCTAGAGGTTCTCCCGAACCCCTGCGAACTCTCAGCATCCCACCCCTGCGGACACCCCACTATGTAGCAAGAAAACTATAACCCATCATGTCACAAAAAACCGGACCACGTCTCAGTAACAACAGCCAGCCACTCAAATGATCAAACAAGCCGAAACCAGACTATGATGCATCCAGATAAACAACTCTAATCCTAATCTGCATCACACAGACGTGTACTTAGCTACAGTCCAGCGACAACAGCCAGCCAATCAAACAGTCCGAAAATCAGACCATGACTCAGAAATATCAAGCAACATTCAGACTGATTTGCATCTCATAAAAACGTATTTAAAGACCTGTGTTCTGACGGACGAGCGCAACTCAAAACGCACTGACGATGTCTCCTCGAACGGTGACAAAACGCTTGTAACCAAATTGCCAAGGTCGGAGCTCAAGCCAACAGCCTAACATAGTCTGCCATTGAACCATACAAATGAGTACTGTAGGAATGAGATTGGACTGACAATACGTATGCATATACCATTAATACAAGCCAGTGACCAAGGCATGAAGACACCAAGCAAAAAAAAAAAAAAAAAGAATATTGATCAGGGAAAGAATAGAAGTTCTTCTGACATAATCTCCACTTTTAATGAACAGCTCTTTCTTTCTGCATAATTAGATAAATGCCAATCTATACTAAATATATCTCAGGATTTACTTCTGATTCGACAGATACACAATGGTCTAGTTGGGAGAGAATTGCTGGGGGAATTGTGTGCATGAATATTCAAGACAAAAATCATTTTGAACCTGACTTAAGCATGTTTAGCAAACCTAAAGAAATCAGTGGGATTTGATTGTCCCAGAACTCCAAACTGTAGTAACTTCAATGGATCTAATGTGGGCATGGTTCCTCTAGCGTAAAATCTATATATTTAACCATTGTTATTAAGTGCCATATTACTGCATACATTAATATCTTATTAATATACATTTTTCTATATTAATGCCCTGTCCCCTTTCTTAAACCACTTTTCACAATACCTTTAAGTCCTGTGCTGTGCATGTGCATAAAACAAATCACTGTATCATTCTTTAATTATCAACCTTTTATTTCATTGTACTATATTGTGCCCTCACTCATTGTGCCCTCACTCTGTCAAAGACCTTGGAGTACTCATCTCAAATGATCTAAGTGCCAGAGCTCACTGTAACAGCATTGCTAAAAAAGCATTAAGAGTTGTTAACCTAATCTTGTGTAGCTTCTTCTCCGGGAATATTGTACTGCAAACTAGGGCACACAAAACATTTGCCAGACCAATTCTTGAATACAGCTCATCTGTCTGGAGCCCGCACTGCATATCGGACATTAATACAATCGAACGAGTCCAGAGATATTTCGCAAGAAGAGTCCTCCACTCCTCTGCTCGCAACAAAATACCTTATGCCAGCAGACTTGAAATTTTGGGCTTAGACAACTTAGAACTTCCCCGTCTTCAGTCTGATCTAAGCATAGTACATAAAATAATCTGCTATAATGTCCTACCAGCCAATGAATACTTCAGCTTCAACCAAAACAATACAAGAGCACACAATAGATACAAACTCAAGGTAAACCGCTCCAAACTCGATTGCAGAAAATACGACTTCAGCAACAGAGTGATCAGTGCCTGGAATGCTCTACCTGACTCTGTAGTTTCTTCCCCAAACCCCCAAAACTTTAACCTTAGACTGTCTACTGTCAACCTCACCCCATTCCTAAGAGGTCTTTAAGGGGCGTGCATAAGCGCACCAGCGTGCCTACCGTCCCTGTCCTAATGTTTTCTTTTATTCGTATCCATTTCATGTATTTATAATTACAGTTACCCTTGTATCTGTCATAAAATACATGCTTGACCAAAAATACAAAATAAATAAAAATAAATTTAAAAAAATATACACATCACAGCTTTTCTTTCCATGGCCTTCCCTGTTGAAGCACTTCATTTCAAAAGCTTGCTAACTTGAGAAACCAACACAATCATTGGTTTCATTCCAAAATATTTATCCTACTAAGTTTCTTTCAAGTGTTCCAGACGAATTAAAATTTAATGATTAGAAGCAACTCTAGGTACACAATTAGTCTTACGTGTTTGCCCAAATAGCAAAGTCATTTGGGCACTAAAATTTAAACGAATCCATATGCAGCTGAACAAATAAGCACAACAAACATGATTAATTTAATTGAGAATGAGAACGAGGCTTTGCCAGCTGTTTCATAATACTATTGATTTGGTTAATATTGTCCTGCCCATATGTGTATCTGTGTTGTTTTTTTTTAATTAAAATAACAGCTTAGGATCTGCTAGCAAGACATACTACAAGGACTTGCTCATTCAATGTTCTAAACCAAACACAATTGCTTTGCTTTAAAGCAGGGGTGAAATCTAAAATTTTTCCCTACCGGTTCTGTGGGCGTGGCTTGGTGGGCATGGCAAGAGAAGGATACTGCAATATCTCCATTCCCACTCCACTCCAGGGGAAGGATACTGCAAAATCCCCTTTCCCACCCCACTCTGGAGCCAACTAGAGGTGGCATTTGCCGGTTTTCCGAACTACTCAAACTTTCCGCTACCGGTTCTCCAGAACCTGTCAGAACCTGCTGGATTTCACCCCTGCCTTAAAGTAAGGGTGAAACCTGGCCATTCAGGATTGTAAATCATGGCTTAAAGACATAGTGCCTTGTACGGATTCAAGAAAGCACTAAGGAAGCCATGACTTTGCAGAGTTGAAGGTGCTTCATTCAGACCAGAGGTGGTATTCAGCCGGTTCGTACTAATTCAAGTGAACCGGTAGCGGAGATCGCGGGTGGCACCTGCCCCAGCTCTATGATGTCCTATTAAGGCATGTTTTCGAGGCCGGCCGCATGCGCGGAAGGCACGCAAGCGAGCAAAGCTTATGCTCAGGCCAGGCACATGCACAAAAGGTGCATGTGGGGCGAACCAATGGTAGGAATATTGGAAACCAACTGCTGGTTCAGACCAAAAGCCCATCTAATCCATTAAGGCACCCTCTACCATACAGAAAGCTTTCTCACTTCACATTTTTAAGCAATTGGGATTTTTTCATATAAACCTCACCCAAGGTTTTTGGCTTTTTTTTGTGTAGAACACCATCTGTCCCTTTGATTCTTTGGAACCAAACAGAAAATTGGTACTTACTCTTCCAAAAAAAACCAAGCTATCCCCAAAGTGTAAAATTTGTCCAGTTTACAAAACAACCTTTCCCCTTTCCTCTGACCTTCCTCACCCCATCTTTAAAGAAGACCAAAAGCTCCGCCATTATAAGGGAAAGCTAAAATTCAAAGCTTCCTTAAATGCACACCACATTTACCCAGATCTTTTTCCCTTTTTATTGGCCAGTTTCTGTACAAAACTATGCTAATTCAAAAGAGCAGAAAGACAAAGTTACTCTGACTCTATTTTCAGATACGTCCGTCGTATAAACTGTTCTTTATACATTTTAACCTCCAGTCCCCTAAACATCTTTGTTGCTCTTCTCTGCACCCTTTCTAGAGTACTCCACATCTTTTTTTACATCGTGGCACCAAAACTGGATGCAGTATTCCAAGTGTGGCTTTACCAAAGGCATTATAAAGTGGTATTAATACTTCACGCGATCTTGATTCTAGCCCGTTTAAATATCAAGTTGTATTTAGACTGTATCTAGATTATTTTCATTCATCCAAAATATGTAGAACAAACAATTCTTACTATCTCTGGCCATTAGGAATACGGCCTGAGGATGACTTCTTTGACAACTGGTAGACATCCACACACTGCTCCGATGCTTATGAGGTTTTCCTAGCTTTAGGCAGAGTTGGGTTTTACCCTATCTTATTCAATCTCTTTTCACTGGAGATGTAAAACATGGCTTTACTACAGAGTGTCCTCACTATCTGTAACGTATACAAGAGAGCAGTGGTGGGATTCAGCCGGTTCGCACCACTTCGGGAGAACCGGTTGTTAACTTTATGAGCAGTTTGGTAAATTGGTTGTTGGAAGAAATCATGAGGGCAGAGAACCGGTTGTTAAATTATTTGAATCCCATCACTGCAAGAGAGTGATTCAAGGTCACGAAGTTCTCGGATCATTTTCATCCCAAAATTCCAGGTCACCTTTTATTCAGTGGGTGTCTTTCCAAAAAAGAACTGAAAATAACGGGAAAATCAGGAGTGTATCTTATTCCAAAATATGTCCCCTTCATTTATAATCCATGGTTGCAGACCTCAAAGAACTGTTTGAGTTCATTTCTAATCCCTGTAAGTAAATCTGGTCGTATTATTATTATTATTATTATTATTATTATTATTATTATTATCATCATCATCATCATCATCATCATACCAATTAATTTTAAAATAACATTTAAAGGAAGGGGAGGAAACTTTGGAGAATTCCCTTCTAAATGTGCAGAAACTTATACATTTTGAAACATATAACAATATAGGTTTTCTTATGCTATTATGGGCTAGGTCCATTAAATTTTCAGCTTACAGCAAATTTAAAAAGTTACAACTTGCACCATCAGGTAGATAAGATAGGTTCAGCCAAGTGGCAATTCTTTCCCTAAATTACCTTCTTCGCTTGTAATAAGGCAACCATAAGAATGTGCCACCTTGAGAAATAATTGAAAATCACCATAAAGAATTGTCATAAACTGGAAGTTCCTTTTTGGCACTTTGTGGAAAGGAGTAATCAATATTCATGCATAGATAAGAGCTTTATTTATAAATTATGATAGCACAATGCACTTTATTGCTGAAACGTTGCCATCAAAACGAAAATTGCTTGCACAGGACAACATTAATAGCCGCTTGTATACACAGGATAATCCAAACTCTGTAATACAGACAAAATTTACTCCTGCTTTTGTGTGACCCACTACTGTACTTAGAAATTAAATTAATGAACTCTTCGAAGACTGTAAGTATTAATCATCCTAAGTTTTAATGTTACAGTATATCTCATTACCCTTTGGAGAATTTACATTTCTAAAAGTAAAGTTCTTCCTGGCATTGAAATACATATAAATCTTAAAAAAAAAAATAAATGGAAACACAACATAAAGGGAGGGGGGGAAGAAGGAAGAAAGAATCGTTAAAGCATTATTTTTGTTCTCAGGAATATTTTCACACCTGGTCGCCCATGTTCCCAACTAACAAAATCCAGCCAGGCTTTGTGACTCATCTTGCAATTAAAAAAAAAAAGATTGCTTCAGCAATAACCTGACTTATTGTTTTGCAAAATGACAGTAAAAACAGGGACCAGAGACAGAGAGACAATAATCTATGGGATCTCAAAAAAAAAAAAGGGGGGGGGTGCACTTTTAAAGTGCTTCCCGCTGCCCAAATAAACCAGCCAGCTGCTGCTTTAACATGAATCTGAGATCAGCCAATACCTGACATTTACTGAGTGCATACAATTTCTGGTTTGCTATAACAGCGAAGGAGAACAATATCATTCACGGATAAAATCCCTCACTGATGATGTAGTAGTAAATCCCACCCTGGAAGTTTGACAAGATCTGCTATAGAACAAAGTACGAGCCTTGGGGGGTGGGACGGACGGACGACCCATTTCTCTGTGTGTTCTGCAGGGAGACAAAGCAAAGGAAACCAAGGCCAAATCTAAGTGTAATTTCTTCTTCATGTAAATATTCTTCATGTAAATAAGAGCCTTGGTGGCGCAGTGGACTAAACTGCTGCTGTTAAAGTAGCACTTAGCTGCCAGCTGCCTACAATTACTGCGAGTTCAATTCTCACCAGGCTCAAGGTTGACTCACTTCCATCCTTCCGAGGTAGGTAAAATGAGGACCCGTTTTCTGGGGGCAATAAGCTGACTTTGTATAAAATAGAACACCGCTCAGGGGGGCCAAAAAGCCCTACTAAGCAGGTATATACAAAAAGTATGAAGGCTATTGCTTAGCGCATTGTAAGCCGCCCTGAGCCTCCGGAGAAGGGCGGCATATATAAATCGAGCTAATAAATGATAAATAAATAAATTTAATTTGATCCAATGAAACCCAGCCAATATTACGGGTGTGCAGAGGTGTGGTCTCAAAGATCAAAATGGCATTAGGATATATGGCCAAGCATGTCGTGCCTAATTCAAAGTGACAATAAAGTTATGCTATGCTATGCTATGCTATGCTATGCTATGCTATGCTATGCTATGCTATGCTATGCTATGCTA
>WNWU01000117.1:471138-488594 GCA_012654045.1 Ptyas mucosa | reverse complement strand
TAAAATAAAATAAAATAAAATAAAATAAAATAAAATAAAATAAAATATTGATCATACCAGACAAAGTACTTTGAGTTGGTTTTAAGGCAATGGAAAAGAATATAGATCTTTGAGCTTTGTGTCAAAAACCTGTACTGTATTGTCATTTACAAATGCTTAAAAAGAATAAAAGAAGTAGACATTGATCCTACCGTTAAAAACAATATAGATAAGTATTTAATTTCTGATATCCCCCTTTGTACTCCAACCAATTTACTGTATTTATAAACAGTAATAAAACGTGTTTGGGTTTGCTTTGCTGCATGAAATATAGCATGGGAACACTTTAAACTCGCTGCAACTTTTTCTGAGTTCCATGACTAATGCTCAACATATGGAAAATATGTCCCAAAGGTGCTTGCTCGAGAAGCAACTAGACTTTCTGGTTTTTCTTTGAAGATGTTTCACTTCTCATCCAAGAAGCTTCCATGACCTGGATGACTGAGAATTTCCAAGATATGGAAAAGAGTTTCACTGCTTTAGCCACCTTCAAGAAGAAAATCATCATAAAAATATGAACAGGAAGTGACAGAATCGAGCTAATTGTAACTGGTGTTGAAAGGAAGACTTATATGGCTAAGAGATCACCAGACCATCCTAGTAAAATAGGAAATTAATAAATGCAAAGAGAAGTCAATGAACACCACTTTAAAAACAGTGGCATGCATGTGGTTAATGCAGTCATTACAACTCTTGACATTAAGAGCATCTTTTACATTAAGAGCTAATATTACTCCTAATATTCCTATTACTGATGTTACTGCTAATAAAAGTTGTACACGTAGAGAGCATATGCAAAGGCCAAAAATCACAACCAGCCTTGCGAGCAGGGGTGCTATTCAGCAGGTTCTAACAGGTTCTGGAGAACCGGTAGCGGAAATTTTGAGTAGTTCAAAGAACCGGCAAATACCATCTCTGGCTGGCCCCAGAGTGGGGTGGGAATGGAGATTTTGCAATAGCCTTTTCCCAGGAATTTGGGGGGGGGAATGGGGAGTTTTCAGTATCCTTCACCTGGAATGGGGTGGGAAAGGAGATTTTGCAGTATCCTTCCTCTGCCATGCCCACCAAGCCACACCACGCCCACCAAGCCACTCCCACAGAACCGGTAGTAAAAAAATTTGGATTTCATCACTGGTAATAACACTACCTATACTATAACAGAACCTTGCAAATCTGCAAACCCTTCTTTTAGAGGAAGGCAAATAAATGTGACAGCTTGTATTTTGAAAAAACAAGTAAGGACATCTCACTTTCTGGAACAACAAAGAATATTTGTACAAAACTTCACTAAAGGGAACAATTCTTCCCGGTTTTAGAGAACCAGATTCAATCTGCTGTGTCAATCCAAACCTGTTCAGAAAGCTGAGATTTTTGGAGATCTGTTTTTTCTGTGCTTAGGAATCAAGTTGTCATTTTAATTTATCTCAAAATCGGAAGTCTCTCTACCTGTTTCACTTCCAGTTGGTTGATTCTTTTTTTTAAAAAAAAAAAAGTGGCATGAGAAACTGAGAAGTTTTGGTTGTACATACCCCAAACTCAGCCTTATTTGACTTTTAGCGTGGCTAAAAGAATATCTAAAAAAAAATAATTTGAGAACCTTGGAGACCTTCTTTTCTTCTATTTACGTAACCAACTATGTAAGAATATCAGAGTAGATAAGTAAAGAACAAGAACAAGCAAGACAGTTTCTAAGGTCAACAACACCTTTCTACCAGCACCCACAGTCTCTGATGTTCTGTTATGGAATAATAACAGTTTTAAGTGCAAGTCTCACATATTTCAAATTCTCCAAGAGGCAGCAAAACAGTTTCTGGAGCCCAAGAATAGAACCCAAAGTTGCTGTTTTTTTTAAACATACTCAGCACACCAAACATTCAGAGAATTTAAGGAAGTTTAATCTGCCATAAAGTGCCGTTGGATTGCAACCTAAAAATGTCCAAGTAATGCTTTTTCTGCTATGATTTTTAGACTTCCCCTTTCTTTCCTCTAAGGTCAGAGTTCCTCTGGGGGAGCCTCAACTGCTTTTCAAGCTATTCTGCACAATGTATTTAATTTCTTTAGAGGGCCGTGATCACAAGTACTTTAGTTTTGAAACAAAATCGGCTCTGGGATCTCACAAAACGACATTGATTTCCTGCCAAAGGTATCAGCAACAAAAAACTGACATGGCTAGTTATGGGACATGCTTCATCCCATCCCATTAGCCTAGCCCACCTAGTCAGGTTACAGGTCCTGTCAGTTAAAGAACTCTGAATGGTGGTATCCAAAAAGAGAGAATTCTCTGCTGTTGCCTCTGGCCCTGTGGAATATCCCCCCCCCCCGAAGGTGAGGAGTGCCCCCACCCTCCTGACCTTCCGAAAAAGACTGAACATGTGGCTCTGTGACCTCGCATGGAAAGCCCAGAGAAGTACACAGCCATGGGATTGGCCGGTGACAGGAGACACTTCCCTTTCCTTTTGCCAATTAATTTTTAACTGCGTAACGGGGTGAGCTCCCCTTACTTGTCTCAGCTTCTGCCAACCTAGCAATTCGAAAGCACGTCAAAAATGCAAGTAGAAAAATAGGGACCACCTTTGGTGGGAAGGTAACAGCGTTCCGTGCACCTTTGGTGTTTAGTCATGCCGGCCCTATGACCACGGAGACGTCTTCGGACAGCGCTGGCTCTTCGGCTTTGAAACGAAGATGAGCACTGCCCCCTAGAGTCGGGAACGACTAGCATGCATGTGTTACCTAACTTTTGTTTACAGTTTTTTTAAAAAAATAATTCTAAAATTTGTGGATTTGGTGATGCACAAGTGTGGACAATTTGTTCCAGTCTTCTGGGCCAATTCAGGAAACTAAATTTTTAACGAACCGTAAAAAAAATAGAAGAAGAAGAAGAAGAAGAAGAAGAAGAAGAAGAAGAAGAAGAAGAAGAAGAAGAGGAAGAAGAAGAAATAATTAAAAGACGCTTGCTCCTGGGGAGGAAAGCTATGGCAAATCTAGACAGCTTACTAAAAAGCAGAGACATCATCCTGCCAATAAAAGTGCATATAGTCAAGCCTATGGTTTTCCCAGTTGCAATGTATGGCTGGACCATAAGAAAGGTCGAGCACCAAAGAATGGAGGCCTTTGAACGGTGGTGCTGGACAAGACTCCTGCGAGTCCCTTGGACTGCAAGGCGATCAAACTGATCAGTCCTAGAGGAGATCAACCCTGACTGCTCTTTAGAAGGCCAGATCCTGAAGATGAAACCCAAATACTTTGGCCACTTAATGAGAAGGAAGGACTCACTGGAGAAGGCCATAATGCTGGGAATGATTGAGGGCAAAAGAAGACAGGGACGACAAAGAATGAGGTGGCTGGATGGAGTCACTGAAGCAGTCGGCGTGAGCTTAAATGGACTCCAGAGAATGGTAGAGGACAGGAAGGCCTGGAGGAACATTGTCCATGGGGTCATGATGGACTTCACAACTAACAACAACAAAACAAAAAACAAAAAACACCATGGGTGTTATCATGTTTGAACACAGCTACACAATTGTGTCCATTTTATTTATTTATTTGTTTGTTAAATGTATTTGCCACACCTGTCTTGCCGTGGGGCTACTCTAGGCAACTTACAATAATAGTATCGTGTATGAACACAATTGTGGCGATTTATTTCTCCTTTCCCAGAATGTATCCTCAGGAAAGGATGAGAGCAACAGATACAGTTGCAAATTAGGGTTAAAATAATTGTAGCAATTAGTACTCCGTAATTTCTCCCATCTGCACAGGGAGTATTGTTTCCAGCCTTAGATTTAGCCTTTTGGTTTCCATATCAACAGAAATCATACTGGCCATGCATTGATGTTCTGCTTAATCAAACAGGAAATTAGTATTTTTCAAGATCTTTATGCATTTGCTCTCAGGGCAATTTTGAAAAACCATCTTGATGAGTTTCTTGGATCTTTACCTTATGCATCTGTATTAGCAAGAACAAGCCGATGTGCATTTTTTTTTTTTGTAACCTGGGGAGGTGAGGGGAGGAGGAAAGGAACTGGCTGAATCCATGAATCATCCAAGAAATGTAATAAAAACATACCTGTGTACATCAAAATATTGCACGTACAACTTCTTGCACGATATTCTGGCTCGTTAATTGCTTGTGAGCCCTGGTGGCACAGTGGGTTAGAATGCAGTAATGCAGACTAATTCACCTCACTGCCAGGAGTTCAATCCTCACTGTCTCAAGGTTGACTCAGCCTTCCATCCTTCCAAGGTTGGTAAAAATGAGGACCCAGATTGTTGGGGGCAATATGCTGACTCTGTAAACTGCTTAGAGAGGGCTGAAAAGCACTTTGAAGCAGTATATAAGTCTAAGTGCTATTGCCATTGCCAAAGAACATTCCATTTTCTGAGAAAACCTGGTGCCACCACATGGTGACACTCTCACACATCACATGATTAACGAGGCACAGGTTGAACCATTTAAAGCTCAAATTGTCTGAGCTTTACACAGGAAGGTGGGGGTGGATTTCCAAACAAAGGCAAAATGGTCCTTGCTTGTAGGAACTCTGTTGACCAACAAAATTCAGCGGTGGCTCTTGTGATAGATGCCTTCATTTTTATACGCTGCAAAGTCATTAAACGAGGATTAAATGCCACCATTTTATGACTGCTGTAACAATGCTGATATACAGACAGTCGCTGCCTTGAAAGCAAAGTCTCATCTCGTCTCAAAAATGTAGGAACTTGTAAAGGGAAAAATTATTAATTTAAATTGAAAAAGATTAAAAACTTGAATAAATGCATGCATTTGTATAGTTCTAGCCCAATGTCAAGCCACGTTGATGGCAGGGATATTTTGGACCAGCAAGTCATTTTGTGTACATGTTGGTAAAAAAACCTACTCTGCATATTGGACATTAATACAATTGAGAGAGCCCAGAGATACTTCATGAGAAGAGTCCTCCACTCCTCTGTTCGCAACAGAATACCTTATGCCACCAGGCTTGAAATTTTGGGCTTAGACAACTTAGAACTACGCTGCCTTCGGTCTGACCTAAGTAGTACACAAAATTATCTGTTACAACATCCTACCCGTCAATGACTACTTCAACTTCAACCACAACACCACACGGACACACAATAGATACAAACTTAAGGTAAACTGCTCCAAACTTGATTGTAGAAAATACGACTTCAGCAACACAGTGGCAAATGCCCGGAATGCTCTACCTGACTCTGTGGTTTCTTCCCCAAACCCCCATAACTTTTAACCTTAGACCTCACCCCATTCCTAAGAGGTCTGTAAGGGGCGTGCATAAGAGCACCAGCGTGCCTACCGTCCCTGTCCTTCTGTCCCCATTTATTTGTATCCATCTCATGTATTCACAATCATGTTTATACTTTATCTGTAATCTTATATATGCTTGACAAAATAAATAAATAAAAAATAGATAGATAGATAGATAGATAGATAGATAGATAGATGGATAGTTGTTTGAATAGTGCCACATTTGCAGTGAATATCCTTGTCCTTAGGAAGAAACCTCCATTTTTAACAAGCAGTCTTTAGTTTTAGACAAACCATCTCCAAACCAACCCCCCCCCCCCAAATCTGAACCTTCAGGTAAGCCCTCAAGCGCTTCTCTCCAATTATGAAGGTGTTTTGACTTGACGTTTCCAGCTTTTTCATTGTTCTTTTTGAGGAAACAACTTCCCCGGCACATTATAAAACGTTCCTTCTTGATTTCAACAGCAAAGCGTTTTAATATTTTTCCACATCAAAAAAAATTTTTTTTTCAGTCACCACAAAGTTACAACTTTTGAATTGTCCAGGACGGCAGTTCTCCGTATGCGGTCTGAGAACCTCGTGTGTGTGTGTGTGTGTGTGTGTGTGTGTGTGTGTGTCCCTGATAATATCCTTTCAGGGGGGGTCAAAATATTTTACCATTTGTTTTAATTTCTAATATAGTGCATATGACAGGTTGTGCATTTAATTTTTTTTTTATAATTTTATGTCTGTATGTCTTTATTTATTTGGAAGAGAGGAGAAATATAAGGCGTAAAGTGATGTTATCTATATGTAAAATTGAAAATGATAAAAGAATCCTGGAAAGAGGCTAACATGGCAGAAGTAGATATAATAAGATATGGTGAAAAATGATTTAATTTGTGATAAAGGATTATAAAAAAAAGAGATGAACATGTTGGAAGAAATATCCTCTGGGTTCTGCTCCAAGTGGGGAAAAAGACACTGGAAGCATGGAGACTGCTTGGAAAGATGGTTTAATGGTGGACAGGATCACATGGTTTGAGTTCCTGAACAGAAAAGGGGCTGAGATGCTGCGAGTCCCCAGGTTTTATGCCCTCTCTGAGCTTTGAACTTCCTGGGACACAGAAAGAGTACCCTGATTGGTTGTCAGACTCCCAGGGGGTGGGGGTCTTAGCTAGCCTTGCTGGCTAATGTAATCTTCCCAGGTGCCATGTGGTGAGTTTCTGTTGCTAGATGGATCCTATTGTGTTGCAGATGATGGTCCATTGACAAAGATGGGAGGGAATTGAGTTTCTGCCTCTGGCCCATTGACAAAGTGTGGGGGGGGCAAGGTGGTGGGAGCTGCTTCGTCTTTAAAACATGCATCTCCATTTCTCACCCAGGGAAACATAATATTCTGCCTTTTTAATATTTCCCAAAATATTTCATTCTTCCAGGAAAGGGGTGGGCGGGTGCTAACTTCCTACAAATATTGGAAAAAATGGGAAGAATATATTATAACGATGATTATAATTATGTATAATATGCGTAAGATGTGAGCGGGTCAACAGTCTGTTCATAAAATATGTATGATGAAAGAAAATTTTTAATAAAACTTGTTTTTTTTTTTTTAAAGAATGCTATTTTGTGTTCTTGTGGGTCACATAGGTCTGCATTTATTGCAAACCTAGCCAGTTTCATCATGAATTCCCCTAAAAAAACCCAAAAAAACTCCCAGCTGATGGGAGTTTATGAAAGCCTTTCCTCTTCTTCCCCAGTTTGTCTAATGCTGCCCCCCTCAAATTCCTGCCTCCCCTCTCCACCCCCACGCTCTGACTTCCGCCAGGCTTCTCTCTCTGGCGCCCTATCTTCACAGGCGCTTCCGGGTCCCCCTTGCCCAAGCCTTGAGGTGAGGGCAGCGGCCCAACGGGGCGGCTTCGGCAGCGCCGAAGGACGCGCGTGCGCAGAGAGTGGGGAAAAAAAAAACCAGTGTGTGTTTTGAGCGCGCTCCCGCGCCTGCGCCCTAGCGGCCCACTCCCGCAGCCCTGGGCAGAGTGGTAGGGAGGATGCCTGACTTTTCGCCGCCTCGTTCCCGGCACGACGGCGCATGCGCAGAAGCGCCTCCCGAGCGCCCTGACAGCCGGGGTGGGTGAGCCGGGTACAAGGCGGCCAGCCAAAAGAAGGCGCCGGACCGGCATGGAGGGCCAGGGGGCCGGAGGGGAAGACCCGCCGGGGAAGGGTACCCCGAGGCGGGGTGGCAGCGGCGGGGGACGTCCCTCGGAGGAAGAGAGTAAGAATAAACCCAAGCTGGTGAGTGCAGAAGGCGGGGGAGCCTCGCTTGCGGGTTCAGACGTTACATGAGAAGCGGGTCAAGTCTGCCCAGTTGCCCTTTTGCAAGTTCTGGCTAGTCCTCCCGCGTTTCCTGGATTGCATGGTCCCAGGGAGATCCTGGCTAAGCCAACCCGGGTTTCCAGGGTTGCAAGCAGCAACCGGGGTTTCCTGGTTGTGTGAACCCAGGGAAATCAGGACAGAAGCCAGTAAGGCTTCCCTTGATGCATAATCCAAGGGAAACCCTCTTCAACCAACCTGAACTTTCTAGTTGCATGGAGCAACCAGGGTTTCCTGGTTGTGTGAACCCAGGAAAACCATGGCAGAAGCCAGTAAGGCTTCCCTTGTTGCATAATCCAAGGGAAACCCTCTTCAACCAACCTGAACTTTCTAAGTTGCATGGAGCAACCAAGGGTTCCTGGTTGTGTGAACCCAGGGAAACGGTATCAGAAGCCACGAAGGCTTCCCTTGATGCACAATCCAAGGGAAATCTTGGTGAGCCAACCTGTTGCACGAAGCAACCGGGGCTTCCTGGTTGAGCGAAACCCAGGAAATTGTGGTGGAAGCCAGGGAGGCTTTGAAGGATGCTTGAATCGGTCTCCGCTGTTGCTTCTGATAAATTGTGGCTAAGCGAAGCAGGTTTTGGTTCCTTGTTAGGGGGTTGGATAATTGTGGTTTGCTAACCAGCCTTTTGCTTGTTGCAGGAACCAGCTTTACCTCGGTAGACCAAAAGTCTGTCGAGTTTACTAATCTGTGTACTGGGCCTCTCTGGGTAGTTAAGGGCTCCCTGTTGCTTGTGCCTGAATGATAGAGTTTGGAGATTATACTAAAACATGGTTTAGTCACAGTGGATTGAATGTCACCAACTTGCTTTTCTGTCCCGTGTTATTCATCCAACCTCTGGTTCTCCAGAAAAGTTGAGTTTAGAACTTTTGTAATTCCTAGTTTTTTTGCCTGATTCAGTTAGAAGGGTGTATTGTGGAGTGGGGAGATGTGCGTTTCACTGTTGTCGCTTGTGTGTGTTACAGAGAAGCCTGGGTTGTCTCATGGTCTGGTGTTTGTGTCTTCTGGAAGAGATTTCTTCACTCTAGTGTTCCCCAGATGTGTTCGCTCAGCACTGCCTCTAATCAGTCGCGGTGAGATCAGAATGATGACATCGTATGGGGATGAAAATATGTGATTGCATCACGGGCTCTTGTAGCTACGTTGCATCATTTGCATGTGGATGTGATCACGTGTGCCATTTACTTCCTTCTTCCCAATAGATACAAGAGCCCTCAGCTGCTATTCTCCAGCCCTGGTGGCCTTCAGCACAAGGTCTTTTGTAGGCCTTCCTGGTCTACAAAAATAAGAGAGATTGAAGCCCAACACATCTGGTAGACATCAGGGTTGATGAAGGCTTCTGTAGAAGTGGCCTTCAACAACTGGTTGAACATAAGCAGCCTCGGTAGATGGAACTTTCCATAGCATTGTTGATCAAGCTTTTGTTTGTACTTTACACAAAAGCCGGTGATAACGAAATTTATTAAAAGGTGTAGCTGCTTGCTTCAAAAATTAAGGTTGTCCAAAAGGGGAGGAAAAAAGAGTCTTAGATAAGATATTTTAAACATAACCCGTGTTTTGGGAAAGTGATTGCTACTTCTTCCACTAGTTTTGACTTTTCAGAGAAGCTGTAATTCAGTTTGTTTTATTATTTCAGTAATGTCTAGAGGGCAACATATTCTAGGTTGGGTACACCAACTTAAGCATATTGGTTGTCTGGAACAGGGGTCTCCAACCTTGGTAACTTTAAGACTTGTGGACTTCAACTCCCAGAGTTCCTGAACTCTGGGAGTTGAAGTCCACAAGTCTTAAAGTTGCCAAGGTTGGAGATCCCTGATCTGGAAAGCCATAGATAAGTTTCAGTCCAATTGTCAACCTACCGTTTTAAGCAAGAACATAATGTTTGCGTTTTAGAAATCTGGCATCTGGCAAACTCTGCCCAACCCATTCTCACCCTTGCACACATCTGACTTCATAATTGCACTGCTGATTTTTTACTGGTGTGATCTCAGAATCACAGAAGTGATAGCTGTGTTTTCTACCCCATTGCTATTAAGGAGCACACATGTACTGTTTGACAACACTGCAAGGACCAAAAGGCAGACAGATTATGACTTGAACATATTTTTTTTTAAAAAATGTTTATCTCTGATGAAGTCTTGAGTGAAGTTGGCAATTTTTCAAGGTATGACCTCAGCAGGCAGCGCTTATGATAAACAGAAGTTAAAGAGGCCAAACAATTTGGTTGTCTAGCATTTTCAGACTTAGAAAAACTTCCCTGGGTCCATTTCTGTATTTTTTCCCTCCCTATTCTAAAGTTCCAAGAATAAACTTCTGTCTGGAGAAGGTTGGGTGTATAAATCCCCTTTGAATATTTTCTGTGTTGCCAGTGATGGGGTAAAGTAATAGCAGGGCAGTTAAGTCAGCTTTTAGAGGACGGATTGAGGTTTTATCCTAAGTGAGATCTTTTAGGGGAAAAGAGGTAAAAATGAAATTCCTAGTCAATAGCAAGTTGAACTTCTGTGTATTTGTATACATTACCTTAAGCTACAAATGTAACAACAGTAATTCACAATGTATCAACTAAAGCTAAAACTTAATTTTCCCAACAAGCAACTTGTAATTAAAACAACAAAGTAGATACTTTGTGTTTTAAATTACAGGCTATTAAATGCACTGTAAATTCTAATGACTAAGATGCCCATGTGACATTGTGAACAGCAGGAAATTGTGGGTCCTGACTTTAGCTCTTGAACAGAACACAAGATTTAAAAAAAAACACAACACTAATTACCGGTAAATGAATAGAATATAATTTTTTATTGGCCAAGTGTGATTGGACACACAAGGAATTTGTCTTTAGTGCATAAGCTCTCAGTGTACATAAAAGTTATAAGTGATAAGCCATGTATAAGTTCATTGATGAATATATGATACCCCTTTTATATCTACAGTTTTGTTAATGGAAGACATCTGGGTACAGGCGTGTGGCTTTGTCACTACGTTGAATATACACTGGGGAACAATTAAAAAAAAACACCCAAAGGCTATACATCCTAGGATATATATAATTATTTTTTTGATAGAACATGCCATGCTTGAAGTCATAATTATTGCAGATGAACAGGCTTATAAAATCATTTTATACTATAGAATTTATAACTGGGCAATAGAAGTAAGCAGGAAGTGCCTGCCACTGTTGTTGACTATTGTAGAAAGGAACAACAAATGATAATCTCTCATCCTTGATTACACTTTATGCTTCTGTCATTTACAGAATGAAGGGTGCTTTAATTATATACAATATTGGGCTGCGGAAAAAAACGGTTTCATGGTGCGCTTATAATTTTAATTCTGGGTAAGAATGTGGAAGGTGCTTGTTTCAGAATACGGAATACTGAATACAGAATATTAGCCTGACTAGGTGGCTCAGCGGCTAAGACACTGAGCTTGTCGATCAGAAAGGCCGGCAGTTTGGCGGTTCGAATCCCTAGTACAGGTCTCCTATAGGGGGTTGGACTAGATGACCTCCAAGGTCCCTTCAACTCAGTTACTGTTACTGGTATCTTGGAAGTGTTGATTTTGGGGGGGGGGCTAAGATAGTCCTCGACTTACTACCATTCATTGAGTGACCGTTCAAAGTTACGACAGCACTGAAAAAAGTGACTTACGACCGTTTTTCATACTTACGGCCACTGCAGATTTCCCATGGCCATGTGGTCAAAATTCAAATGCTTGGCTCATATTTATGACGATTGCAGTGTCAAGTGATCCCTTTTTGCCATAAAATCGGGCAAAACTCGCTTAACAACTGTCTCACTTAGCAGCATAAATTTCGGGCTCAATTGTGGTTGTAAGTCAAGGACTACCTGTATTTAGGGGTAGGATTTCAAGAACTCTCAAATGGAAGGAGCATGTGGGGTTGTTGGTGGTCTTTGGGCTTGGTTGATTTCTTGCAGACATCTCATCACCAAACTAGGTAACATCATCATTGCTAGAAGGGAGTGGGCTTTGCTCTTATTTTTGTATCCAAGTGGCTTGCTCTGTCAGTGTTGGTTGGAATTACTCTTAGTGGTTCCTTAATTAGTCTATGGTTTACTATTATCTTGTTTTCCTGAGTTGGTAGTTCTTTGGGATATTGTTTGCTTCTTGATTGTTGGCCTAGTGTTAATCTTGGTGTTACTCTCTGCTGATATGAGGATTGGTTGCTGGTGGGAGGAGGCTTTTGATCTTTTTGTTTCCTTTTTGGCTTCTTGATTGTCTCTTTTGAATGGCATGTAGTTGTTGTTTATCTCTATGTACCTGTTGTGCCTGTTGATGACTGGTTTGCCCGAGGCAGTAAATTTTGAGGAATAAGCTTCCGTTTTACATCTACAGATGCTATATATGGTAACATAGATAATGCAGTGATGCAGGATCCAAGAGGGATGTGAAAGCCTGAGATCAAAATTCCCATTGGTTGAAAAGCAGAGCCTACTTAATGAAAAACCCTCTTTCTCACAGCTTGTAAGGCTCACACGTGATATTTAGAGCCAGATATACTTCCTTGAAGGGATGCGGTGGCTCAGGGGCTAAGACACTGAGCTTGTCGATTGAAAGGTCAGCAGTTCAGCGGTTTGAATCCCTAGTGCCGCTTAACAGAGTGAGCTCCCGTTACTTGTCCCAGCTTCTGCCAACCTAGCAGTTCGAAAGCAGGTAAAAAATGCAAGTAGAAAAATAGGGACCAACTTTGGTGGGAAGGGAACAGCGTTCCGTGCGCCTTTGGTGTTGAGTTATGTCGGCCACAATGACCACGGAGACGTCTTCAGACAGCGCTGGCTCTTCGGCTTTGAAACAGAGAAGAGCACCGCCCCCTAGAGTCGGGAACGACTAGCACCTATGTGCAAGGGGAACCTTTACCTTTTATACTTCCTTGAATTAGCCTGTGCAGTGTCTCTTTTAGTGCTGTATTTTAATTGTGTTTTATTTGTTGTGTTTCTATGGCTATCAGCTTTGTGGATGGAAAAGCTAATTGTAAACAAAACAGATAACACAGGATGAGTGGAATGAATGATTCAGTCTCAGGAAAAAGGGCTGGTGTTGAGTGGCAAGATTAAAGGGGAGGGATTTGTACACTTAGGTCATGGATTGAGGGGTCCTATTTTGATTTTATTTTGTGAGAAATCTTTGGCTTGTTGGCTGTGGCCTTGGATTACACTTTTTTTTAAAAAAAAATGAGCATCTGTGGTTCAGTGCTATTAATGGGAAGGTTTTGTATGTAAGGTAAAGGTTCCCCTCGCACATATGTGCTAGTCGTTCCTGACTCTAGGGGGCGGTGCTCCTCTCCGTTTCAAAGCTGAAGAGCCAGTGCTGTCTGAAGACGTCTCCGTGGTCATGTGGCTGGGAGGACTAAACGCCAAAGGCGCACGGAACGCTGTTACCTTCCCACCAAAGGTGGTCCCTATTTTTCTACTTGCGATTTTTTTACGTGCTTTCGAACTGCTAGGTTGGCAGAAGCTGGGACAAATAATGGGAGCTCACCCTGTTACGCGGCACTAGGGATTCGAACCGCTGAACTGCCGATCTTTTGATCGACAAGCTCAGTGTCTTAGCCACTGAGCCACCACATCCCATGTTTTGTATGTAAGTCAATACAAACTTTTAGGATGTATTACAAAGAGATGGACAAGATGGAGAATTACAAACATTTCACTAACGTGTATTTAATGCTAATCTGGAGGTAACTGCAAAACCTAGGAAACTGCAGGAGGAATTTTCCATCCTTATTTACAGTGTGGTTTCGTGGACTAAGTTGCTGTTTATGAGATAAGCTCCCGACAAACTCATGTTCTCTCTCGTTTGATTTTTTTATATATAGGTCTAATCTTTTTTCCATCTCTTTACAATCTCCCCATAATCATTTACACAAAGCTACTTATATCCACATCTGAATTGTAGAAAGTTAGCACCCATCCCTCTCTTAGAAGTATGAGATATTTTAGGAAATATTTTAAAAAGGCAGAATATTATATTTCCCTAAAGGGAGAAATCTACTCTTGGAGACAGCAAGCAGCCCCCACCTTCCTTATTAGCCCTCAGCGGATGTCAGAACTTAAGAGATAGATAGCTCTATTCATAGGCAAAAATTCCCTGCAGCAAACTCTGAATAAAGGTAGGATTAGCCCTCAGCCACAATAGGAATTGCCCAATAAGCCCTTTCATTGCATCAGCCCAAGCTTCAACCAAACGTAGCTCAGACAAACTCCTGGGATTTGTACATAGCACCATGGGAGTCTGACTACAGCCAATAGAATACATGTTCTTGCACAGGAACAGGAAGTTCAAGTTCAAAACCCAAGAGAAGGTATAAATACCCACCACTCTCAACTCCATGTGGCCAGCTACCCAGAACCCATGTGGTTCTGCTTCATCATTATAAACCATCTTTCCAATCAGTCTCCATGTTTCCAATGTCTTTCTCCCAGCTTGGAACTGAACCAGATGCATATTTCTTCCAACAGAATTAAACCAGCTTCCCAGAACAAGGAGGCAGGGTATGTTAAGGGTTCCCTTTCTTAAGGACATCCATCTAGTGCAGTGAGTGCCGAGTGCCTAAGAAGGCGCGCAGAAACGTGCGGGGAGGCGCACGCTCATCGGGGCCGTGCTCCGGAAAAGCCAAACTTCTGGGTTCTAGTGTGCATGCCCGCCTGACAGTCAGCTGGCCGGCGAGCATGTGCACACCGGTTTCCAGCACTGCCGCGTGCGCGAAGGACAGCTGATCGTCGCGTGCGCATGCGTGCCAGAAACCAGGAAGACAAACAGGCAAGGTTGCACATGCTGGGCGACATCACTTCGTGTGCCGCTTTGGGCACGCGTGCCATCGGTTCTCCATCACGGATCTAGTGGGACCAAGAAGAAGGACCTTCTCTTCGGTGGCCCCATCCCTGCGGGACATCATCCCTGCAGAAATAAGATTGGCCCCCATTTTGATACTTTTGAAAGGCTCTGAAGACATGGTTCTGCCAACTTGGTTTGGGGCTCCCCGGGTGATACAGAGCCCCATCAAATGGTCAGTTTGATTGTCATCACCCGGGTGATGTGGGTTTATTAGTTTATATATTGGGTTTTATCTTAATGAGATAAAGTTACCACGAGCGCAGTGGTAGGTTGCTCCTGGTTCCGTCCGGTTCTTTAGAGCCGGTAGTAAAAGCGGCGGGAGACTCCGCCCACCCGCCCGGATGTCATAATTGACGATCTGCGCATGCGAACTAGTAGTAAAGATAAGTAGAACACACCCCTGCACGAGTGAGTTGGGCGGCCATGTATATTTTCTTAATAAATAAATCAACGAACACTTGAGTTTGGCGTCTGTCCATTCTTTGTGTTAGGTGATGGGCCTTGGTAGTTCATCTCCAGCTTACCTTCCCAGATGTAACAGTAACAGAGTTGGAAGGGACCTTGGAGGTCATCTAGTCAACCCCCCTGCTCACGCAGGAGACCTGTATTAGGGATTCGAACTGCCAAACTGCTGACTTTTCTGATTGACAAGCTCAGTGTCTTCGCCACTGAGCCACCTAGTCGGGCTAAAACTCACTTTCCCTGACTGGGAATCGAACCTGGGCTGCGGCGGTGCGAGCGCCGAATCCTAACCATTAGACCACCAGGGATGCTGTGGAAGAAATATTATGCCAGAAATAAGAAAAATCAGTAGTGTATTTGTGTGTGTGTGTGTGTGTGTGTGTGTACTACTTTCATCATTATTTATTATCCTTTTAAACTTCCCAATAATTTAATTCCTCCAGCCATGCATACATCAACGGAAAGCATAAAGTATAACATAAAACTGTAATGGAAAAATAAACAATAACGCAGAATAGTTCTATAACCTAGATAAAATCCGCAGTAATAATAAATGCAGGACACAACAACAATAGAACGATCAGCTGAATAAACAATAATGTGTTGACAATCACTGCTGGATGTAGTTTGGTAATTTCTCGTATTTTTGATCAGCGTAAAGGTAGTCCTCTACTTACAGCCATTCATTGGGGCACTGCTAGGGAAATTTAGGACTGTGGGCTTGACTGGGAAATTCAGGAGCAAACCTCCCATATCTTGGAAGAAAGCAGCAGCACAATGCTCACAAAACACTCCCAAGACAGTTTCATGTATGTCATCACAGAAACTCAAACTCACCTTGAAAGTATCTTTATTTATTTATTTTTTTAAAGTTTTGGGAGTGTGCATTGAGAAATCAAGCGGCTAAATAATCCCGTTGATTGACAAAGCGTTGTTTGTTTAAAATCAGGTCAGAAGCGTCACAATTAAAATAAGGCAGTGCTATGTGACATAACGTTTAAAATGCAATTTACAAGATTAAAATATGTGCAAGTTAAAGAGAGGGCTCCTTGGTGCTCTCTGAGCTTGGCTGTTTCCTTGCAAATATTTCATTACCCAAATTGGGTAACTTCACCAACACTGATGAGCCTTGGTGGCGCAGCAGACTAAAGTGCTGTTAACTAGCACCAGCTGCCTGCAATTACTGCGAGTTCGAATCTCACCAGGCTCAAGGTCGACTCAGCCTTCCATCCTTTCTAAGGCAGGTGAAATGAGGACCCAGTTTGTGGGGGCAATAAGCTGACTTTGTATAAATATACAAAAGTATGAAGGCTATTGCTTAACGCATTGTCTCCAGAGTCTCCAGAGAAAGGCGGCATATAAACTGAACAAATAAATAAATAAATAAATAAATAAATAAATAAATAATAAAATGTCTGCAAGAAACAACCAAGCTCAGAAAGCACCAAGGACCCCATAGTTGTCCTCCTCCTCCTCTTCCTCCTCCTCCTCTCCCTCTCCCTCTCCCTCCTCCTCCTCCTCCTCCCCCTCCTCCCAGCACTGATGATGTTACCTAGTTTGAGTAATGAAATGTCTGCAAGAAAACAACCAAGCTCAGAGACCACAAAGTCTTCTTCTTCCTCCTCTTCCTCCTCCTCCTCCTCCTCCTCTTTGTCCTCTCCCACTCCCTCCTAGCACTGATGATGTTACCTAGTTTGGGTAATGAAATGTCTGCAAGAAAACAACCAAGCTCAGAGAGCACCAAGGACCACATAGTTGTCCTCCTCTCCCTCTCCCTCCCCTCCTCCTCCCCACTCCTCCTCCTCCCCCCTCCCAGCACTGATGATGTTACCTAGTTTGGGTCCTGAAACATCTGGAAGAAAATCAACCAAGCTCAGAGACCGCCAAGAACCCCTCCTGTCAACCCAGAGCTACAAATATTCTCCTTTATAATTTAAGCAGCTCTTCGCCAGAAACTAGCAACTGTGCTTTGTGTTTTGTTGTGCTGCCACGAGGTCCTCAAGTGTGCCCTGATCAGGACACAAAGGACAAGTATACCGATGTGTGGTTGCCTGCATGTCACCACAATTGCAAAGGGCAGAAGCCGTGGGCTAGCCCCATTTGTTCAGAGTATATTTCCAAGCTTTCACCAGACTCAGGTGCCAGCTCCTCCATCGCTTCCCTCCAGTGTTGGTTATTTGTAGCTTTTCCACAGGGCCTCTTTGCTTTTACATTCTTCAGAATCTCCCACCAACCTAAGGAAGCTTTTCCTGACAGTGAGACAGTTAGAACAATTAATAAGGGGAACAACTTGCCTGCAGAAGTTGTGAATGCTCCAACACTGGAAATTTTTAAGAAGATGTTGGATAACCATTTGTCTGAAATGGTGTAGGGTTTCCTGCCTGGGCAGGGGGTTGGACTAGAAGACCTCCAAGGTCCCTTCCAACTCTGTTATTCTATTCTATTCTATTCTATTCTATTCTATTCTATTCTATTCTATTCTATTCTA
>WNWU01000117.1:436598-451540 GCA_012654045.1 Ptyas mucosa | reverse complement strand
GAAGGAAGGAAGGAAGGAAGGAAGGAAGGAAGGAAGGAAGGAAGGAAGGGCAATAGCACTTGTACTTATATACCGCTTTACAGTGCTTTACAGCCCTCTCTAAGTGGTTTACAGAGTCAGCCTTTTGCCCCCAACAATCTGGATCCTCATTTTACCCACCTCTGAAGGATGGAAGATTGATTCAACCTTGAGCCCATCAGGATTGAACTGCTGGCAGTCAACAGAATTAACCTGCAATACTGCATTCTAATGGAAGGAAGGAAGGAGGGAAGGAAGGAAGGATGGAGGGAGAGAGGGAAGGAAGGAAGGAAGGAGGGAAGGTAGGAAGGAGGGAGGGAGGGAGGGAAGGAAGAAAGGAGGGAAGGAAGGAAGGAAGGAAGATAGTGATAGCACTTGCACTTATATACTGCTTTATAGTGCTTTACCGCTCTCTCTAAGTGGTTTACAGAGTCGGCATATTGCCCCCAACAGTCTGGGTCCTCATTTTACCAACCTCAGAAGGATGGAAGGCTGAGTCAACCTTAGTCACTATAAGAGAAGTTCATCCTGTTGAGGATGGCAATGTACAGGTTTTGGTCTATAATGCTCAAGCCTTTAAAAAAAAGTATTTTAAGGATCAGGTGTTATTTTGCTGTTTTTATTTTCTGTAGGTTGCTGTTGCTTCAAGACCAGATTTTATATTATTTCTTTTTTCTTTTCTTTTTTTTAAAAAATCCCTTTTGTGAAAGTTTTGTGAGATATTTTCACGATAAATCATTGGACGCCTTCAGTTGTTATCCGTGGATTAAGCTCTGCTTGCTGTCTTGCAGGAAGTAACATATTGGAGATTTATTTGTTCTCTTGTTTGGAGTGAAGAGCCTCAGCTGACGGTGGTTGTTGGCCAAACCTGTCTGCCTCTTGGCAACTGTCTCTGTGTGTTTGTGGTTAGTCCTTGGCTGGAGACTACCAGCAAAATACCAGGGATGATAGTCTACAAAAATCAGAAAACACGGCATTGGCAAACCGCTGCAATATTGATGCCAAGAAAAATCATAGGGATGAGTGGTCATATGCCACAAGGAGTCGAGCATCAACATGCTTTTCCATTTTAATGGGCCGTAATGTAGTGGAAATGCGGGTGCCCTGTATTATTTAAGCAAGCAATTAGACTGTTTGAGCTACTGCTTTTCATGAGAGCGAATACATTCTCGTGGATTTCTTGGGACTTCCCTATCCCACTTTGTGTGCCACTTTACATGTGACGGAGCTGAAGAATCCAAGTCGTAAAGCCATCGCAAGCACTCTTCTCTCAAAGCATGCTTGAAAAGACAAACAAGAATCTATTTTAGTTAATACCATGTTCCCCCCACCCCAAAATAAGACATTCCCTGATAATAAGCCCAATCGGGCTTTTGAGCGGATGGCAATAAGGCCAAGCGCTTATTTCAGGGTTCAAAAAAATATAAGACAGGGTCTTATTTTCGGGGAAACACGGTTGATGTTGCAATATGACATTTTGGTTGGACTCCCTGTTTTGGGAATGGACCAGCTCGTGATTTCGTGCCACATAAATTTAGATTTCTGTTCTTTTAAAAACTCTGGAATAGTTTAAACTAAAAACACCCAACCATTCACAATCTTTTTTTTCTCTTGCCCAATGTCACACTCTCCCTGTTCTGACCCAGCCTTAGCAGACACAAGAAATACACTCTTTGTCACGAAAACCCCCCTCTTTATTTTCTTCTTGTGAATTAATTGCATTCACCCACCGAAAAGTCCAGGCATTAGTCCTTCAAGGAGTTAATTGCAGTAACAGACCTTATCAGTTCCTTGCGATAATTGCAAGGCTGTGATCTCCCAGACAAAAGGCTGAAAAGTAAGTTCTGCTGAGCAGTCTTTGTGGCACGAAACACAATGAGCAAAATCTTCAAAAATCCGAACTGTTGTCTCCTACGACAACCTCTCCCCTTTCCTTCTATTTATTCCCCAGCCAAGGAGGGGCCATTCAATTTGTGCCTTGCTTCCCAAGTCGACTCCTTGTGCTCCGTTGTTCTCCTCTCCTAACAGCTCTGCACATATGTGCATCCGGAACAGGCCCCAGCTGTTTTTCCTCCCCACTCATCTCAGCCTCCAAAGGCAGCTGCCTCTCCGGTGGCTGGGAAATGTTGGACGGCCCTCACTCTATCTCTGCGTCAGACTCAGAGCATACATCAGAGCCTTCCCCCGACTCCAGCACTGGCCCAAGTTCCTCCCCAACCTCCTCATTGTCCGTGTCTGCCACCAGCTCCGCTGGCAGCTGGCAGGCCACAACAATCCCCTCTGCAATATCAGATGACAAAATATAAGAAAGGACCAAGCGTTGAAAGACTCTGCCCTTTGTCTTTCTGGAATCCACAGAGGATGTTCTTCTTCATAGCTCTTTTTACAGCAAGACCAGATTGATCTTCCTTGTTGATGAGCAGATATCCTGGTTGCTCAGAGTTGGCCAGATGTTGGTCATAGATAAACTGACTTTTGTTACAATGCATGTAACTCGTGCATTGTACCATAGCATGTGGGATCCACTGGACCCCTCATGGACCTGTTCCTGCTATGCAGATATAATGGCTAATTTATTAGCTAAAGAGCCATGGTGGCGCAGTGGTTAGAATGAAGTATTGCAGGCAAATTCTTCTAACTGCTGACTGCAAGGAGTTCAATTCTGGCCAGTTTAAGGTTGACTCAACCTTTCTTCCTTCCGAGAACCCAGATTGTTGGGGGCAATATACTGATTCTGTAAACTGCTTAGAGAGGGCTGTAAAGCACTATAAAGTGATAAGTCTAATTGCTATTGCTATAAAATGTAATATATCTAGATACATAGATATTATGTATCTAGATAGTATCTACAAAGATACTATCTAGCCTTTGATACTATCATTTTTTTAATTTAATATGTTATCACACTTTATATACATTTTAGATACTGTCACATTTTTGTAATTTTACATCATATGCCATTTTATATAATTTTAGATATTCCTTTATAACCTAGAGATAGGTTATTCCATTTGGACTTTACTCCAAATGGATTTCTAGATAGGTGGTTTTATAAACCTATTTTAGTTTTGTCTTAAATTTTATTTACTGTCTCTTAAGATAGTACTAAAGCACTCCTGGGTACATTGCTTCTACTGGTCTAAGACCAATCGAAACTCTTATGTAAACAAAACTTAGATGTACTGTATATGTACATTATATATGCTGCTTAAATGTAAGACTGACTGGAAGGTATGCTTGGCATTAAATTATGTTTATCATAATCATTCCTAAGTGGTAAGTATTATAAAATCTGGGATTCGTTCTCCTAAAAGACAACTGTCAGGTTCCAAGTAATGCATCCATCACAAATTGAACTCCGAGGCATTCCGTTTTGTCAAAGTACAAATTTATTTAGGTACATCATATTGGCACTAACTGGTGAAAAGCCAGTACTGAAGTTCCCAGGCTTTTCATCCCAATATAAGTTTCAGATTGTCAAGTTTCCAAAACAAACTGTCACATTGTCCAACCAAGATGGGAGCTGGTTGTTTGGTGACTTCTCTCCTCCTCCGGTTACCCAGCCGTTGGAATGTGCGTGACTCATCGGCTAGCTATGAAGTTATGACTGAGACCTCTATCCTCCTTCAGCTCCAAACTGTGTATAACTGAATTCATATTAGAAGACCCAAAGATACAAACAATCCCACACTCAAATCAAATTCAGGCTTGACAACAACCTTGAGAGCCATGTTTAATGCAAGTTATGGTAACGCTGTTTCCAAAATTTTGTCCACTGTTTTAATGTGCATGAATTAGTTACGGCATCTTTCGGAAACTTCACAGTGCAAACGACTGTATTTTTTGGAGTATAAGACGCACCGGAGTGTAAGACGCAGATTAGTTTTTGGGGAGGAAAATGGGGGGGGGGGAAATCCACCTACCAGGTATTCATCTGGCTTGCGTCCTTAGTCTGGTCAACTTCAGCACATTAGTTTGCTGGTTTTCTTATCCCCTGCTTGGGGATAAAAAACAGCTTCTAAGGCACAGCTGAGAGGAAGCAGCAATGAGAAAAGCAGGCAAAGCACGGGGAGATTGTTTCACTCGGCTAGCGCCTTGTTAGGGCTGAAAAAAAGCTTCTAAAGAACAGCTGAGAGTCGGAGCAAAGCATGGAGATCGCTTCACTCGCTAGCACCTCATTAAAGCACAGCGGGAGAGTCGATGGAGCAGGCAAAGCTGGGAAGATCACTTCACTTGCTAGTGCCTCATTAGCGCCTCGTTAGGGCTGAAAAAAGCTTCAAAAAAGCTACATTTGGAGTATAAGAGGCACCCAAATTTTCAGCCTCTTTTGGCGGGGGGGTGGGGGAGAAGGTGCATCTTATACTCCAAAAAATATGGTAATGGGGTAGAAGAGAAAGCAGACAAAATGGCTGCCTTCAACCCTCATACTGTTTTCCAGCCATTCTCAGTTTCTGTTGGAATAAATATTCTTTGATGACTTGTTACAACAATTTTTGAGCCGAGACATATATCTCTTCCCGGCCCTGTGCTAATTCTGGTCTTGGCATTGGGTATGATATGGGGACTAAAAAAAAAAAAAAAAAAGGAAGAGTTTGAAGTGTACATGAAAGCCTTTTCCACAAACTAATAGCTTAGGATAATGATGAGGAATATAGCCTGTCTCAAGTAAACCAGTCAACCCTACATTTTGCAATAGATGTAGAGCAATTCTTAGCATCTGCAGTCATGAAGATTAAGTAGAAACTATGACATAATAATCCAATCTTGGCAATGTTATGCCTATTTATTTATAGGAAGACATGAATCTAAATGAAGAACGAAAAGCTCCTTTGCGGAATAAAGATTTGACCACGAAACGTGAAATGGTTGTCCAGTACATTTCTGCAACTGCCAAATCTGTGAGTAGAGTTTCTGCCTTCCTCGCTTCCCAAGATAGGTCAGACTAATACTCTTAACAACATCTGCAGTTTTCAACTCAAATCTCCAAATTTCTGCTTCAGTTTTATCGTTATTAAGAGCACCTACAAAGCTTTCTTTCCTGAAATCCTTTAAAATGCCTTCAAGGGTAGATAAAAAGCCTTAATTAGAATGTATTGCATATCTCACAACCGGATAGTCAATTTGAAACACGATTCTCTCCTTACAGTAAACCAATAAGTATTTTAAATCCACTGCTCTGGAATAATTATCAAGCTTTTTCCACAGTGTCTCTTGCATGCATGATAGCAGAAAGAAAAAGCAAAAAAAAAAAAAAAAAAAAAAAAAAAGGGGGGGGGACTTTCTGACTTAAGATGCAAAAAATATCTTTCCTAACTGCTTTCTTGTTGATTGATGCTATAAATTTGGTGCTATTAAAAAAAACAACAACCAAGTGCTGGGATCAATGATTTCATTTTCCTATGCTGTTCTTTCTTGGGATGTTTCCTATCCTGTCTCGTGATGTTTAAATCTGTTTAGGAATCCAATTGTTAGGACAGTTACGCAAAATTCTGCAATTGCTTGGCAATTTCTTTGTAAAGTAGCTTTTACAAAAGGCTTCTTGATTCTAACCGATTGCTTTAAAATACAGATTACAAGGCCAAGCAGCAAACACCTTTCACAGCCTAACAAAGCAGTCCGTTGTTGATTTGTTTGTGTTGAACTCAAATTGGAAACATTTTTTCCCCCCACGCTTTGAAACAAGTTGTAGTTGTAGACCAGTCCAATAGAGTTTCTTGGCTGTGGAATTGCATGGAATAGGTAGTCGTTGATTTACCGCCACAATTGGACCAGAATTTCAGGTCCTAAACAATGTGAGCTATAAACCGGTTGTTAACTGAGTCACACCTGATTTTGTCACCTATTTTGCCATGGTTGTTAAATAAATCATGCATCCATTAAGTGAATCTGGCTTTCCCCATTGACTTAGCTAGTCGGACGCCATCTTGGAAGGCTGCAAATGCTCATTGGTGACTCCAGAATGCTTCAGCTGTCATAAATAACAATGTCAACTCACAAAGCATCCCTGGCCTGCTCTCGAGTTGTCATAGGCAAGGGGGATGGGAAACTGACGAAGCAACACGGCAGCCAAAGACAGGAGCACATTCCAGACATATCTTTCTCAAGGCTGTCTCCCAGGGTTACCCACAGTGGCCGGAGGGGAGTGATCTCTACAACCCTCAAAATTGCTCTGTTGGCAAATGTGATTGATGACACATCCTGGGGAAACAGGGTCATGATTAGGGCTGTAAATTACGTGGGGTCAGAGGTGGCTTCATTTGGGTACATGCCGACATGGAGCTCCTAATAAATAACTGGGTTTCTTTTGAAACTTGGCTCGAGGCTCATGATTTAATTAGGGCATCCGTCAGAATCCTGACAGCCGGCCAGTTTCCTGACTATGTGACTGAGGAGATGCTGCAGTGGTCGTAAGTGCGAGGACTGATCATAAGTCACTTTTTTTCCACTGCTCTTGTAAATCTGAACTGTTGCTAAACAAGCAGTGGTAAGCCACCCGTAACTCATTTTGTTTTCAAGTTTTAAAAGTACGGTATTTCAGATACATTTATAAAAACGCTGTATTCAAGAGAGATGGGATTTTGGCAAGACCTTCAAGGGAAGTCGTGAAATTAATTGTCGTTTTCAAGTGCTGAAAAGATCCCCTGGCTACATTGCTTGCGTTCTGCTAATAGAAATCTGCATTTGGTGACTTCCGAACTACGACACTATACAGCAGTTCATTTAGTGACTGTTCGAAGTTACAACGGGACTGAAAAAAGCGACTTATGACCGTTTTTCACACTTACGACCGTTGCAGCATCCCCGTGGTCACGTGGTCAAAATTTAGACGCTGGACCGCTGACTCATATTTATGACGGTTTGCGGTGTTCTGGGGTCCCCTTTTGCAACCTTCTGACAAGCAGAGTCAATGGGGAAGCCAGATTCACTTAACAACCAGAATTAGATTCACTTAACAACCAGATTAATTTAACAACTGCAGTGAGGGAATGCAATGGGGAAGCCAGATTCACTTAACAACCGGAAGCCAGATTCACTTAACAACCAGATTAATTTAACAACTGCAGTGATTCACTTAACATCTGTGGCAGGAAAGATGGGGCAAAACTCACTTAGCATATGTCTCCCTTAGCAACATAAATTTTGGGCTCGATTGTGGTCGTACGTCGAGGACTATCTGTACCTACCGTAATGCTCTCCTACATTGATGGAGAAAAAAAATGGCACGGTATTGTAAGTGACACAATTGATCCTGATAATATCAGGCTCCAACTACTTAAGACTGTGTAGGCTTTCTCAAATGTCATCTTATATGCAAAATAACATATTTTTCGGAGTATAAGATGCACCTACCTTTTTTGGTGAGGAAAAGAAGAAAAAGAAATCTCCCTCTACCTCTGAGCAATTTTGCCTCGTTGCAGCAAACAGCCTGCTTTACTTTCAGTTTCGTTTTCAGCCTAGCTTGATTAGCAAAAGGAAAAAAAAAAATCTGCTCCAGCAATTTACCTCTTTGCAGCAAGCAGCAGAGCCCTGTGCAAAACAGCTGAGAGCAAAACAGCTGAGAGTCGGGAAGCCGATCCAATCAACTTGTGCTAATTAGGCTGTGCTGAAGCTGAAAGGAGCTGTTTTTTTCTTGCTGTTTGCTTGCAAGGAGGTAACTGCTGTGAGGCAGAGGCCAAAGGGTGGGGGCCAGTGGGTGGGCAGGGCTACATTCAGTGTATAAGACACACCTAAATTTTCACCCTCTTTTAGGGGGGGGGGGAAAGGTGCGTCTTATACTCCGAAAAATACGGTAGCTTTTGATACACCTAACCTAACAAGCAAAGTAGGAAACATCGTAAAATGAAAACAATAGCGAGAGTTTTCTCTTCTTCATCTTTCAGCAACATTTTTTTTTACAAGCTGGTACCACAACCGGAATGGATAGATTTCATGTTCTTCAATTTGCTTGGCTATCCGAGGGCAGAAATATGTTTCCGCTGATAAGTGCTTTGAGTGCCCCTAGCCTGTTTTAGACAGAATTATTGAGATGGATAGGGCTTTACGTTGCTTCGAAATGCCAAAAACCTCAGCCTCTTTCCTCATTTTTGTGCTCAAGTTACTGTTTTTGTAGTTAAGGTGATTTGGGAGACGCGAGCTTGCGCATTCCGTTCCCCCTTTTTCCCCCCCAAATACCTAAAGGCAGAATTAGAATAAATGCCAACGTAACTAAATCAGAATGCAGAATGGAGATAACGCTATATGAATACTCGCGTGTTATATGAAAGCAAACTCGTAAATGAGATTACGGAGCTGTTTAGTCGGTTTGTTTGTAAACAGGGAACAGAAGGCAAGCAACTCTAAATGCAAAGTTGAACACATGCAGGCATTTTAATAGTACAGTCAACTGTACATATTTACATGCATTCATATCCATCAGGCTGGTCCCTTTTGGGGCAGGCAACGTTACGCAAAGTGGAAAAGCAGGACAAAGAAGTAAAACATAAATAAAGGCAGGCAATAAGAAACCCCTTCTATTTATATGATATCACTGCCTTGGCTTCTCGAAATGCAAATCATTGTTAAAAAGGTAAAGGTTCTCCCCACACACATGTGCTAGTCATTCCTGACTCTAGGGGGCGGTGCTCATCTCTGTTTCAAAGCTGAAGAGCCAGCGCTGTCCGAAGACTTCTCTGTGGTCATGTGGCCGACATGACTCATCGCCAAAGGTGCACGGAACGCTGTTACCTTCTGGCAGCTCTGTGCATGTGCCCACTGGGAACAGGCTCTGGCTGTTTAGCTCCCTCTCTGCCTCTGACACAGAGCCCTCGTCTGAGCTTTCCCCAGCCCTTAGGACTGGCCCATGTTCCTCCCCAACCTCCTCACTGTCCAACTCTGCTGTCCACCGGTGGGCCACAATACCCTAGATCCGTGATGGCGAACAGGTGGCATGCGGAGCCATATTTGTCGGCAAGCAAGCATTGCCCTACCTCAGCTCTGGCTCTCATGTGCACGCCTGCCAGCTGATTTTCAGGCTTTTCGGACCCACCGGAAGTCAGGAAATGGGCTGTTTCCGGCCTCCAGAGGGCCTCTAGAGGAGCGGGGAAGGCCGTTTTCGCCCTCTCCAGGCTCCCGGAAAGGCTTTGGAGCCTGGGGAGGGCGAAAAACAAGCATACTGGGTCCATAGTGCCATCGTGTGCCAAAAGCGGGGAGGGGGGAGGGGAGGGACGTGCGTGTATGCCCAGGGAGGCAGGGTGCATTGAATTATGGGTGTGGGCACGCATGTGTGTGCGACCCCCCTCCCCACACTCCCCCCGCTTTTGGCACGCGACAGCAAAAGGTTAGCCATCACGGCCCTAGATGAATTTGGTCCCCAATGGGATTTTCCCATGTATTTTACCATAACGGGTAAATAGGGTGCGCTTGAAAAATCAAAGCCCTCCTAAGCGTACCGATACCTTATGAATTGGTTGGTCCATTTTACCCTGCAAATTTATGGAGACTTAACCTTAACCCTAGGTGGATTGGCCACCCAATGGGATTTTTCTATGTATTATACCAGGAAAGGTAGATAGGGCAGGCTCAAAAACTCAGCCCTCTCTTAACCAAACTGATGCGCTACAAATCTATTGACAATGTCCACTTTGCTCTCAGAATTCATGTAGACCGATTCCTAACCCTAGATCAGTGTTTCTCAACCTTGGAAGCTTGAAGATGGGTGGACTTGAAGTCCACCCATCTTCAAGCTACCAAGGTTGAGAAACACTGCCTTAGATGGATTTGCTCTCCCCCCACCACCCACGGAATTCCCCCATATATTTTACCCCAAAAGGTAGATAGGGTGTGCTTGAAAAGTCAGAGCGCACCTACGCATACCGATGTGCTACGAAATCATCGGCGATGTCCATTTTGCTCTCTAAATTCATGGAGACCTAACCCTAACCCTAAGTGGATTTGCGTACACAGCCAATTCCTTGTCCCGCGGGGGAATCTTCAACATGCCCGTTTTGTCTGTGGAGAGTAGAGCAGGCTAATCCTTATTGCAGTTAGACGATTCTTCAGGTATTTGAATTTGAAAGCCTTATATTTGAATGGGGACTTGAACTCAGATGTTTCTGGTATGCATTTGGCCTCTTGACCCTGTATTCCATTGCATGAATGCATTAAAATGTTTTCTCTGTGTCAGATATCTCCTCCGAATAATAACATTCCATCTAGTGGTATTTGGCAAAAGATACAGTATTAGGTCTGTGTTGAACAGTAAGTCACTATTATTACTATATTCTGCTAGAACTTTCGGAGAAGATGATGGAGGTGAAATCTGGCTTGTATTTAAGGTAAAGGTAAAGGTTCCCCTCGCACATATGTGCTAGTCGTTCCCGACTGTAGGGGGCGGTGCTCATCTCTGTTTCAAAGCCGAAGAGCCAGCGCTGTCCGAAGACGTCTCCGTGGTCATGTGGCTGGCATGACTAAATGCCAAAGGCGCACGGAACGTTGTTACCTGCTTACCAAAGGTGGATCCTATTTTTCCACTTGCCTTTTTTACGTGCTTTCGAACTGCTAGGTTGGCAGAAGCTGGGACAAGTAAGGGGAGCTCACCCCATTACAGGGCACTAGGGATTCGAACTGCTGAAGTGGCAACCTTTCGATCGACAAGCTCAGTGTCTTAGTCACTGAGCCACCGCGTCCCTTTTGGCTTGTATCTATAGCTCCTTAAATGTTGTCCCACCAGCCATTATCATGCAACAGGAGGTTGTACAGATATTTAGCTAGTTTTGTGTAAATTTTCCCAGGATGCTGCAAGAAATATGATGAAGCAATTATTTCTTTGTACCACAAGAGCCATGGATAGAGAGAGAGAGAGAGAGAGAGAGAGAGGGGGAGGGGGGGGGGGAGGGAGGGAGGGAGAGAGAGACAGAGACAGAGACAGGAGATGGAGATAGATTAAGTTTGGCTCATTCCATTCTCCATTTTTTTTTTTTTGCTCTTCCTTATGTTTCAAACTATATCTTTTTTCTAGCCATTCTCTTTAGAAATCAGGTCTAGAATTGAGTCAGCAGCACAATTTTCGCCTGTTGTGAACCCTTTGGTATGATAATTGCAAAAAAAAAAAGACAATTATCTTGTACTAATCACCTTGTTTTTCAAAGGTGGGAGTGTAGAAATTATATATAGTAATTAATTGTTAATTACAAAATGAACATAATGCAACCCTTTATTATGACTGGCATTCTGTGTAGACGCCCTGAATGAAAATAGAGAGCTGTTTAAATTTTTGGAGTGAAAACATAATGAAAGTACCACTGCAATTTAGTCGGCTTGCTGCAGCTGTCTAACCTGTAACAAGCTTTTTCTCAGGAAAAAGAGGCAGTTTTGTGAAAATCTGTGCCTAATGAATTCTTCACTGTTCTTTTTTTGCATGCACTAATACACATACTGTATTCTTAATCAAACAAGTCCTCTTTGCTAGATTAAACTGTTATGGATATGTGCAATTAAAGTATCTCTTTTTATAGTTCTTGGACTTGCTTGTTTATGAATATTTCTGTTTTTAATTTTAAACATCTTTTAACAATTTACTAAATCCTAAACACTTGGTGAGTTGTGTGAAATGCTTCAGCTTATTTATTGTACTTTTCGTTTTTGTTTTTGTTTCTATTCATTGCTCTCACTTCTCTCCGTTGATCACTGCATGCAGATAACTGGAAGCAAAGTTCCGGTGAGTATATCAGTTGTCCGTCTTAACTTCAAATGCATGATATAACACCAGTAAAAATAGACAAGATCGTTTGCCAGTATTATACCTTATATTGACTATTTGCATGTCTCTCTAATCTGCTGTAGTAGATTCATCTTCAATATAATTCTGGCCTAAAAAATTGGGATAATATGAAATCGAATTTAAGTATTTTTATCCCAATTTTCCTGTGACAAATCTGTGGTCTCTTAAATACAAATGAAGCCTTGAGAGGGGATAATTGAGAATTGGATGAATTGAGAATGTCAAGATTAATAAAAAAAATCAGCTCAATTCTTAACCTGGCTGATTGATCACTAACAAGTTCCATTTATTTTGCTATTTATGGTGTGCTGTTATACATGTTGTAGGGGAATCCAAAATTATTAGATTTAATAGCTGTAAGGTAAAGTATGTAGTCTTGATTTAGATCCCAAATTTTGGTAAGGAACCCTGTGTCGTGCATGGGTGCCTTTCATAGCAATTGTGTGATTTTAGTCTTTGATCCTGAAGCTTTAGGTGGGACCGGAAAAGTAACTTATTGTTAGGCACAGAGAATCAGGAGCATTTGTAGCATAGAAGATGTATTTAATCCTATACATAAGAATCTAATCAACTAATATTCAATACCAACTAAAATAAATTGATGCCAGATAAGGGTCAACAGAATTCAGGAAAATTTCAACTTGGAATGCTTGTGGGAACGCAATGATTCTAAGCTGATGATGTGTTTAACTCCGCCCCACCCAAGCTCTGTCTGTTCTTCTCTTATATAAAGTAACTCTGGGTGGCATTCACACAATCAGGAATTTAAAATATGTTGCAAATCCATTAACACAGGGCTGTCAAACTCAAGGCCCACGGGCCGGAACCGGTCTGCGGAGTGCTTAGATCTGGCTTGCCGGGCCGCCCTGGAAACAACGAAGGACTGGCTCGCAATGCCTCTGCCGGCTCCGTTTTTGCCGGCAGAGGGCTGCAGGACGTCGAGCTGGCCATGCCCACCCTGGCCATGCCTACTCACCCCCCCCCCCGAGGTCATACACAATCCTGATGCAGCCCTCAGTGAAATCGAGTTTGACACCCCTGCATTAGAACAGGAATAGATAAAAGAAGGGAATATGTAACATATGACCTCAATTGAGCCCAAACTTTAGGTTGCTGAGCAAGGCAGTTATTAAGTTAGTTTGCCCCATTTTTTTTTTTTTTTGCCACAGTTGTTAAACGAATCCTGTGGTCATTAAGGAATCTGGCTTTCCCCTTTGACTCTGCTTGTCAGAAGCCAACTAGGAAGGTTAAAAATTGATTGATTGATTGATTGATTGATTGGTTCAATTTATATGCCGCCCTTCTCCGGAGACTCAGGGCGGCTTACAATGCGTTAAGCAATAGCCTTCATACTTTTGTATATACCAGCTTAGCAGGGCTTTCGGCCTCCCTAAGCAGTGTTCTTTTTTATACAAAGTCAGCTTATTGCCCCCACAATCCGGTCCTTATTTTACCTCCCTCGGAAGGATGGAAGGCTGAGTCAACCTTGAGCCTGGTGAGATTCGAACTTGCAGTAATTGCAGGCAGCTGGTGCTACTTAACAGCACTTTAGTCTTCTGCGCCACCAAGGCTCTTGTGATCATGTGATCCCAGAGCTGTGCAACTGTCATAAGTACATGTCAGTTGCCAACTCTTCAAATTTTGATCACACGATCACAGGAATGCTGCAATGGTCACAAGTGTGAAAAACCATCATAAGTCACTTTTCCCAGTGCTTCAAACGATCACTAAACAAATTGTAAGTCACGGACTACCCATAGTGAAACTGATTAGAGCTGTGGTAGCAACAGGCTTGGCGCTTACCAACTTTGGGTCTTCCTGCTGCAAATAAATTTTGTCCAGCATCCAAGTTACAACAGAGGAGTGTTCTGGTGGCCTAGTGGTTGAGCTCTCGTCTCACAATCAAAAGGCTGTCAGTTCGATCCCAGGTAGAGGCAGATATTTTTCTCTCTCTGGGCACACTGAGAATATTTGCTGAACAAAACTCTGCATTGGCGACAGGAAGGGCATCTGGCCATTAAAAACATTCTTTTAGGTCCATTTAGCTGCCTAGACTCCACCCCGCAAGGGATTATGGGGTGGTTAAAAGAAGATGATCCAAGTTAGAACTTCAGATGCTGCCATATGAAAGGTTGGGGCCTGGAAAATTACATCCTCAGTCCTAGCTTCTTCTTTGGATCAATCCTGAGGTCCGCTGACATTCTTTTAGCTTTCAGAAAACGTTTGAAGAGAGTTTTAAGAGTTTTCAGTTGTTTAAGAAGGATTTAATCAGATCGGAACAAGTTATATCTTTTATCTTATTAATACTTTTGATTGGTGTACTTGGGTTCTCATTTTTATTGTAAGTCTCTTAAAAGCACTTTAATGGAATATTAATGTGGATTAATAAATAAAATAAATTAGAGCATTAAGCCCCCGAATGAAAGCAGTTCCCACAATTGCAAGAAATAGCCTGCAAATTAAAATGCCAAAGTGACGGTTGGATTGTAGTGACTAATGAATTATTATTATTTTTTTCCCCCTGATTTTGCAGTATCCCAAAAAGCTAGTTTGGGAGTCAATGCAAGGCTAAGAATAGGAAATACGTATCAGAGGCATCATCACAAGCTTTCAGACTGAACATTAATTTTTAAGAAAACTGTTTGTTTATAGACATCTGCACTTGCTTCTTCTGAGTCCCCAACAGGTTTAAGTAGGATATCTTGGAATATTGCCATGGATAAAGAGACAAAAGAATAGGCTGGCATGTTTATTGAGTTGTGAGTATTGAGCTAAAGCAAAGCCATCTCTGGCTATTATAAATACTTTCAGAATAAAAGAGTTGGAAGGGACCTTGGAGGTCTTCTAATCCAACTCCTGGTTGAAGCAGGAAACCCTATACCGTTTCAGACAAAATATTGTCCAATCTCTTCTTAAAAACCTCCAGTGATGGAGCACCCACAGCTCCTTCAATTAATTAAATGCCCCACTTTTCTCTAACAGCACAGGGATAGATAATCTTAGGCTACTTACTGGCTTCCAAGCTATGTTCTTTCAGTTTCTTCTCTTTCTGTTTTTTAAAAAGTAGGAATAGAACAGAAGGCTTATGGACCCATTTCTCCCAGTTTCCAAAATGGGAGGGAGGGAAGAGAGGGAGGGAGGGAAGAGAGGGAGGGAGGGAGGGAGG
>WNWU01000117.1:391748-436198 GCA_012654045.1 Ptyas mucosa | reverse complement strand
CAGGACAGGACAGGACAGGACAGGACAGGACAGGACAGGACAGGACAGGACAGGTCAGGACAGGACAGGACAGGACAGGACAGGACAGGACAGGACAGGACAGGACAGGACCAGAGTTGGAAGGGATCTTGGAGGTCTTTTAGTCCAACCCCCTGCTCAGGCAGGAAACCGTACACCACTTCAGATAAATGGTTGTCCAATCTCTTCTTTAAAACTTCCAGTGTTGGAGCATTCACAATGTCAGGGTTCCAAGTAACACCCCCAACGAAATCAGACTCTGAGGCTTGAAGTTCCTCAAAGCTAACTTTTATTAGGGATGTCCTATTGGCACACCTGGGAAAACCTGAATCTGAAAGCTTCCGGGTTTTCCTCACCCACAAGAACGTTCAAGACCTTGCCCACATCTCCCACATGTCCACACAGCTCCAATCAGTTCTTTCCCGGACAGAAGACATCCTCCAATTTCTTCTTTGCACAGCTGCTGGACACCAGGGCCTTGAACTTCTCTTAGAGAAGTTTGTTAGGGCTATCTCTACTTCACTCATGCAATCCCCCTTCCCAACTTCCCACGGTATGATTGTGGCAGGCCTGGATCCTCAAGGCACACAGGTAATATGGCTTCTGGGCATGACCAGTGGTGGGTTTCAAATTTTTTAACTACCGGTTCTGTGGGCGTGGCTTGGTGGGCATGGCAGGGGAAGGCTACTGTAAAATCTCCATTCCCTCCCCAATCCAGGGGAAGGATGCTGCAAAATCCCCATTTCCTCCCAATCAGCTGGGACTCGGGAGGCAGAGAATAGATGAGGGCGGGGCCAGTCAGCATTTTTACTACCGGTTCTCCAAACTACTCAAAATTTCCACTAACGGTTCTCCAGAACTGGTCAGAACCTGCTGAAACCCACCTCTGGGCATGACACACAACTTCTGGAGGCAAGTTGTTCCACCGATTAATTGTTCTAACTGTCAGGAAATTTCCCCTTAGTTCTAAGTTGCCCCAGAAACTTGAAGACCAGTTGGCTGGTGCGCATGCGTGCGCCGGCCAGCTGGTTTTCATGTGCGCCGGATCACTGGAAACCTGAAGACTGGGTGGCCGGCATGTGCATGCACACTGGTCAGCTAGTCTTCTGGTTTCCGGGGCTCCAGCACGTGCAAAGACCAGCTGGCCCGCCAGAAACCCAAAGACTAGGTGGCTGGCATCTGCGTGTGCACCGGCCAGCTGGTCTTTGGGTTTCCGGGGCTCCAACTCACGCAAAGACCAGCTGGTGCACCAGAAAACCAAAGACTAGGTGGCTGGCGTGCACATGCGTACCGGCCAGCTGGTCTCCGGGTTTCCGGGGCTCCAGTGCATGCAAAGACCAGCTGGCCGGTGCGCATGTGCATGCCAGAAACCCGAAGACAGGTAGCGACAGCATGCGTGCCAACAGAGGGCTCTGCGTGGCACCTCTTGCCCGCGTGCCATAGGTTCGCCATCGTCCTTCTAGACCAAATTGTCACTTGTACTCACTTTTAAGTAGCTTCTTTTTAATGATGGGTTTCTAGAAGATGTCCCAGTTTTTAAATGACTTGTTTTCATATTATTATTATTATTATTATTTTTCTATTCTTCATGAGACGGTACATTAATTCTGAAGAAACATGGGTGGTTGGCTTTGTGGTACTCATATCCTGCTTGGGGCTTCTTTTAAGCATCTGATTGGCAATGGAAGATGTAAAATGATGGACTGCATTTATCTCTGCACCGTGGCTCTTAATGTTCTTACAAAATCTGCGTGAGTCATCAGATTCTTGGTAACATCTCAGTTTCAATTTATAGCCTGATTCATATTTCTTGGGTGGCACAGTTGACAAATGATCAAAGGATTCCTCCTTAAAATTCATCCTTGAGATGGATAGGGTGAAATTCTTATTTTTCTGTTTTCTTTTCTTTTTCTTTTTTTCTTTTTTGTTCCCCTCAGGCTATCTTATATTTTACCAGCACTGATAACTTTATATTATTTTTAAGCCACTTGGTTAAGTGCTGTCTGAAGGTTATTTTTTATATTGTAGGAAAGATGAGTTAAATTAACATAACACCTATTGCTGCACTTTTATAAGTTCATTTATAGTCCCCAAGTCCTCAGAAGTTATTGTAAATGGAATTTAGTGGCGCACAACACAAGAAGTCTGAAGCATTTATTTGAATAACTTGAATTGGAGAAGTTAGACATTTTAATAATAGCGAAGGAAGTTCAATGGAGCGATCGGAGTAATTTTGCAATGTAGCTCTTTACAGTAGTGGCCAAAATTGTGGAAACCTTTTTGGAAAAAGTATATTTTTGAGGTTTGATGGCCAATAACAACACTTTTTGGGGGGAGTTTCAAGATAATCCTATTCCACTGCTGGATTGGCCTGGGTATAACCCAGACCTTAACCCAACTGAAAATCTACGGAGCCCACTAAAGAAACTTGTTAGTCAGAAGCAACCCAGCAATAAAACCCAGTTAATAGAAGCAATCCTTCAATCTTGGTTTCACATGATAACTGCAGAAATGAAAGACTTGGTTCACTTGAGGGGAAGACATTGTAAGGCCGTCATTCATGCTAAAGGTTACCCAACGAAGTATTAACTGACATGCATATCTCATTTTTTCTATGGTGATCATTTTTGTATATCTTGTTTTTTCTACGTGTTTCACTTTTCTTCTTTATACTGTAACTGCTCTTCTAATAGCAAATCCTTCATAAAAGTTATTGCATTCTTGATGAAATTATCTTTCCATTGATATATAATTTTATGGTACTACTCCAAAAACAAAAGTGGTGTTATTAGCTAGTTTTAGAAAATATACTTTTCCCAAAAGGTTTCCACAATTTTGGCCACTACTGTAATTGGTTCAGGGTTTTTTGTATGTGCAAATCCATGCTTGGAAGAACTTAAGAGATGTAATGTACCCCAAGTGAAATATTGTGCAGTGATATAAATATATATTTTTTTCTTCCTGTGTAAAATAAGTACCGCTCTTAGCATTTTTGTACATTTCATTAGAGATAAGCAGCTAAGTAATAAAATTGGAGGTTGAATCGTTTCTCAGATTCCTTACATCTGAATCCTACATTAAAGAAACAGGTTCAAGCTTTAGCATTTTATATTAGCATGTCTATAGCAAAAGAAGATGAACGGGAGTTATAATGATAGGTAGACTGCAAGCAAAAATAACATTGTGAGACAGTAATCCTGTTAAGAATTATCCACTTTGAACTGTGGCTAGCGGTTGGGAATATGCAGGTGAAAAGCTTTGAAAATGGATTTTGTAAAAAAAAAACCCTTTCCCCCCAAGACTATCAATTTTGAAAGAATTGAAATGCTTGAATTACCACTGTGTATTTAAAAATGGCATAATAATTGCAAAGGTGGCAGTGGTTTGCTGCAAAATGTTGTTTCCTTGTGAGTTTTTTTAACATTTTGTTTCCCCTGGGAGTTGAGTTGAGCCTGTCTGACTTCAGGAAGTTTATTAAATCTGACAATTTAGTGGTTTATATATGTATTTCACAAGGTTGCTTAAATTCAGCACGGGGAAACCTTCGTTCCGAAACAAAAATCTCTTTTAGCCGTTCACAAGAACAACGCCAACATGTTTTAAATCACGAAGACTTTTAAGTGTTAAACCCCAAAGTAGAAATGACCAAATACAGGACATTTCCAAGAAAATGCAGCATTAATTTAGAATAAATATTGGTTTCTCTCTCTGTGTGTATCAGAGTTATCTGGAGTTAAAAACCTTTATACTGTTGGAATTTATCCTGACGTATTTGTACAAGGTGCACAACACGGAAAAATCCTTACCTAGGGGTAACCTGAGATTTAAGTTTGGTTTGTGTTTTGCCCTTGGATGTAGGAGAGACACCAAGATGGCATGCAAATTTGAATGCACCATTATTTCTGCTTGGGCAGTAAACTATATCTCATTTCCATTGTTGCCACTTTTGTACGGTGCCATTCTGCAGCGTTTCCTAAATATTTATTTGAAACAGAATCATCCTTTTGGAATAATGGTATCTGTGTCCTTCAGGAGTAGAACTAAAAGCATCCTCAAATTAAGATCAGTAACTGATGAGTAAGGAGACACATTCATACAGTTTTCTTGACAACAGTATGGTATTGATCTGTCATTTCTACTTAAAAGGCTGTGTTTTGAGTACGGGCTCCTGTTTCATAACTGTCTCCCATCCTCATAATAACAAAGTGTGACCTTGCTTATCTTCTGCATTCAGGCAAGGTTGGCCAAGTACTGTTGCCTGATAAAAGATGTTCTTAATAGAATCAAAACTCAGTCACCGAAACAAGAGCTTGAGGCGCACTTATGAAGATTCTCCGCCATCCAGTTCATGTTGATCCCAAAGGTTTTTCGAGAGGCAACTGGACTTCCTTGTTTTTTCTTGAAGACGTTTCGCTTCTCATCCAAGAAGCTTCCAATTCTTCTAGATGAACTGAAGACGTTTCTTGGATGAGAAACGAAACATCTTCAAGGAAAAACAAGAAAGCTCAATTGCCTCTTGAAAAAGAACTTTTGGGACAAGAATAGAAGAACAGAACAGAACAACAGAACAGAACAGAACAGAACAGAACAGAACAGAACAGAACAGAACAGAACAGAACAGAACAGAACAGAACCAGACTTTGAAGGGACCTTTGGGATCTTCTAGTCCAACAGCCTGCTTAGGCAGGAAACCACTTCAGACAAATGGTTATCCAACATCTTCTTAAAAACTTCCAGTGTTGGAGCATTCACATTTTCTGGAGGCAAGTTGTTTGAAGAGTTTGAGGCAGTGATCAAACATAAGCCCTACTTATCTGTAAGAAAAGAAAGTCTTGCAGAATTGTGGCGATACACTGCTCCCATAAATTCAAGGAGTTGCGGAGACTTGTGTGATAATGGGAGCTTCTCAATTTCTTCATTACCTTTCTACAATCTGTTAAATTTTAATACTCTGAATGGTTGATACAGTTGTGCGAATCAAAATACCCCCATCTAGCACGTCTTAAGTGTTGAAAGATGCACAAAAAGGATTAGGGAACTTGAGGTAGTCCCTGATATAATTAACTATCAAGACATATACAAATCCTATTAGGGATGCTGTGGGTGAAAAAAAATATCTGACTTGACTTCATTAAAGACAGGCAGAGAGTATGTCAAGCTAAGGAGCTTTAGGAATTGTCTATTAATAATAACCACTGTTCTGAAATAAGCCAATCTGCAATTTACCAGAGCTGTAGCTATGATGTAGTCTTCTTATAAAGAGATGTTTACTCATCTGTCAAAGTTGAGAGAATCCGTATGATGCATACCTGGTTAGTTGATATTGCAGTGGAAGAAAAATGTTGAGTTATGTAGTTCCATCGCTCCCAACTTGGTAGGAAGGTGACATCTGTCAGACGTGGCTTTGTTACAAAATAGACAAGACATCATGCATTCAATATTTGAAACTGGTTAGGAGAACTTTTGAGTCAGTAGGCATAAACTACAGTAGCGGCCAAAATTTTTGGAAACGTTTCGGGAAAACTGTATTTTTGAGGTTTGATGGCTAATAACACCACTTTTTTCGTGGAATTTCAAGATGATCCTATTCCACTGCTGGAATGGCCTGGGAATAGCCCAGACTTTAACCCGGTTGAAAATCTACGGAGCCGACTAAAGAAACTTGTTAGTCAGAAGCGACCCAGCAATAAAACCCAGTTAATAGAAGCCATCCTTCAATCTTGGTTTCACATTATAACAGTTGCAGAACTAAAAGACTTGGTTCACTCCATGGGAAGACGTTGTAAGGCCGTCAGTCATGCCAAAGGTTACCCAACCAAGGATTAACTGACATGGTGATCATTTTTGTATATCCCGTTTTTTTCTATGGTGATCATTTTTGTATATCTGTTTTTTTCGATGTGTTTCACTTTTCTTCTTTATACTGTAACTGCTATTCTAATAGCAAATCCTTCATGAAAGTTATTGCATTACGTTCTTGATTGAATTATCTTTCCATTGAAATATAATTTTATGGTACTACTCCAAAAAGAAAAGTGGTGTTATTAGCTAGTTTTAGAAAATACACTTTCCCCAAAAGGTTTCCACAATTTTGGCCACTACTGTATGTGATAATCTGGACATTACTTTGGGCATAGGGCCTGAAGATTGAATGAGTACATCTTTTTTGTTTTCTCTGACATCACGGTGGTTGTGTGGTCTGAATTTGATTCCCTTTATATGCAATTGTGCTATTATTACGTTGCAAAATCCAATTTGGGTCAGTCACCAGGACCAGAGGTTTAGTATTACTAGCTTTTCGACTTGTCTTGGAGCCCATCCTCAGGGAACTTCTCTTTACCGGAATATTCCGGAATGTTCTGGTAGAGAGAAGTTTCCTGAGGATGAGCTCAAAATCTAGGAAGACTAAACCTCTAGCTCCCGTGACGAACCCAGATTGTGTCCTACAGCAATATCCTGGGACACATATATTAGTTTTCCTTGTATTACTATGTTGTTGTTTCTTGTTATTATTTTTATTCTGTGTTCTTCATGCAGAGTGATAACGGGCAGCTATTTAATTTGGCATAAAAAGCAATAAAACCACGAACGACATTTTCTTAAATCACGCCTTTCATAACTACAAACAGGAGCTTGTAGCCTTTTTTATCAATTAAAGAAAAGTAAGAAAACAAAAGACAACACGAATTTGGCTTCCTTCCATATGAAAAAGAAAAGGACATTTTATAGCTGCAAGACTGGCAAAGTTAAGAATCCATGTGCCACGATCCATTATCTGTTCCAGTTAGATGCTGGGCTAGAGATACCAGTGCAGTGCATTATTATCTTGTCTTCACTGATTAAAGCAGATTAAACGAGAGATTCATGAGGAATTCCATGATGTCGTCCGTGCTTTTCTGAGGATATCTCAAGAACTCAACCTGGGATTGCATGTTTCTGTCTATGGAGGGCTAGGAAGAACTGAAGAAATGCTGACAGACTCAACAGTCTGTGCAGTCCAGGAGTGTCACTCGATTTCATTGCGGGCCACATCAGGATGGGGTTTGACCTTCATGTGCTTGGGGGGCAAGCCAGGGTGGACGTGGCCAGCTCAACATCACTCATGTCAGGGGTGCCTATGCCGTGCCCTCTGCCAACCAAAACTGGCTTCCGAGCTCCATTTTTGGCTGCAACAGCCTCCTGCAACCCTCTGCCAGCGAAAACAGAGCTCGTGAGGGCCTTTTTGCCTCCTGAAAAAGCACCTTTGGGACAACCATGACCTGGATAACTGAGAATCTCTATAGACTTTTACCCAAGTAGACTTTAAAGGCGTATTTACCTATGTGAAGTCACCCATGGACATTGATAAATGCTGAAGAATTTTCTTTCTGTTTTGTTTCATACATTTCGGTTATGGGAACCGAAAGGGTGGAACATTAAAATTACTTGATTACTCTGGATTTGCAAGATAGATTGCCAGAACTCTAAGCACTTAGTAAGCACTTTGTAAGCACTTTTGAGAACGATACGTTGCAGAGTGTTTCTGGGTTAGGGTGACATGGGTGGTTTAGGCATTTAATCAAATGAAATATTGCTATTTATATAATAATAGTATTATTACTGGAATTGAAAGGTCATCGTTTCTACCTACTTTGCTTCGTAAATTTTGTAAGAAGAGAAGTGAAAACTGTAAAGGTTTGGAAAGAACAGCGTCCCATTGAAAAATAAGTTATAATTCAAAAATGAGAAAAGACATTTTTCACAGTAAATAAGGTTGCAAAGCTGGGGTGAAATCCAGAAGGTTCTGACAGGTTCTGGAGAACTGATAGCGGAAATTTTGAGCAATTTGGAGAATTTTGAGTAGTTTGGAGAACCGGCAAATACTCCCTCTGGCTGGCCCCAGAGTGGGGTGGGATTGGAGATTTTGCAATATCCTTCTCCCAGGAGTGGGAATGGGGATTTTGCAGTATCCTTCCCCTGCCACGCCCACCAAGCCACCACCACACCACACCACGCCCACCAGCCACGCTCACAGAACTGGTAGTAAAAAAATTTAGATTTCACCACTGTTGCAAAGTGTAAATGGCTGACAAAAATCCACTCTCTTATGCACTGATGATGTTACCTAGCTTGGAAATAAAACGCCTGCAAGAAAATAAATTGGGGTGAGGGGAAGTTTCCCTTCTATCAAAATGTTTTCAGTGGAAATAAAAAGGAAAGCCACGTGATAATAAATGCATGTGATGGTAACTCATTCAGTAGCTATTTCCTGCCGCCCCCGCCCCCCTCCTTACAAGTCAGATTTTACTCATGGTGAATTTCTGGACTAATCCCTGCAGTTTTCTTAGAAAGATTTCAAAATGGGCAGAAACCCAGTTTCTGCCTGAAAGAGATTGGCCTAAAGTCACCCGACCAGTTTCATGCTTAAAGCAGGACTAGAATTTACTGTCTTCTGGTTTCAGTCTTGGTGCCTTAACCACTACACCAAACTGCCTCTCCTTTTCCTGCTTATTCCTACATAAACAAGAATCACCTTGCTTTGTAAGTAATTTCAAACCTTTTTTTCCTTAAGGAGTCTAGAAATGCATTTGTGTTATCAAATGACAACATGTACATAGCAGTGATGGGTTTCAAATTTTTTTACTACCGGTTCTGTGGGTGTGGTTTGGTGGGCGTGACATTGCTTGGTGGGCGTGGCAGGGGAAGGATACTGTAAAATCTCCATTCCCTCCCCACTCCAGGGGAAGGTTACTGCAAAATCCCCATTTCCTCCCGATCAGCTGGGACTTGGGAGGCAGAGAATAGATGTGGGCGGGGCCAGTCAGCATTTTTACTACCGGTTCTCCGAACTACTCAAAATTTCCGCTACCGGTTCTCCAGAACTGGTCAGAACCTGCTGAAACCCACCTCTGGTACATAGGCATGTCTATCAGACACAGGTCTTATTTGAAGGTAACATTACTTGCAAGCTTTGATATAGAATGCTTTTCGCTTTCTGAAGTTATTCAGTAGAGGCACCTCTTAAATCAATTGATTGTTTTAAGAGATATTTTTTTATATTGTTATTGCTAATATCAGGGTTCCAAGTAATACCCCCAATGAAAGAAGACTCCGAGGCTAGAAGTTCCTCAAAGTTCCGCTTTATTAGAGATGTCATATTGGCACATCTGGGAAAACCCGAATCTGAAAGCTTCCATGTTTTCCCTACCCAAAAGAAAGTCCAAGTCCCTGCCCCAGCACCCACATGTCCATCACATGGTCCAATCAATGCACCGTCTCAACTGGAGATGCCTCCCAATCACATCATTCCAGGTACAGGGCAGGATGTCCTTGAGTCTCAGAGAAAAGAATGTTATGATGGCTAGATATCTCTCCAACTCCATACAAATCCTCCCTCCCAGGTTCCCACAGCACTAAATCTGGCAGCCCTGAAGATCCAAAGTAAAAGTTGGCTTCCAGGACTGACAGCTATAGGTAAAGGTAAAGGTTCTCCTCGCACATATCTGCTAGTCGTTCCCGACTCTAGGGGATGGTGCTCATCTCCATTTCAAAGCCAAAGAGCCAGCACTGTCTGAAGACATCTCCGTGGTCATGTGGCCGGCATGACTAAACGCCAAAAGTGCATGGAACGCTGTTACCTTCCCACCAAGGTGGTCCCTGTTTTTCTACTTGCCTTTTTTACATGCTTTCGAACTGCTAGGTTGGCAGAAGCTGGGCCAAGTAACCGGAGCTCACCCCGTTACGCGGCACTAGGGATTCGAACCGCCGAACTGCCGACCTTTTTGATTGACAAGCTCAGCGTCTTAGCCACTGAGTCACCGCGTTCCCCCCTTCATAGTTTCTCTGATCCCCTTCATATGTCTGGAATGTTTAGGCAGTTAACAGCAAATCACTACTTTCTGCTTTTTCATAATAACATGAACAAACCATTTCTATAAAGACCTATCAGTCTAATCGGTAAAACCCAAAGTCATAGTTTCATTCTTTTCCACATCAAGCACGGAGTTAAGAAGCGGTTTCTGTGTGGAAACCAAAGTACTTAAGTTCTTCTTTTCTTTAATCAAAGGGGTCAATTTTGCCATTTCAGCCAACTCCATCAACTTCTGCAATCATTTGTCCGTAGTAGGAATTGAAGTGTCCTTCCATTTTTGCGCATACAAAAGCCTTGCTGCAATCAACATGTATAATAACAAAAGTTCCGAATTTTTTCTCCAGTTCTTTTTCCATTAAGCCCAAAAGGAAAAGTTCTGGTTTCATTTTTTTTTCTGTATTACTTTCTGTATTAAAATATAAATCATTCTCTGAAAAAGCAAAAAGTTGTGATTTGATGTTAATGCCTTATTTTACTCTAACAGAGAGAGTTGGAAGTCAATACTTCTTTTTCTTTTCTTATCTTTCCTCGCATCTCTTTCCCCCTTTCCCCCTTTCCCCCCATTGCTTTGCTATTTACTTTGTATTTTATAATACTTTATAACTCAATAAAAAGGTTACCTGGAAAAATGGAATGTTTAGACAATTGTTTCCAGCTATTTTAATAGACTTGAGACTGGCTCTCACGGAAGAGTCCCTTGGGAGTTGGGCAGCATAGAAATGCGACAAAATAAATAAATAATAAATAAATAATAAATAAATTATATTTGTAATCCAACCAGAATCATTGGATACGAGATGAGGGCAAATAAATTTAACAAACAAAACAAATTTTAAGGTTATTATTATTTATTAAGTTTATTTGCTGCCCGTCTCACCATAAGATGACTCTGGATGGCTTACAGTGTTAAAGATGTTATCTCCAAGAAGTTAGAAAGGAGGAGATATAAAAAGAGGAAATGTTACTGTGGAATGTTGTTAAGGAAGATGATGTTAAGTATCATTGTTATTACATTATTAATATTATTGTGATGAAAAGTAGAACAAATACGTGGATTATGATTGTTTAAAAACAACTATACCCAGATCACACACTGTTTGATGGAAATTGAATGTTATGTAAAATAAAACATGAAAAAAAAGAGATTTTTATCTCCTGTTAGTTACTTATTACCGTGTTTCCCCGAAAATAAGACCCTGTCTTATATTTTTTTTGAACCCTGATTTAAGCTCTTGGCCTGATTGCCATGTGCTCAAAAGCCCGATTGGTCTTATTATCAGGGGATGTCTTATTTTGGGGGAAACAGGGTAGTTACTCTAATAAGAATATTAGGATTACACAAAGTGGTAGATTTGGATATCGCTACACATAACATGTTTTCCTTAACTGGGCTTGGAAGTTAGGTTGCAGCTCTCTAGAGGTTCCTGGACAGTGACCGGAAAATGCTGAGTTGTCCATTACTATTGACACGTGAAATACTCTCTCTCTTCTCCAGCGCTAATGAGTAGCGCCTTCTGACTTTTGTGCTCCATAATTGGCTTTGCGCATTTGCATTATGCAGACCCTTTTGATCAATGGAGATATATATAAAAAAAATGCGAAGTGGTCTAGAGGTTAAAACTGTTCCTCTCGCCCTCCCTGAATCGTATGGCTTTGAACTCTAGTCGTATATGCGATGATGTGGCTGTAAATGGAGAATCAACATTATGAAGGATGTTTGCCTTCTGATACAGCTTACAAGGTAATAGGTAGTAAGGTTGAAAGGGCGTAGGTGTGTTCATTGAAGCTAGCTATGGCGAGGCAGGACTGCCATAATTTCTTTCCCTGTGTGCAGTTGAGCTCTGTCCCTTTCCATCATAAAAGTCCTGTGGTAAATTATTATAGGCTTAAAAGGGTGGAAAAATCCAGATCTGATAAGAATGACTGGAAATAGGCAATCTGAAGCTATCCCAATATTATAGCTACCGTATTTTTTAGAGTATAAGACACACCTTTCCCCCCAAAAAAGTGGGTGAAAATTTAGGTGCATCTTATATTTATTTATTCATTTATTGGTTCCATTTATATGCCGCCCTTTCTCCGGAGACTCAGGGCGGCTTACAATGCGTTAAGCAATAGCCTTCATACTTTTGTATATACCTGCTTAGTAGGGCTTTCGCCCCCCCCCCAAGCGGTGTTCTTTTTTATACAAAGTCAGCTTATTGCCCCCACAATCCGGGTCCTCATTTTACCCACCTCGAAAGGATGGAAGGCTGAGTCAACCTTGAGCCTGGTGAGATTTGAACTCGCAGTAATTGCAGACAGCTGGTGCTACTTAACAGCATTTTTGGCAGCTAAGTGCTAATTAACAGCACTTTAGTCTGCTGCGCCACCAAGGCTCTTTTTTATAGACCGAATATGGGCGTTCTTGGCCTCGCGAACCCTCCGTGTGTCGCATTTTCACCCTCCCAGGCTCCCAGAGCAGGGGTGAAATGCTACTGGTTCGCTCCGGTTCGTGTAAACCGGTAGTGATAAAAACTATTGGTTCGGGCAAATTAGTAGTAAAAAAAAAAGCTACCGGTTCGGTTGAAAGCAGGAAATCCTGCTTTCTAGCGAAGCTAAATCGCGCGGCACAGCTGATCCCCCCCCCTTGCTGTTCTACTTACCTTCCCAAGCCTCCCTTTGGTGTGTACTGTGCATGCACAGTGTGTGCTTGGCGCACAGCGCCCATGCGTGGCCTGCGAACTGGTAGCAAACCGGTTCAGATTTCACCACTGCCCTAGAAGAAGTCTGCAGTGCTCCTCCCCGCCCGTTTTTGCCAAAAACGGCCCAGGTTTTGGGCTCCCAAGCCCTCCGCGCATCACGTTTTTGCCATCCCCGGCCCCCAGAAGCACTCTTTAGGCCAAAAACGGGCACATTTTTCATGAAAATGGGCCTTGCGGAGCACTGCAGAGTGCTTCTGGTGGCCGGGGAGGGCAAAAATCCGATGCAAGGAGACAAAAAACTATTTTTTTCTTGTTTTCCTCCTGTAAATTTAGATGCATCTTATAGTCCAGTGTGTCTTATAGTCCGAAATATACGGTAATAGATATCTAATGTTCTTATATTAGTTTGGCAGCCTGTGGCATCTTCCATTAAATAAAACCTGGTTTGTGATATAACCTTTGTTGCTGGTCACAATTTTAAAGCAAGCTCAAGCAGCCACAGAAGAGAAATGAACAAATATGCAGCTCAGAAGTTTCATTTTTCACATGTAAATTTGACAGCTCTCTATGTTTATTTAAAGTAAACATTATTGGGAAAGCTGCTGTATATATACAGATATAGATATAGATATTAGGGATTTTAAAATAGTTTTGCACTAAAACGTGAACATCTGTTTAAATATTTTTTTGGCAGTGTATGTACAGAATATTTTGCAATTTCTTAGTACATGTGTAAACACACACCATAATTTCCAGCAGGGTATGTACTAAAATTCAGCCTGTGAGTTGAAACTTAATATTCTGAATGCAAAATGTTGAGTTAGACCAGAGATCTACGGCTTCAAATTCTCCTGCTAGGTTAGAGAAAAGCTATAGTGGAGAAATTTACTACGAGAATATAGAATAGGAATAGGAATAGGAATAATAGGAATAGGAATAGGAATAGGAATAGGAATAGGAATAGGAATAGGAATAGGAATAGGAAATAGAATAGAATAGAATAGAATAGAATAGAATAGAATAGAATAGAATAGAATAGAATAGAATAGAATAGTTGGAAGGGACCTTCGAGGTCTTCTAGTCCAACCCCCTGCTTACACAGGAAACCCTACACCACTTCAGACAATTGGTTATCCAGTCTCTTCTTAAAAACTTCCAGTGCTGGAGCATTTACAACTTCTGGAGGCAAGTTGTTCCACTGATTAATTGTTCTCACTGTCAGAAAAATTCTCCTTAGTTCTAAATTGCTTGTCTCCTTGATTAGTTTCCACACATTGCTTCTTGTTGTACCCTCAGGTGCTTTGGAGAATAGCTTGACTCCCTCTTCTTTGTGGCAACCCCTGAGATATTGGAACACTGCTATCATGTCACCCCTGGTCCTTCTTTTCATCAAACTAGACATACCCAGTTCCTGCAACCGTTCTTCATATGTTTTAGCCTCCAGTCCCCTAATCCTCTTTGTTGCTCTTCTCTGCACTCTTTTTAGAGTTTCCACATCTTGTTTACATCATGGTGACCAAAACTGAATGCAGCATTCCAAGTGTGGCCTTCCCAAGGCCTTATAAAGTGGTATTAACTTTATAATTTCTCCTCCATGGGTTATTTTTTCTCAATTTAAACAAATAAACAAAATCTTAAGTTGGTGGCATTCAAATGGTGGTATCCAGAGGGCTTTTCAAGAAGTATATTGAGAAAGTCTTTAGATTCAAAGCATCTCCTAACCATTTGGAATAGATTCATTATTATTATTTGCAATGGCATGGGACTCAAGAGCTGCTTGAAGATGGAAAAGTAAGTTAGATTCTTCTCGGTGGGCAAAAGTTGAGAATTTTTTGAAGTTCCAAAGACTGAGTATTTCAGGAAATGGGTTAGGGATTTCTAATCATATATAAAAATTAATATCAGCTAACGTTTCTGAGTATGGATGCCCTTTTCAGTGGTAATTCAAATGCAATAGTTTTAACGTTAGGGAAGAAATAAATCTGTAATGCCTCTGGAATTAACATTTTAGAGATACCCAAATCAGTAGCCGCTATTTTTTGTTTATTGTTGAGAAAAGGAACAACTGAAGTGCTGTTGTTTGTTTTCTCATGTTTATTTTAACATTACTTGTGCAGTGGTGATCATTCTAGACTAATCTTCATATGTATGGCTATGTAATGGTTGCATGGATAATCTTGAGGATCAGGGAGAGGAGATGTTGCCTATGAAATAACAGAATAACAGAGTTGGAAGGGAGCTTGGAGGTCTTTTGGTCTAACCTCCTGCTTAGGCAGGAAACCCTACACCACTTCAGACAAGAGGCTGTCCAGTCTCTTCTTAAAAATCTCCAGTGATGGAGCACCCACAACTTCTGAAGGCAAGTTGTTCCACTGGTTAATTGTTCTCACTGTCGGGAAATTTCTTCGTAGTCTCTCCTCGATTAGTTGCCATCCATTGTTTCTTGTCTTGCTTTCTGGTGCACTGGAAAATAAGTTCTTTGTGGCAGTCCCTCAAATGTGGGAACACTGCTATCATGTCTGCCCTAACCCTTCAAGATATTGGTTATCCAATATCTTCTTAAAAACTTCCAATGTTGGAATAATAATAATCAAAGAAGAGAGGGTGGAATCATCCCCAGTTGGCATATAGTCAAAGGGAAAAAGAACTTCCCTTAACAGGTATATCAAGTGAAAATGGCTGGTAGGAAGTTTGTACTCTCAAGCTTGTAAGAATCTATTAATGTAACCTTACAATAAAGTAGATTTAGCTCATCTGATTTTGTTTCCTCCTATCTCGTTTACTAAGGAAGGTTTACTCTCTCTGTGTACATGCATGTGTATAACATAGTTTTTTTAAATAATAATAATAATAATAATAATAATAATAATAATAATAATAATATGCTCATTCTCCTCTCCTATATACAACACTTAATAGAACACGCATCCCTGCCTCTATATAAGATATCAAACACGCATAGAATTTAAGGCACCCATTTTAACCGCATAGCTCTGTAGGGATTTAAAACCAAGGATTTAAGACTTTTTTTGGGGGGGGATGTATCTTCTTAAAACCAAATTCCCATGAGAATTATGACTGTCATTAGAATTACATGGTTAAATTGATTCAGTCCTAACTTTTATCCCAGCTAAAGTTGGGTGAGAGGATAAGTCTGTAAAGAAAATGAAGGGATAGGAACATTACAATCCAATAACCTAATCCTGAGCCTGGTTAAGTAAGTAATTATATCTGCAGAGTTATGTAGTTTTAGGTTCGTTGGGCAAGGTAGAGAACTTACTAAGAAGTGGAGCCTGGAGACCGGAAGAAATAGCTTGTTTTTCTTTGATTGCATGCCTCAATTAACTTTTGTTTCCCAAAATAAGTTTATCCCTTGGTTTTCTTTTCTTTTTTTTTCCGTTTAGGGTGGCTTGAAAAATAGCAAACACGAGTGCACGTTGTCATCGCAGGAATATGTCCACGAACTACGATCGGGTATCTCAGAAGAAAAACTTCTCAACTGCTTAGAATCACTGAGGGTGTCTCTGACAAGCAATCCAGTCAGGTAGGCTTGGGAAATTGTTACTCAGAAGCGTCACAAAGTAGGAATTGGTAAAATATCGTATGCCAAGTTGAAACGAAAGGTAGAATTTAGACCAATCACATCAAAAAAGCCACATATTCAGTGGGTGGGGTTTTGGGGTTTTTTTTTTTTTTTTGGTTTTCTATTATCTTATTTATTTAGTTCTCTGCCAGGGTGGTGCAGTGGCCTAGAGGTGGTTGTGGCCCATCAGCGGCCTGTGCAGATTGTAACTGATTCCGACAACGAGGAGGCTGGTGTGGTGCTGCGCCAGCAGCCTTTGCAGCGGGCGCTCGAGTCGGACAGTGAGGAGGCTGGAGAAGATGTGGTGCCAGAGGCAGGGATTCAGCCAGGGCCTTCAGAACCTCCAGAAGCTCCTTTAGGTGAAGAGGATGGAGAGGAGGAGCCTTTTCTTAATGCACGGGAGCGCAGAGCTGCCAAAAGGCAGGAGTAGCTCCTCAGGAGAAGGTCTTGAGAGTAAGGCTTGGGGCTAATTGGCCACACCCCTAGCCTATTTAAGGAGGAATGCCACTTGCAGCAAGCTGTAGGGAGCAACTTTAGTTCACTCTCCTTCGCATCTGGATTCTCTGCAAAATTGTTTCTGGGCTTTCTGCCAACTCTAGTAAGACTGTGATTACCTTATCTTAGAATTCTGGTAGGCTGTTAAGACAGTTTATTAACAGCCTTTGGTTGATAAAGACTAAGTTATTTGAGTAAAATAAGCTTTGTATTGAGTTTGTGTGTGCTGCATTCTTTGGGGTCCGTAGGTGGGGCAGAACAGAGGTGGAGCTCTTGCCTCACAATCAAGAGGCTGTGAGCTCGATCCTAGGTAGTGGCAGATATTTATCTCTCTGGGTACAGTGAGAATATATCTGCTGCAAACTCTGCATTGGTGACAGGAAGGGCATCCAGCCAATAAACACTCAGCTCCATTCAGTTGTCCAGACTACACCCCGATGCAAGGGATTACCAGGTCATTAAAAGACACACACACAAAAAATAGTTCTCTGTTAAGTAGTAGGTCTTAGGAGCTGTGGCGGTGCAGTGGTTGGAATGCACTATTGTAGGCTAATTCTGCCTACTGCCAGCAGTTCAATTCTCACAGGTTCAAGGTTGACTCAGCGTTCCGTCCTTCCAAGGTCGGTAAAATGAGGACCCAGATTGTTAGGGCCAATATGCTGACTCTGTAAACCACTTAGAGAGGGCTGTAAAGCACTGTGAAGTGGTATATAAATCTTAAGTGCTATTGCTATAGCTATTGTTAACTCTGCCCACTGCCAGCAGTTCGATCCTGACCAGCTCAAGGTTGACTCAGCCTTCCATCCTTCTGAGGTTGTTAAAATCAGGACCCAGATTGCTGGGGGCAATATGCTGACATTGTAAACCTCTTAGAGAGGGCTAGCTAAGTGAGGTGGTATATAAAGTGTAAGTGCAACCGCTGTTAAAAAGAAGGTAGCGACTTGTATAAAACAAATGGCTCCAACCCAGTAGATATTCTTATGAATTGATACGTTCGTACACTGTATAAAGCCACTTTATTGGAGGGATAGGCTCTTTATTTTTTCAGCTTCAGTTTTTAAGGGACCGATCCTGTTATTTACCTCTGGTAAATGAGGCCCAGGGCTGAACATTAAAGCTGTTGATGGGTGAGCTGTGAATACTTCTATATGCACCAACATATGGCCGGTGTGCTAATATTATGCCTTGTTGCATTCAGAACCTATGCTCAAGCTGTCTTTAACTTTGTAATTGGAATACATTAAACTGGGCTTAACAGTTTGCCTCACTTGGTATGCAAGGGATTTTTTTGGCAAGTCTGCTTTCCCGAGAAGCAACCCCTGTCTTAGAACAGGAAGTTGAAAAGTATCTCCTTTGCTTGTTAGCATTTCCCATGGATTATCCAGGAAATGAAAATAAAAGGGATTGGAAATGTAAGAAGCCTACTAAGGATAACCAGCCTCTGTGAATCTATGGGTTTTTTTCCTCCTCTCCAAATCCAACCCTAATCTTAAATGGAATTCCACCCCCGTTGGATTTTCCCATGTATTTATCCAGGAAATGAAAATTATGAACTGACTTCTGGATTAAACTAGTTAATGCTTTAGTGAACCGTTGCAGCTCATTCAAGTCCCGTTTTTTTACTTGTTGTATCTAAGTAACTAATTTATTGTCAGTCCAGATAGATAAGATAGATAAGATAGATAGATAGATAGATAGATGGATGGATGGATGGATGGATGGATGGATGGATGGATGGATAGATGATAGATGATAGATGATAGATAGATAGAGCGAGAGAGAGAGAGACAGACAGACAGAGAGAGAGACAGAGAGAGATCACTTAGCACTTAAGACTTATATACTGCTTCATAGTGGTTTACAACCCTCTCTAAGCAGTTTACAGGGTCATCATATTGCCCCTAACAATCCGGGTCCCCATTTTACTGACCTTAGAAAGGTGGAAAGCTTGAGCCGGTCAGAATCCTTGAGCCGGTCAGGATCGAACTGCTGGCAGTTGGCAGAATTAGTGTGCAATGCTGCATTCTAACCACTGTACCACTATGGCACTGCTGGAAAGAGATAGATAGATAGATAGATAGATAGATAGATAGATAGATAGATAGATAGATAGATAGATAAAGACAGACAGACAGACAGACAGACAGACAGACAATATTTGTTTCCATGTGACATTTCAGTATTCATTTTTGGGGTAGGTGGTTGGTACTAGAATAAGGAAGTGTTGTATGACTATATTGCCAAGCAATAATTTATACAGGGAAAATAGCATAGTGCTGCTTATACTTGTATGATCAAAGAGTTGCTGTAAAAATACAGAAGCCCATTGTTATTCTGAGAATTCCTGCTTATTTTCAAGCAAACAAGGAAACTATGCAACTCAAGCACATGAGCTTAAAATATGCAGGCAGAGAGACTAGTAAATAAACTCAGATCTTGAGACAAATATTGTGTATTCCCATAAACATTCTTGTTTCCAATTCTCCGTTCAGTGGTTTTTCCTCTGGAAACGTTCAGGAGGTCCTGCATAATAGATTTTTAAAAAACACTTTTTGGAGAAAATCTATAAACAAAATAGAAAACAGATAAAGATAAGCGAATAAAGCACAAATGGATTAACAAAAAAGGATCTAAAAATACAGAAATTATACAAGGGAATAGTTTTCTGGTATACCATTATTAAATTATGAATGACTGAATGTATTATATTACTTGCAGGAGTTAAAGTCATTTTCAACATAATAGAATGGGATAGAATGTCTTCTTCCTGGACTAACTGCCCAGAGTCATGGGAAATTGGGTGACTTATAAATTTAATAAATAACTACAACTTAGTGAACTTAAGAACAGGACCGCTTTATGCTTGTGACTTGGCTGTTATGGAAGCCAAACCATATTTTGAGTGGCCATCGGAAATGACAATTATTTCCAATTATTAATGTATACATAATGAAATTCAATGTAGAGAACAGTAAAGTCCTACACTTAGGCAAGAAAAACCAAAAGTTCAGATATAAACTGGGTGAAACCAGGTTTAAGAGCAGTGACTGTGAGAGGGATCTTGGAGTCTTAATGGACAACCAGCTAAATATGAGCCAGCAGTGTGCGGCGGCAGCCAAAAGAGCCAATGCAATCCTAAATTGCATTAACAGAGGGATACAGTCAAGATCAAGGGAGTTAATAATACCACTCTATAAAGCCTTAGTAAAACCACACCTAGAGTACTGCATCCAGTTTTGGTCACCACCCTATAAAAAAGATGTTGAGACTCTAGAAAAAGTGCAGAGAAGAGCAACCAGGATGATTAGGGGACTGGCGACTAAAACATATGAAGAACGGTTACAGGAATTGGGCACGGCTAGTCTAGTGAGGAGAAGGACCGGGGAGACATGACAGCAGTGTTCCAATATTTGAGGGGCTGCCACAGAGAGGAGGGGGAGTTCTAACTATTTTCCAAAGCACCTGAAGGCCAGACAAGGAATAATGGGTGGAAACCGAACAAGGAGAGATTCAACCTGGAAATAAGGAGAAATTTTCTGACAGTGAAAGCAATCAACCAGTGGAACAGAAGTTGCCTTTGGAAGTTGTGGGAGCTTTATCACGGGAGGCTTTCAAGAAGAGATTGGACTGCCATTTGTCAGAAATGGTGTAGGGTTTCCCATTTAGGTGGGAGGTTGGACTAGATGACCTACAAGGTCCCTTCCAACTCTGTTAATCTGTTAATCTGTATAGATCACTTGTATTTTCACTGCTGTTGTATAAAATTTGTATTTTCATTACTGTTTCTTCCCTTTGTCACCTTAAGTTTTGCAAGAAATAACACCGATTTCTTGAAGATAGATATTAAACAGGAATAATACATCTCCTAAAGGAATGGTGCCTCCCATTTTGTCCAAAACATTAAGGAGAATGTTCTAATAAAACCAAAATTCAAATTTTACTGTGACACCTTAACCCCTGGCAACCGAAGAACAGCTGAAAATAATAAACCACATGAAAATATATACATAGATGGATGAAAAATAAGTTCATTACACAGAGCTTTTAAAAGCAGGTCCTACCCAGAGACGTTAAGTAAATTATGCAATAAATCTTAATGCATCTGAAATAATTCACCAAAGTACCCTCTGTAATCATTCTTTGCCATGCTTGGTAGTATTGTTCATGCTCCAGTAGAAAGAAAGTAATAACAATTTTCATTTTTAACCCATTTTATTTACAAACAGGGATCCTTGGTCTGGGAGTTATTCCATTTGACATACATTACCATTTGTTGTTTGTTTGAAAAATACATTCTATATCCTCACTGGACCTTACTATATGCAGTATTCATCACACTTGAACTGTATAAAATCTACTTCTAAGAATCTTTTTCTTTTGCTGATTGTGGTGAAGGGAACAAAGGAAATCAACATATAATTATTATTACTTTTTAATATATAAAAATTATTGGCCACCCATCTTACCATAGGGTAACTCTGGGTGACTTTCAGTCATCAAAATTTATTTATTTATTTATTGGTTTGATTTATATGCTGCCCTTCTCCGGAGACTCAGGGCGGCTTACAAGGCGTTAAGCAATAGCCTTCATACTTTTGTATATACCTGCTTAGTAGGGCTTTTGGCCCCCCCTAAGTGGTGTTCTTTTTTATACAAAGTCAGCTTATTGCCCCCACAAACTGGGTCCTCATTTTACCTACCTCGAAAGGATGGAAGGCTGACTCAACCTTGAGCCTGGTGAGATTTGAACTTGCAGTAATTGCAGGCAGCTGGTGTTACTTAACAGCACTTTAGTCTGCTGCACCACCAAGGCGCATGGATACATGTACATTAAAACATAAATAAATTAAAACCAAACATTAAAATTTAATGACCCATGGGGAGGGCTCCCTTAAAAAGCAGTCCTGGTCCCGACAAAACCCCTTTTATTCACACGACTGAATTACTTTCATTCACAGTCAGCAAGGCTTGGCAAACAGTGTTTCAGAGGAATATTTATCAACACAGACCTTATCTTGCTTGGAAAGCTGCCAGGTAACTAGTTTCCAAATGCAGGGCAAGGCAAAACTTGGCATAGAGTCTCTGGGACTCACAGACAGATCTTCCCACTCTTGAAACAACCAACCGAATGAATTGTTTCCTGCAAAAACTCCCTCCCCATTTGCTCCTCTTTTGTTTGCTATGGGAGGGGCCAATCACCTCCAAGGTGTGGCTTTACTCCTAAGTCGACCCTGCTTTCTTAGTTGTTCTTGTCTTCTGGCAGCTCTGCGCATGCGCACACTGGGAACAGGCTCCAGCTGTTCCTCTGCCTCGCTGCTGTCTAGCTCCCTCTCTGCCTTCAACACAGAGCCCTCGTCCGAGCTTTCCCCAGCCCCCAGAACTGGCCCAAGTTCCTCCCCAACCTCCTCACTATCCGGCTCTGCTTCCAGCTCTGCTGGCTGCCAGCAGGCCTCAGTAGGCGTAGTGGAGGGAGATAAGAGCTATTACTCGATCAACCACCTCCTAACTTTGAGTAAACATGACTTTGAGATGTAACTTCCAAAATAAAGGTAGAGAAAGGTGATTTGAGTCCTTGGAGACCTATTTTTGAGAGTTGCTCCAAACTGTGTGTATTGTTGAGTGTTTAAGACACCAACTCCATCATTGCTCTGTGCCTGTTAATTACTCTAGCATTCTTCTCTCCAGTGAGTGTTATCTCTGTTTTGCAAGGCTACATTAAACTTTCCCCATACTTTCCTTTGTAGTTGTTATTTTTTTTATACTCTTCATTGTCCTTTTTTGTTAAAGGGCGATGCTTCAGCTTATCTATATTTTGGTGCTCTCAATTGCCTTCTGTAGTTTCAGCTGCTGTCTTTGTTCAGCTGACTTTGAAATTTCCTTTTAACATGCAGCTGAATTTGGTATTGTTGGGTTCTATCAGAACAATATCTCTGTAAATGTTTTAATATTTTCACTTACTCTGTATGAATCTCGCTTCTTATTCCATCACTTCCCTGAGTGATGAGTGTTCATAATATTCTCTTTTAAATATTTTCCTTTCTCCCACCCTCCCTCCCTCCCTCCCTCCCTCTCTTCCTTCCTTCCTTCCTTCCTTCCTTCCTTCCTTCCTTCCTTCCTTCTTTCCTTCCTTCCTTCCTTCTCCTTCCTCCCCCCTTCCCTTCTCCTTCCCTTCCTTGGATTTGAGGATTTCCTTTATTTTTCTAAATTAAATTACGTTGAACCTTTTTTAGAACTTAACACTATATTTTGAGGGGCTTCCAACTTCAAAAAATGGGGCCACCAGTTCTTCATCATTGATGTAAAATCTGGCAAAACCACAAGTTTTGGTTTTCTGTAGGACAAGTGTTCCAGAATTGCATCATCACTGCAAATTTAATTTCCAGAGTTACAAAAGTCAGAATCCTTCAAATGTCATAGAAAAATTGAGGATGGTTTGTGTGGCTTATTACTAGTTACATGAACGTCTTGGAGTCCCTTCGTTGTCCTAATCTCATTGTGTTATTTTGTAGACTTTTTGATTCTGACTCCTCTTGAGTTTCTTTCAAATGCATGTTCTGAAGTGCTTCTCAATTGGTAATCAGGTTTAACCTTGATGGCTCTGCAGAGACATCTAGTGACTTGAGTTTTGCATGCACGCCAAAGGTAAACCAATAAACAAATCCAAACATGAACACGCATAGAGAAACCCAACTGCTGAAATGTTCTGGTGCTCTAGATTTAATTGCTGTTTCTTGATGTTCCTCAGAATCTTTGAGTTTTATCAGAAAAGTTGGGGAAAGGATGGCAGTCGTACATTTTTGAAGCAGAAAACATATTTAGGGTTTAGTGGATGTTTAAAGTTTCAGAAAGCTTAAACCATTAACAGGATGTTACGGATTTTGACACATTTAATGCTCTACTCATTTATCTTCCATTCAAGAACTAAACTTTAGATGCTGAGCATAAGTTATTTGAAATAATCAAAACGCAGCATTGTCATTGTGAGGGTGTTGTAAGTGTCGCTGCTCATTTTAATTATTTGTATTTGTGTGGCAGTTCATCTGGGCGGAAAATTGGAAGAACTTGAGGATCAAGTCTATAAATGTCAAAATAATACTTTCTGGAAATGGAGAGGAAAAAAGAACAATTAGAATAAAGTTAATTATTGTAAGGCTGAGGTTTTAGATTTCTTTCAGAGGTGGATTTGCCTACATAGGCATGCTTTAGAAAATAGGAAATTGTGCATTCCAGATGATCCTGTCAAATGGTTATGGTTTTGTAAACACGCTGCATCTATAAATGAAGCACTTCACATGGCAACAATAGAAAAATGAGATCTGTATCTTTATATTACCACAACTCTCCTCTCTGTAACTGTTAACTGGATGAAATGGGTGCATCAGAGAGGGGAACCATATTTGAAACTATGTACTTCAAATGGGAAAACATACAAAATGCATCCAATGTGTGAACCATGACTCCATGCAATAATGAGATTGGCAGATTTCAATTCAATTCAAATCTTTATTGTCAGCGCACAACGTATGTACAATGAGATTGGCTGAGCTCCCTCAGTGCACCCTCCACCCACAACACAATACAACTCACAGCGAAGACAGAAAATTCCCTAACCCAATAAATCATATTAACAAAACACCCAGTCCTATTGATAGATTTGTTTCTTGTCTTGCCGTATTTATTTCTTGTCGGTGTCTTCTGCTTCTGAACTTTTGCCAAGAAAAGCCTTTGGCAGGTTGCCTAATTAGACCAAGGTTGGTGATAAGGCTGAAGAATTGTGTTATGAAGAATTTGTTTTGAATTAGTTTGGATCAATTCACTCATTTTCAGCTGTTCTAATAAAGTCTGTTTCGAACTGTTTGCATCTGATAATACCTACTTGGGCCTGGGTCACAACAAATATATGTAACACTAAGTATGTGGTCTGTTTATCGTAGCCCTCCGATAATATACCTAAGAGGCATGTTTCTGGTTTCAACTCAATATTTTGTTTAATTATCATTTCCAGCCAGCTATGTATTTTCTCCCAATATTTTGTTGCTTTACTGCATGTCCACCACATGTGATAGTGGTGTCTGGGGTGTGGTTACATTTCCAGCATTTGGCGGACAGATTGCTAAACATCTTCGCCAATCTTGCAGGTGGTCAGTGCCACCTGTAGAACATTTTATAGAGGTTTTCTTTGTATGAAAATTTACATACCAATTTCTTTTATGTACAAATTGATGTTAAGTCTGATTGTTAAGTATGGAAGCTTAACGTCTGCAGAAACCGTTCTGGAAGTTCTCTCAATAAGCAATAGTCAGTCATCAGAATGTTGAAAGTACACACAAGCAAGTGTGAAATAATTTGCAATTACCTTTTTTTTTTTTCAGTTGGGTTAACAATTTTGGACATGAAGGCCTTGGGCTTCTCCTGGATGTCCTTGAAAAACTCCTTGATAAGAGACAGTAAGTATAGACCGTATAAGAAGTAATAAGGGGAAGCAGCAAGAGTGATTAATATAGGACCGTCCGTTAATGTTATTATTATTAATTTTCAGGCAAGAAAGTATTGACAAGAAAAATCAACATAAGCTTATACAGTGCCTCAAAGCGTTTATGAATAATAAGGTAGGAATTTCAGCCCTGGCTGATTTCTCTCTCTCTCTCTCTCTCTCTCTCTCTCTCTCTCTCTCTCTCTCTCTCTCTCTCTCCTTCAGATAGGTTCACTTTAACTGGTAATGAATGACCGTCTTTAAAGAAAGAGATGACTTTAATGAAATGGAAATTTGATGTACTAATGATGATGGTTTTGCCTGTAGTTTAATATTGCTGCATGCAAAGAATTTGGAAGAAGGCGAAACCGATTTATATGTTATTTCAAGGCTTGAGAACGGCACCAAGTATACCGAAGCGTTTCCTTTTCTTCTGAGAACTGGGGGAAAAAAAACCCCCTCATATTTTTTTTTAAAAGGTCAGCTCTTCCAAACTAGGAAGCCAAAATCATGCAGAGTAATATTACTTTTATTAGAAAGACACAGTAACGGAATCTTACAATGCCTCCCCTCCTTTTTTTACCTTCGTGAAAACTAGGGAAGGTCTCGTCAGGGATTTTTCTTTTTCACATTACAGCACTGCCCCAAACTCAGGTTTCTTTTATCTGATTATTGCCTAGGAAGCAGCTGTTCCTCCTGACCTCCAAGGTCACTCCTTCTGCTCATTACAAAGCTTCAGTGATACGGATCCCAAGATAATATCGTTAAAAGAAAGTAAAACTTGTATGGGTAACCCAACTTTTGGATAAATCTCTCCAATCTTCTTGTGAACCTCGGAGGCCAAATTTAGTGATGTCAGAGTGCTTTAATTTTAAGAAGAGAGTGTAGGACAGGGATCTGCAACCTTAAACACTCAAAGAGCCATTTGGACCGATTTCCCACAGAAAAGAAAACACCGGGATGCAGTATTCCAGGTGTGGTCTTACTAAGGATATATAAAGCGGAACTAATACTTCACGTGACTCCGATTGTGTTAGCTTTTTCGGTTGCTGCCGTACTCTCATCTCCCCAAATCTGGCTCTCTTCAGAACCTTGTAATTGATGAGCTTTGTTTAGGGATTATAAAACTTGAAGATTGAGCGTGCTGCGAACTCATTCTCTTTTAAACCATTCCTTCTCCCTCTCCAAGTATGGACTACAAAGAATACTGGGAGATGAACGGAGCCTTCTCTTACTTGCCAGAGCAATTGATCCAAAGCAACCAAACATGATGACTGAAACAGTGAAAATACTCTCTGCCATTTGTATTGTTGGAGAAGAAAACATGTAAGTAACGGAACTATTAAGTGTATTTAATTAATTAAATAAATGTATGAACCAGTAGTGGGTTGCCCCCGGTTCGCACCGGTTCTATAGAACTGGTAGTAAAACTGACGGGAGGCTCCGCCCACTGACCCCGATGTCACTAAAACACCCTGCTGCAAACCGGTAGTAAAGGTAAGTAGAACCCACCCCTGGTATAAACCCTATTTTTAGGGCAACCTCTCATTGTCAATTTAATTTTGCTTTAATATGTTGACCTCCATATGTTTCCTGTTCGCCCTTGGCTGTTCTGACCTAGGCTTCCCCAGCAGCACAAAGCCGAGTCTTCGTCCCGATAAACCCCTTTTATTTAATTTATAGTGAATTCCTCTCCAGCAAAGTCTTTTCTCTCCCACAGTCTTTCAAGATAGTTCACAATTACTGACCTTTATCTGGCTTGCAGTGTGGCCAGGCCGATATCTTTCAGACGCAGGAATGCAGGAATGAACTAATTGTCTCCTGCAAACTCCACTCCCCTTTTGCTCCTCTTTTATTCCCTCTGGGAGGGGCCCTTCATCGTCCACCTGTGGCCTTACTCCCAAATCGACCCTTGTTCTTTAGCTGTTCCCTTCGTCTGGCAACTCTGCGCATGCGCACACTGGGAACAGGCTCCAGCTGTTCTTCTGTCCCACTGATATGCGATTCTGAAGGCAGCTGACAACTGTCAGACGGCCCTGGCCCCCTCTCTGCCTCTGATGCAGAGCCCTCATCAGAGCCTTCCCCAGACTCCAGGACTGGAGTCCCATGTTCCTCCCCAACCTCCTCACTGTCCGAATCTGCTGCCAGATTCACTGACTGCTGGCTGGCCACAACATTGACTTCCAAAGAGATTTAAGAGCTCTTTTATAACTACTCATCTGGAGGATAAACACATCTGCTGTCTCCTAGATCAAAGAGAGCATGTATGAATTGCTAGAGAGCAGCATTTGGATGAGCAGGTGGTCCTTGTTTTACAACCATTCATTCAAACTTGTGACAATCCTGAATGAGTGGGTGTGGTTACAACCGGGCTTTGAAATTCTGACTATCGGAGTACCCCACAGTCACATGATCACGGTTTGCAAGCTCCATTGCTGGCTTTTCACAAGCAAAGTTAATGGGCAAGCCGGCAGGAAATCAGAAACCAACTGATGTCCTCGCTTAATGATTGGTAACCTGCTGGCTTCCCCATTAACCTTGCTTGTGAAAAGCCGGCAATGAAGGTTGCAAATTGTGATCATGTGACCGTGGGGTACTGCACTAGTCACTTAATGATGGTAACCAGTGCTGGCCAGAATTGCCATCATTAATAAGTGCAATCACATTATATCACACTTTGCAACCACGTCACTTAGTGACAGAAAGTCACAATCCCAATTATTGTGATTTCTTGCAACAAGGCTAGGGGTGTTTTATTTGATTTGGGCTAATTTTTGAATGCAAGAGTAGAGAGCTGCAAGGAGGAATACAGGATAGAGTCATTTTTCTTCCGTGAAGTTTTTCAAGTTAGTTACTTAAGGATCCAAACCTTAAACAGTCTGACTTTATTTAAGAATCGAAGGAACAACAAGCAAACTCAGAAAGATTTATTTCCTTGATTAGTTAGCAGATTGCTTTTTAGGTGTTGGTTTTTAAATCAATTTGCTACCAAAGAGGCAAAAAAAATAAAAATAAAAAAGGGCCTTTAAGAATCCGAGGTGTGATTTTTGAATAGTCTGTTAAAGTACGTGCATATCTTTACAACCCATTGAAATAAATCTCTGTTACAGGCTCGACAAAATTTTAGGAGCTATAACAATTGCAGCTGAGAGAAATAATGGAGAACGATTTGCTAACATAGTGGAGGGGCTCGAAAATCACGAAGCTCTGCAATTACAGGTAGGATTTCTTGGATTTACAATTTAGACAATTAGATTAGGCAACAATGCATTTTAATTACTAGCTGCATCAAAAACGTTTAAAATGGCTGGAGATAATTTGGGTTCCTGTGACCTTGTTTTGGGTAGAAGTTTCAAATCCCAAGTAAATATTCATCTCAAATTTCAGTAAGAAAAGCCTGATAATCTTCTTAAATACTTTGCATAAACACATTTGAAACACTCATTGCTATACATTGCAGAAATTTACTTTTTACTGGCTTTTTTTTTTAAAAAAAAACTGTTTACGAATGCAGAGAATTATAAAAACAAATGCTTCTCTCTTCTCTATCCAGGACAGCATATTTTAGAATATAAATTTTCAGTCCGTGCAGACCATCCTTACATACTTTTCCAAAATTATTTTCTGAAATCATTTTTTCCCAGAGTTTTGTGTCTAAAGAAGGACTGGTAAAAGAGAATGGTCAGCCCTGGAGACCATCTATTTACTTTGGATCTTCAGGGCTGCCACGTTTAGTGCTGTGGGAAATTGGGAGGGGGGGATTGCATGGAGTTGCAGAGATATCTAGTCATAATAGCATTCCTTTCTATGAGAGTCAAGGACATTCTGCCCTGCATCTGGAGTGGCGTGACTGGGAGGCATCTCCAGTTGGGACGGTGCATTGATTGGACCATGTGATGAACATATGGGTGCTGGGCAGGGACTTGGATTTTCTTTTGGGTGGGGAAAACCTTGAAGCTTTCAGATTCGGGTTTTCCCAGATGTGCCAATATGACATCTCTAATAAAATGGAACTTTGAGGAGCTTCTAGCCTCAGAGCTTTCGTTCATTGAGGGTGTTACTTGGAACCCTGACATTAACCCAAATCTGACATATATTTTAACCTTTCTCTCTGAAGCGGTTTCCCTTGGTGACTTTAAGATCCGTGCACTTCGACTCCCAGAATCCCTCAGCCACCCATGGAATTCCAGAAGTTGCAGTCCACACATCTTAAAGTCATCGAGGTTGAGTGTTAAATCATAATATCCTTCTTTCTATAATCCTGTATAATCATCAAAGCCATAGATCACATTTTCATGTTTTTTTATCTTTATGCAAAAAAGTCCATCAGAAATTTCCAGCCACCAATAAAACAATAATTAGATTATAACAGGCAAGTTATAGAGGAAAGGTGACTCTGGAGTGAGTACCACAGAGCCCAAAGTTTGTGAGGATACACAACATTCAGTTACCACAGACAGGAAGAAGTGGGTCCCTGGCTGAAAAATCAGTCCATCAAGGCTATTAATTGAGTCATTTAACTCAACAAATACATTAGCTGGATGATGAATGGTCAAGAAGAGGATAAGTGGGAAAGTCCCCAGTGCCATTGAAGAAAATAATCAAGCCCAACAATTTCAGATAGTGTTGGGCACTTGGGAGTTTTTTGAGCTTGGTTGTTTTCTTACAGACGTTTCATTACCCAACCAGGTAACATAAAGTGCTAACTGATATCACCTAGCATTGAAGATGTTACCTAGTTGGGTAATGAAACATCTTCAAAAAGAGAGCACCAAGGATCTCACAGTTCAACCCTCAACTACAAATACTCTTTTCCATTGGAACCCTGACAAGAATATTTGTAGTTGAACTGAGGTGTTATGTTGGTGCTCCCTGAACTTGGAGTGCACTGATAATATTACCTAGTTTAGATAATGAAAGATCTGCAAGGAAACCACCAAGCTCAGAGAGCACTAATGACCTTCTCATAAGGAAGACTCACGACCATTTTGGGTGCACTAAAGTTAGCCGTAGTTCCCCATGACTTCCTTGTAATTATGAATGGAAGATTCCAGTAGGATATATAGGCATGGTAGAATTTCTGCCTTTTTAGCTAAGACATTTTTCCATCCGAAGATCTCTGGGAAGCATAAAACTGAAAATAGAACTCTTTGGATGGTTAGTTACTTTTTCACATATTGTCTCGGAGACATGAATCACTACAAGCCCTGGAATGCCACCATCTGAATGAGATAATGATTGAGTTTGTGACTTCTGTCTTGTAAGGTTAAGTCCATAAGACAAGAATTATTTCTGTAATCTTGACATGACAATATGAAAACTTGGAGTGGCTACAAGGAACCAACCGGAAAGATTAGGTTCTCCGAAGGTCAGGTTACGATGCAGTGATATCCCTTTCCTTGTCTGAAGGCAAGCTCTGGGGTGGACGGTGTCATTTCTATTCATGCTTGCCCTTCCAATAAATACAAAAAAATGGTCTGCAACCATAAATAAAATCAACAGTAAATAAAATCAACAATAATACGCAGGAATGACCTATTTGCTTTAATAGCTTAAAGCAAAATAGGCCCTCGACTCTAAATGCAATAAAGGTAAAGGTTCCCCTCGCACATATGTGCTAGTCGTTCCCGACTCTAGGGGGTGGTGCTCTTTTCTGTTTCAAAACAGAAGAGCCAACTCTGTCTGAAGACGTCTCCGAGATCATGTGGCTGGCATGATTAAACACCAAAGGTGTACGGAACGCTATTCCCTTCCCACCAAAGGTGGTCCCTACTTTTCTACTTGCGTTTTTTATGTGCTTTTGAACTGCTAGGTTGGCAGAAGTAAATGCAATAAAACGCTAGACTGAATAACAGTTTAGGATGGCCACTTTGATTAAATAAGGACTTGTTTTTAGAATTTCAACCCTTTCCCATCAGTCAATAATTTGCCATTTTGCTCCATCGAATATTGATGCACCTGTTTTTAATTTTCCCAGCGCTATACTTGAAATGCTTCCCGGTAGACGAATGTACCACCGTTGCTATTATTTTCAGTTCCTCTCAAGGGTAGAAGGCTTAGTAGAATTGATGCTAATGAGTTGTATTTGAATAATAACATCATCTTGTCAACGTCAAGTATAATCACATTCTATTTTAGTGTCTTGGGTTTTGAAATGGAGTCACTGATAATTTATTTAGTTGGATTTTTTTTTTTTTAGCATATAGTGTCTTTAGTATGGCCTTAAGAGATAACCTATTGTTCTAGATACATAAGGTAAAAGTTCCCCTCGCACGTATGTGCTAGTCGTTCCCGACTCTAGGGGCCGATGCTCATCTCTGTTTCAAAGCCAAAGAGCCAGCACTGTCCGAAGACGTCTCCGTGGTCATGTGGCCGGCATGACTAAACGCCAAAGGCGCATGGAGCGCTGTTACCTTCCCACCAAAGGTGGCCCCTATTTTTGCTACTTGCATTTTTTACATGCTTTCGAACTGCTAGGTTGGCAGAAACTGGGACAAGTAATGGGAGCTCACCCCGTTATGTGGCACTAGGGATTTGAACCTCTGAACTGCCTACCTTTCTGATCGACAAGCTCAGCATCTTAGCCAGTGAGTCACCGTGTCCCTGTATATACATAGGAATACATAGGAAGACCCAATTTGTTTAGCTTTTACATGCAACACGGGAGCATTAAAATAGAAGTAAGTGCGAACGGCATTATGAACGCTGCCCATGTGATACGCTCTGTTACAGTGATTTCAAAGTCAATCTCCTTTAAGGACTTTGTGATTTTTTATGACTCTCACATCCATACTCCGTGACTGAAGGTACAACTGCAAGACTCATTAACTCGTCTCTAACTGAAATGGTCTCTCTACCAGTATTAATACAAGCAATTAAGTCAGAATTTCTCCTGGCAAAAACAATCACAGCAGATGGCACCTTTTCTCTCTATTAATTTCTGATTGGACATGTACTTTGGCTTGTTCAGTTATGTCATAGCTGTAACATAACAAGGATAATTCAGGCCACTACAATGCAGTATTTACAGGGAGATGTTGAATAAGAAGAATTTACAGTGTTTTATATATTAAAATTGTATTCACTTTATGGATGATCAGGTTATAGATTTCAGTGCTGCCGTGCTGATAAAATAATTTGAGGATGCTTATCCATTTGAAAAAGGACCTCTTGAGCTTTTCTCTAAAATAGCTAAGGATTAATAACCTTGTTTTAGCAATAGCAATAGCACTTAGACTTACATACCGCTTCATAGTGCTTTACAGCCCTCTCTAAGCGGTTTGCAGAACCAACATCTTGCCCCCAACAATCTGGGCCCTCATTTTACCCATCTCGGAAGGATGGAAGGCTGAGTCAACCTTGAGGCGGTCAGGATTGAACTTCTGGAAGTGGGCAGAATTATCCTGAAATACTGTATTATAAGCGGAAGGAAGGAAGGAAGGAAAGGAAGGAAGGAAGGAAGGAGGGAGGGAGGGAGGGAGGGAGGGAGGGAGGGAGGGAAGGAAGGAAGGAGGGAGGGAGGGAGGGAGGGAAGGAAGGAAGGAAGGAAGGAAGGAAGGAAGGAAGGAAGGAAGGAAAGTCATTCTCATCATTAGACTAGACAAACTCAGTTCTGCAACCAGTCTTCGTATGATTTAGCCTCCAGTTCCCTAATCATCTTTGTTGCTCTTCTCCGCACTCTTTCTGATTAGTTAAAATATACATCTCTTTGTTCTTTTCTCCAATTTTATTGCACAAGTGCATTGGGTATGCTGATCCTAATAAGCTATATTAACTATACCTTCTATTTACAGGTTGCCTGCATGCAGTTCATAAATGCCCTCGTGACTTCTCCAGAAGAGCTTGATTTTAGGGTTCATTTGAGAAATGAATTCCTGCGCTGTGGGCTAAAGAAAATATTACCAGTAAGTTACTTGCAATAGAAGTGCTAAATGCACTGGGTTCCGTGGATTGCTTGCTTTGTGATTATAAATCTTACAAAAGAGTTGCAAGACTTAAGTCAAACTTAAGTTTGACCTTAATGGTTCTTTATCATTTTTAATCATTGTGAATTGGAGCAGAATGCTGCAGCATTAAAAATGCTCAACAGTGAAAAATAATTTTCTTTTTATGACAAATGATTGCTTACGCTCATTGTTATTGACGTAGGGAATTTTAAAGTATGCATTGGATAGTTTCCGTAATAGTGCCATGAACTTATGATAGGGAGAATCAAAGTTTAAATCAAACTTTTTAGACTGTGGGCTGGCTTTAAGTTTTAATTCCCGATTCCAAAATGACTTCTAAGGAATTGTAAAGAATCAAAGGATTTTGTATTTATGGTAAACTATAACTGCTCTTCTTGTACAGGCTGTTAATTTTACATATGCTTTTTTACTTCTTTAGGTAAGAAAAGCATATTATGTGTATAACATACTGTATATCTTATCAGAGAAGCCATAAAAAAGTTCCCCTTAAATTTTAAAAGGAAAAATATAGCTATTTTCTATTTTTAGGTCGAGAAAGAATTAGTGTTGAGTCCTTTTAAAGAAATACAGTAAATGAAATATTTCTGTCCAGTGCAAGAAATCAGGAGTCCAGGCAATTCAAATGAATATATATATAGGTTTATTGTAGGCTAAAGTTTTCTTCAAGAATCTGAACTACTAACTGTCGAGGCAAGTTGGCGTTAAATAAGTCAAGGTGGGCTAGACTTAAATCTCTTCTGGGTGCGAAGGGATTCGAGACAGATGATGTATTTGACTCCTCCCTTGTGCTTAGCCTGGATATCGCTTTCAATTTCACTTCACAAATGCACAGAAGGAATACATTATTTGCCCATTGGATTGTTCTACCAAGGCCAGTTAGAAAAGAACTACTTCGTGTTCTCCTGAAAATAAGACCCGGTCTTATTCTTTTTGGGCCCCAAAATAGGCACTAGCGCTTATTTTTGGGGGGTGTCTTATTTTTTTCCATATACGGGAGGCCCACTTCTGCTTGCTTGTGGCGGGGATGGAGACCGCACGGTGTGCCAAAGCCACCGCCGTGAGGTGGGGGTGGTAGAACTGCCCCATGCATCCCACACTGGCTTACCTCAAGGCCCTCACAACTAAGCCACCCACTCCCCGACACCTTGCCTCGCCTTGTGGCAGTGGCTCCAGCACCCCATCAAGCAAGACCTCATGTGGCCATGGCCACGACGTGAGGTAGAGGCCTTCACCAGCTTACCTCAGGGCCCCTGCAACCAGGCCCCCAACCCTTGACACCTGCCTTGCCTTGTGGTTGCAGCACCAACACACCGCACAGCCTCCTTCTTCATTGTGGCCGCGAGCAAGCAGAAGAAGTGAACTGGTGGCCACGTGAGCTCCTGCTGCACACGGTTGCTGGTGCTTTTGCCACGAGGCATGGATGGCCTGGGCAGCTCCACTCCCCCACACTTTACCTCATGGACACGGCATTGTGAGGAACCAGATGGAATGGCTGTGTGACCAGCTGCGCAGGCTCTTAAGGAGTGCTTATTTTGGGTGGTAGGGCTTATAGTAGGGCATATGTGTAAAAAACATGCTAGGTTTTATTTTCAGGATAGGTCTTATTTTTCAGGGAAGCGGCATATAAACACTGGTCTTCATCTAATCCTTTCAAAATTAAACTGTAATCAACAGCAGCTGATTTTGATTCCCAAGCAATCTCTAGAGGAGAAATAAACAGGAATCAGTAGCTTGTTTGTAGCATAGACGAAAAGGATTTAAGGCACGCAAAATGCCACATCCTAAATTGTTTCTTAACAATGCAAAGTGGAGACAAATTCACTCCCTGTCATAAAGAAAGTGGACTATTTTTTGAAGAACATTGGGAATGTTGCCAGAATCAGAAGATTTTATCCCGGTCATTTGTTAACGAAGCCGTAATTTAAAATATTCCAATTCCTTATGCATATAAAGCATCAATTTTAAAAAGTTGGCTTGGGTAAGGCTCATTGCAGAAAGGATGTTAGTCTTCTGTTTATTTTATTTATTTTTATTTTATTCTTATACTTATTTAGATGCCGCCCTTCTCCGGAGACTCAGGGCGGCTTACAATGCATTAAGCAATAACCTTCATACTTTTGTATATTTTATACAAAGTCAGCTTATTGCCCCCACAAACCGGGTCCTCATTTTACCCACCTTAGAAAGGATGGAAGGCTGAGTCAACCTTTAGCCTGGTGAGATTCGAACTTACAGTAATTGCAGGCAGCTGGATGTTAAATGCTGCTTTGTAGGAGGCATTAGCCTCCTACGCCACTCAAGCTCCTCAGGCTCCTGTTTAATCATGATTTGGTAGCATCTTCATTCTGGAACAGTGGGAAAAAAAAAACATTTATCTGAAATAAGTGGAAGAACACCATTGAGTCGAAAATTCTTCTTCAATTGAATTCAGTGTGGTTTATCTTAGACAGCTATTTAAAAAAAGCCCACATGGTTAAATAGAAAAGACAATTACCAATTCGGATTAAGCCATTCTACAGAAGAATTTAAGTCCTGAATGCCTATGGATAAAAAAGAAAATTCATACAAGTTTCCTAAAATGTGAGACGCTTGTCCAATGATTTAAACCTGATGACCCATATTAAAGTCGAGTCGTATTCCTAGATCTTTATACAGCTGGGTAACATCTATACCTCATTACGGGCTCTGCATTTTTTTTTTACATAACATGCCATCCAAGTTGTAGTTCTTAAAAGATTCTTAAAAATTCTTAAAAGATATTAAATGGGTACAGATGGTTGACAGGGAAATCTGCAGCAACTGTGTTTGCCTCAGCAAGCCTCCTTTGCATTTTATGCGATGCAGCTATTCGCAGCCCTGAACATTTGGCATTTGATCACGCAAATGCAGTAAAAAGGAATGCATTTAGCTGGGGAGATCTGAAAACGCGTCACCTCCTTTTCTTGGAGCTTTAAAATAACATGTTCTCAGATCTCCGGCATATTATTTCATTACTAAAGCAAGAAATCCATTATTTCAATTTAATCAGCGTGCCCTTTCTTAAAAGCCTGTTTTCTTAGATATTTTAGGTTGGGCTTGGATTAGAGTATGGCTGCGAATGAAGTTGCTGTAGAACATCTTTTAGGTCACCTTAACTCTGGTTGAGAAGAGATGGGATGGCTTGGCAAGCCGCCAGTTAGTACTGAGTAGAGCTTCCCTCTAAAGCTTGCAAGTATGAAACTGGGGACTTGGAAGGAAATGTGAAGACATCTCACTTGGGATGATAGGTATTCTATATTTCCTCCCATCTTTGCTTCTCCTTCTTCTTTCTTAGTTAAATAACGGGAAAGAATCATTGACTAAACTGTCAAAAATATACATTTCCATCCTTATGCAAATGTTTCATCTTTTAAACTAACTTTTCCTTCCATGATGCTGTTTTAGAATGTTAACATATCACAAATGCAAAATAGATACATGGATGGATAGATTAGATAGATAGATAGATAGATAGATAGATAGATAGATAGATAGGGAGATAGATAGATAGATAGAGAGAGAGAGAGAGAGAGAGAGAGAGAGAGAGAGATAAATAGATGATAGATAGATTAGATGATAGATAGATAGATAGATGGATAGATAGAGAGATAGAGAGATAGAGAGATATAAATAGATGATAGATAGATAAATAGATAGATAGATAGATAGATAGATAGATAGATAGATAGATAGATAGATAGATAGATAAAAAGTAAAGGTAAAGGTTCCCCTTGCACATATGTGCTAGTCATTCCCGACTCTAGGGGACAGTGCTCATCTCCGTTTCAAAGCCAAAGAGCCAGCGCTGTCCGAAGATGTCTCCGTGGTCATGTGGCTGACATGACTCAACGCCAAAGGCGCACGGAACACTGTTACCTTCCCACCAAAGGTGGTTCCTATTTTTCTACTTGCATTTTTTACGTGCTTTCGAACTGCTACGTTGGCAGAAGCTGGGACAAGTAACGGGAACTCATCCCGTTATGCGGCACTAGGGATTCGAACCACTGACCTGCCGCCCTTTTGATTGACAAGCTCAGTGTCTTAGCCACTGAGCCACTGCGTGCCTTAGAGAGATAGATAACAATAGCAAGAGCACTTAGACTTATATACCCTTTCATAGTGCTTTTACAACCCTCTCTAAGTGGTTTATAGAGTCAGCATATTGCCCCCAACAATCTGGGTTCTTATTTTACCCACCTCGGAAGGATGGAAGGCTGAGTCAACCTTGAGCCTGGTGAGATTTGAACTGCTGAACTGCAGCTAGCGGTCAGCTGAAGTAGCCTGCAGTACTGCACTCTAACCACTGTGCCACCTCAGCGATAGATAGATAGATAGATAGATAGATAGATAGATAGATAGATATAAATAGAGATAGATAGATAGAGATAAATAGAGATAGATAGATAGAGATAAATAGAGAGAGAGAGAGAGAGAGATAAATAGAGATAGATAGATAGATAGAGATAAATAGAGATAGATAGATAGATGATAGATAGATAGATAGATAGACAGGCAGACATAGACATAGACACATAGACATATAGACATATAGACATATAGACATATAGACATATAAACATATAGACATATAGACATATAGACATAGACAGACAGACAGATAGAAAAACTGAATCCCTCTTGGTTTTTACTCCACTAGCCATAGCCAGTTTCAGGGGCAGTGTTCTTCTCTGTTTCAAGGCCATTGCTGTTCCAAATAGCAAAAGGAAGCCATGGTATTCTAGTTTATTTACGATAAGCCATGATTCTCAGAAATTCTGACTTCCAAACTCTTCCATTTGCTGTCTCAAAAGAAAGCGGTTGGGAAATAAATGGATTCTATGATTGCAAAGCTATATAGCGGAACAATACAATATATATTGGAAATATGGCGAGCCATAACCTCACCTCACTTTTCTTGATGATTACCATGTTGAAACATAATATGAAACATTGCTTTTCATAGTGCAGCAAAATACGGTATATTGTGTAAGGAGTATTTTTCCCCCTTTTTGAAGGTATTTCTATTGTTTTCTCCACATTTCAAAGCAAAATGGTTATGTTTTTAATTTCTGTATCTCCACAAGGTGCAGTTGAGATAACAGATTGCAAATCAAGATGGTTTTATAACCTATCCCATAATTTAGATTGTAATTTGTCCAGTGACTTAAGGTTCCAATTTTAATAATAATAATAATAAAAAATAAAGTACACAGAATATAAAGGAAGGTAATAGTTTCCTGGATGTAATCATTCATCCTGTAAATTATTACCTTCCTTTATCATTTAACATTTAATAATTGGATAAATTTGGTAACATGAATAAATTTGATCAATTACACAGAGAACAGCTATTGTGCAGCCAAATTTTTTTTAGCAAACCCTCCTGACTGACAGATGTACATGTTTAATTAAATCTTTTATTCTTACAACTGCAGGTTTTCTTGTTCAGGACCTGAAATTACCACAATGGCTTTTAACGAATATAATTTATGAGAATAATTATGCCATTTAAAAATGAAGAATTTAGGGCACATTAAAACAGAATTACCTTTCTGTGTTCAGTTGAAAGAGCGGCTGAGATTAATAAACTCTAGATATCTTTAAAAGCTAAAATGGGGAGATGTTACTCATGTAATGATCAGAAATCTTTTGTTATATATATATATATATATATATATATATATATATATATATATGTATGTATATATGCTATTGTTTATTGCCTATATAATTTATTATAGCTTTACTTGACAATGGGACTATTTCAGAATTAAGTACATTTCTAATTTTAGATAGAAAAATTCTTATCCTGACCAAATTTATGGCATTAGTAACTCCCTGGGGTTTTCTGTGGGCATTTGTGATATAACATATCATCATATTCTTATAATCATTAGATAATAGTACAGCACTTATGGTGTATTTTAAACATTTTTTAAAAAGCATAAGTTGTTGTGATGCATTCAAAATGCTTCCTTTCCTAGCAAATTATCCTCCTGTCTTTCTACCAATCCTTGAAGGAAAGGACAAGTCTGTACTGCTGCATTTGTTTATTTTTTATTTGAAACGTTTCTATGACACCATTTTTACAACAGTCAGAGTATGAACCTTCAAAACAATGGAACGTTCGCCATATTAAGGAAGCTTCTTGGATGGGAAGCGAAATGTCTTCAAAGAAAAAAAACCCAAGAAAGTCTGGTTGCCTCCTGAAAAAAGCACCTTTGGGACAACCATTTGACTCAGGATGACTGAGAATCTCTGCAGACCTCCACCGTATTAAGGCCACCTAAAGACCTGGCTCTGCCAATTGGCCGAAGAGGTTGTAGAAAAAATGCTTTGAAAAGTGGGGGGAAAAAGTTGGCCATGCCCACCCAGTCACATTACCCTACCACCACCAAGCCACACCCACAGAACTGGTAGTAACAAATTTTACATTTCACCCCTGCCCAAATTCCCCCCTCTTCCCTTGCGATTTAGGGCAGGAGGACAGTGAAGCGAAGAAGCTGAAGATGGCAGAGCTGACAATAGGCAAATCAAAAGAACATTACTCGATCAGTTGTTTTCTTCATGCCTAATCACAGACTGCACATTATTGAGATTTTTAATGTACACTCCACGCCTCATCTTCCTATTTTTTCTATTGCCATCTTTGAATGTGATTATGGAGCGTTACTGGAAAGCTACAGGATTAAAAACATCGTAGTAAAATGACTTCAAGGCAACATATTAATCCCAATGATTGCCGGTGTGGTGTGCTGTAAAAGTTTAGATGTGTGCACTTCAAGTGCTCTGCAAATAAAATCCAACACTAATATTTAAACAGTACTTGAATTTAGGCCACATTAATTTGATATAAATCCATAATTACTTGCATTAGAATTAAAAGGTATCCGGTGTGAGCTTTAAAATTCACTACCACGCTACAATTTTTTTTTTTTAAAATAGCACAGTACATTAAATTAATAGAAACTGCATACACCGGTGGAAAACCTATTTTGTGATTTTTAATGATTGATATTAATGTTATGTAATTACCATTTAAGTAAATGAGGACTATATAGCTATCAGGACAGCATAATTTTATCTCCAACAATTCTCAGGTATAGTAGGGAAAAAAAACCCAACGAAAGTAGGCAGCATGATTTATAGACTCTAAAATCCAAAACATTTTATTTTAATTTGTAGTTCTTTTAAAGGTATTTATTGTTTTGCCATTTATTTAGTGGATTAATAAAGAATCACGCACATTACTGTGTTATCTCTTTGTAAGTTTGGTAATTCATTAGGAATATAATTGGTTTCCTTTGAAATTCAATTTTTATTATTTATCTGTTACATTTACATGGGAGTCCACTGCAAAAAAAAAAAAAAATGTGGCCCTGGATGTTTTACAAGAAAAATAAATCAAGATAAAGCAATAATTAATCTCTTTTTTATTTTATGCGTTTATTTGTTTTTCCTGAGAATGTTTTACCATACTCTTTTTGTTGGTTTTACCATATAAAAAAAGGTACAAATTGTTGTCTTAAAAGGAAGAATTGCAGCATTACAAATAAGAGCTTCTGCCAAAAATAATATATCACAGCAGCAAATGAATTTGAGAAAGGAATTTGATATAACTGGTCCATTCGTAGAATTCAGAACATTACATGCTGTCGGTATCAATATTGCGGACAGATTTCATGTGACAGACAATATATCACTGCTACTAAGTTGAAGCTAAGGAGACTTGAAAATAATATTCTTTGCAATTTAAGATAATAGTTGTGGTTTGATTTTATCCATAAAATGCTTGGGTAAAAAGAGATTACTTAATTGCTCATTTCTTGGGATAGACATTCACAATTTTTATAGTGATGTTACCAGCAGTTTTACCAAGTAACATACAGATTACTGGAGCAGTTTGTGGTTCAATATATCAAGATAACAAATGTTTTACATAATTTAATTATAACACCATGCCATAATGGTTAAGATGGTATTGAACCATTATATTGGAGCAATTTGGTCTAGTTAAGTTTGTGTTTGGGATGCACATCCAAGTTACGGACTCTTTTTTGTTAGATGTAAAACACTGAAGGTCCTGAATTGTCTGCATTTTACTACGGTGAAACAGAATCACAAATGTACACAGGATAGATAGAATCCTAACCATATTGTTTGAAATTCAGCCAGTTCCAATTTCCATCTGACTTTGCCAGGTGCATGCAGGTACAAAGTTGAAAAATGAGTGCTTGATATTTGTTTATGCTTTATGGCACCATACGTTGAAAACGTGTAATTTGTTCGAATTGCTTTATGAAATACTAGGACCTAAAAGAGAAGGAGAATGAAGAACTCGATATTCAGTTGAAAGTATTTGATGAAAACAAAGAGGAAGACTCAATTGAAATGGCCCATCGTCTCAATGACATCAAAGTGGAAATGGAATATCCTTTTTTAATAATAATAATAATAATAATAATAATAATATATACATATACTGTTTTCCTTAGAACTGAATGGTAACAGAAAATGAGACAGCCTTGAAAACAGAATAAGTTTCATTAGGGTTCAGGAAAAGATACTGATTGGCAAATAAATTAGGAATGATAATTATTTAGGATGTGTGGGTCAATGAAGAGTATTGTTAAATGAGTCACACATGAACTTACATTGGACTTTCTTCTTGGTACTAAACAGATTACTGGATTTATATTAGTGTTTTGGGAGGGAACTAAAACAAACCTTGTGATTTTGTTTAAGTCACACAATAATTTTACACCGTGTTATTTGTTTTCTTAATTGTTTTAATACATTTTAAAAACCTAAAGAGCTAGAGGTACTGTTAATTTTGGACAATCCTAACATTCAGTGGTGGCATTCTGCCAGTTCTATCCGGTTTGGGTGAACTGGTAGGGGCGACTGCGGGATGCCCCGCCCACCCACGAGGACGTCATGACGTCCCATTTTTCCACGTTTTTGAAGCTCTGCGCATGCCGGTACAAACTGCTAGGGAAGGTAAGTGAATACCATCCCTGCTCACATTGAAAAATGAATTAGCAGTAAGTACAAAGATCGCGACATTAAACATTTAAACATCACAAACTTAAATAATAGCATTTAAAGCTTTACTTTAACTTTTTGTTGTAGCAATAAATGGAGGTTTAAACTACATGAACCCTACAGTTTAGGGTTCAAAGTTAGTGTCCAATGTTTGATAACACCGTAGAAGAATTTTCAAGACTCTTCAGTCTTGAGTTTCAAAAAAACCCCACAGTAATTATAATTATTCTGACATTTCCTTAATGGTCCTTTTACCGATGTGAATGAAGTTTACCACTTGCTGTATAATATGTTGAAAGAAACAACATCAGAAAACTACTTTCTATCAATTTTACAGCATTTTTTACTCATTAGGAATGATTATTATGTACGGTAAGTCAGCTATTTTGCTTTTCATGTTTCAATGGCGCATCCCGTTGCTTAATTAAATGAGCAAGTCATGTAGTAAAGGGAACGTGAATTCCCACCTTTTCAGGTAGAAACTATCAAAGAGACATTAGAAAACTAATTGCTAACACTTTCGAGTTGATTCCATTACAGAGGAGAAGTTCTCACTGTATTTTGGTGGGAGATAAAACAGACCTTTTGTTTAAATCACCAGATAACTTTAGGCATGAGGGTTGCTCTGGTGTGAGTAAGCTTAAATTTGAATGATCTTATCCCGATCGTGAGATAGATTACCGTATTTTTCAGAGTATATGACGCACCGGAGTATAAGCCCCCAGAAGTACTCTGCAGGTCTTCCAAACTCTCTGCAGGCTTTGTTTTTGCAAAAAAACGGGTCCATTTTTGGTCTCCCAAACTCCTCATGCGTCACATTTTTTGTGAAAACGGTGCGGGGTTTTGGGAGGCCATAAATGGCTGTGTTCGATGTATAAGACGCACCAATATTTCCACCCTCTTTCTTTGGGGGGGAAATGTGTCATATACTCCGAAAAGTACGGTAGATCAGTGGTTCTCAACCTGTGGCTTGTGGGCTCCTGAGGGGCCACCACGTTGTCATGGGAGAGGCCACAAAGGCTTGAACAAATGGTATGTTTTAAATCTTGAGTTAAGACTTGAGGGTACACAGCCACGGTCCATGACTACAAATAGTATTTAAAGGGAATCATGGTGAAGAAAAGATTGAGAACCACTGGATTACATGAGGTTTTTTTTCTTTTTTAAGTGTGCTTATGGATTCTTTATTACAAAAAACAATTGCCTTTTATTTTTCACACCAGCCCTCAGTATTACAAGATAATAGAAGAATGTGTTTCGCAGATAGTGTTGCACTGTAGTGGTATGGATCCTGACTTCAAATGTAGAGGAAGATTGGATGTAGACTTCACACATCTTGTGGGTAAGTGCATCTTATTTTTATTTTACCATGCTTTCAGTGTTTTTCATGATTATGAATTACTATTTTTTTTCCCAATGAGGTCAGTTTTTCTACTGGGCCATGGAAAGTTAAAAGTCATTTTGATTTCAGTGGGAGTAGGGTTAAAAATAAAATAGTTTTTTATTGAAATTGCTGAGATCAAGAGATCCTTCTTTGTTCTTCCGTTTTTAGGGGGAATTTATATACAGCATGTGCCAAAGATTCAGTGCTTTGTGGTCTCTCGTTTATTTTGTCTAGGATCATTCCTACATTTCTATTTAGAAATTCTACTGATTTTGGAGCAAGGAGATTAGAAATGAATGCATTATCCATAGAATTGTAGGAATAATCATTATGTATTTAGCATTTCTCAGCTGCAATACTATTTTGATTTATGTTAATTTTATTCCTGAGTAATTTTAGAAATGTAAAATATAAAAATAGGCATAGATGATTTTTTAAAATAAAAATTTTAGCGAGGAAAGAGAAGATTTCATATCCATCTCTCTCTCTCTCTCTCTTTATAGTATATATAAAATTAGATACATAGCTCTATCTATCTATCTATCTATCTATCTATCTATCTATCTATCTTATATCATTTACCATCTATCATCTATCATCTAGCTATCTAGCTATCATCATCTAGTATATCTTTATCATCTAGTTATCATCTAGCTATCTATGTATCTATATATCTATGTATCTATCTGTCTGTCTGTCTATATCTATCTATCTATCTATCTATCTATCTATCTATCTATCTATCTATCAATCTATCTTATATCATTTACCATCTATCATCTATCATCTATCATCTAGCTATCTAGCTATCATCATCTAGTATATCTATCATCTAGTTATCATCTAGCTATCTATGTCTCTATGTGTCTGTCTGTCTGTCTGTCTATATCTATCTATCTATCTATCTATCTATCTATCTATCTATCTATCTAT
>WNWU01000117.1:334237-382934 GCA_012654045.1 Ptyas mucosa | reverse complement strand
TCCTTCCTTCCTTCCTTCCTTCCTTCCTTCCATCTCCTTCCTTCCTTCTAAGTGCTAAGTCTAAGTGCTATTGCTATTATTATTATTATTTTTACCTCCTTGTCTATATTTCTAGGATTTCTTGCTATGCCAAGTAGTAACTAGGTCCTGTTCAGCTTTCAAAGCCAGCTTGATACCATCAGCTAGGTAATCCCAAATATTTCGCATGTCATCCAAGAAGTTTCTTCAGTTCAGAACTGAAGAAGCTTCTTGAATGAGAAGCAAAATGTTTTCAAAGGAAAAAAAAACGCCTTTTGGGAAAAGCATCTGTGGGACAACTATAACCTGGATGATTGAGAATCTCCATAGATATCATTTAGGTACAACGTAAGATGGTATCTTAGTCTTTCTGAAGCAATTTTTACTATCATTTTTTGAAAAAAATGCATGTTTTTGTTCCTCTTTTTTTTTTTTAAAAAAAGTCTCGTTTCTCGTTTGATGGAGAAGATTGAAAACTCCAGTCTCTGAATAATTTGGCTTTGATTGCAGGATGTGCAGATGTAATGATCTGCCACTGACATGATTTGTGGAGGGTTAAGTGATTTAAATTGATAGTCTGTAATTAGGTTCATTTTCATTGCAGGTTGAACCGCACGAGATACAAGAGCACTGTTTTTGGGTGAAAGCTAAGGATGAAAAATTTGAAAATCCAGATCTGTTTGCCAAACTGGCGCTCACTTTTGCCACACAGATGAAGGGTAATTATTTCTCTTTTTCTTGAATGGCCATAAGGGACGTGTGGGTTGTTACTAATATTTCTATTAGTGATGCCGTAGAGATCGGTGCAAAAACATATACTAATACGACCAGTGGTGAAATCCAATTTTTTTTACTACCGGTTCTGTGGGCGTGGCTTGGTGGGTGTGGCAGGGGAAGGATACTGCAAAATCCCCATTCCCTCCCCACTCCCGGGGAAGGATACTGCAAAATCCCCATTCCCTCCCCACTCCAGGGGAAGGATACTGCAAAATTCCCATTATCTCCCCACTCCAGGGGAAGGATACTGCAAAATCCCCATTCCCTCCCCACTCCAGGGGAAGGATACTGCAAAATCCCCATTATCTCCCCACTCCAGGGAAAGAATACTGCAAAATCCCCATTCCCTCCCCACTCCTGGGGGAAGGATATTACAAAATCTCCATTCCCACCCCACTCTGGGCCTAGCCAGAGGAGGTATTTGCCGGTTCTCCAAACTACTGAAAATTTCCGCTACCGGTTCTCCAGAACCTGTCAGAACTTGCTGAATAGCACCCCTTGGTGGGAGGGTGGATGAGACCCTGGGAGGCTCAGCTCGTTAAAGACTCTCGGCTTTAACGAGGTGCTAACGAGTGAAGCGATCTCCATGCTTTGCTCAGACTCTCAGCTGTTCTTTAGAAGCTTTTTTTCAGCCCTAACTAGGCGCTAGCTGAGTGAAGTGATCTCCCCGTGATTTGCCTGCTTTTCTCATTGCTGCTTCCTCTCAGCTGTGCCTTGGAAGCTGTCTTTTATCCCCAAGCAGGGGATAAAAAAACCAACAAACTAAGGCGCTGAAGCTGACCAGACTAGCCAGATGAATACCTGGTAGGCAGATTCCCCCCCCCTTTTTTTCCTCCCCAAAAACTAAGCTGCGTCTTATACTCCGAAAAATACGGTACGTTTATTCTAGCCTTTAGAAATACTCCGAAAAATATGGTACATTTATTCTAGCCTTTACACACACATTTGTGTGTGTGTAAATAGCACAGCATAAAGAGCCTTGAATTTTCTTTCTTGCCCTAAAGCAAAATACTGGATGTTGCTATTAGGTTAGTTGCGGTGTGATTTTTTCCAAGCAAGCTCAGTTAAAAACTCTTGTCTGGAAAGTAGTATATGGAACTGCTTTAGGCTGAGCTATTTGTTTGGTAGATGGTGATGATTTGTTATAGCTGTCCCAGCCCAAAAAGACTCTGAGAGACTTACAATATCCAGTATCAAATTTAAGATTAAAAAAAAACAACAACAACATTACCACTCAGACTAACGGCCTAGATAAAAAAACCACAAACAACCGTAAGCATAAAACAAAGAAAAACTACTCACACAACAGGCAAATAAGCCCATGTTTTAGATCATAGCGACATCTCAAGACGTATAGTCAAGCCTATGGTTTTCCCAGTTGCAATGCAATGTACAGCAATACTGTGAAAGTTGGACCATAAGGAAGGCTGAGTGCCAAAGAATTGAGGCCTTTGAACTATTATGGGGCTGGAGAAGACTCCTGCGAGCCCCTTAGACTCCAAGGCGATCAATCCGGTCAGTCCTAGAGGAGATCAACCCTGACTGCTCTTTAGAAGGCCAGATCCTGAAGATGAAACTGAAATACTTTGGCCACCTAATATGAAGGAAGGACTCACTGGAGAAGAGCCTAATGCTGGGAAAGACTGAGAGCAGTTTACAGAGTTCATATACTTCTAAGAATTATTTTGGATCCATAATCATTCAAAAGAAATTGATGGTTCCAATGAGACATCACCCTGCCAACAAAAGTGCGTATAGTCAAGGCTATGGTTTTACCAGTTGCAATGTATGGCTGTGAAAGTTGGACTGTAAGAAAGGCTGAGCGTCAAAGAATGGAGGCCTTTGTACTCTGGTGCTGGAGAAGACTCCTGTGAGTCTCTTAGATTGCAAGGCGATCCAACCAGTCAGTCCTAGAGGAGATCAACCCTGACTGCTCTTTAGAAGGCCAGATCCTGAAGATGAAACTGAAATACTTTGGCCACCTAATGAGAAGGAAGGACTCACTGGAGAAGAGCGTAATGCTGTGAACGATTGAGGGCAAAAGAAGAATGGGACGGCAGAGAATGAGGTGGCTGGATGGAGTCACTGAAGCAGTCGGTGTGAGCTAAATGGACTCCTGGGGATAGTAGAGGACAGGATGGCCTGGAGGAATGTAGTCCATGGGGTCACGATGCGTTGGACATGATTTCGCAACTAACAACAGCAACAACAACATCTCAAGAACATTTTGTAACCCTAAGAAATTGGACATCTTATCTGGGGAGAATGCTGTTCCAGAGGATAGAGGATGGAGGCATGTCCACTCCATCCCAGACAAGGTTCAATGGAGGGGACTTGGAGCCCCCACTCGGCCTGAAGGTGCCAGATGGGTACAAGCCATGAGAAACAGGCATCTGTTGAAGGGCTTTACAGATGACAACCAGCACCTTGAATTGCACCTAGAAGCCAATGGCAGTGACTGCAGCTCATGGAAGAGGGATTGCATATGGCCATTATATGCTTGCATTGCTGAATTTTGGACCCAAAAATAAATACTCAGAGCAAGACAGTTGGGACAGTTTCTGGAATTTTCAATTCCCCAAGTGTGGTCCACTCCCACCAGACATACAATAGTGGCCAAAATTGTAGAAACCTTTTGGGGAAAGTGTCTTTTTGAGGTTTGATGGCTAATAACACCACTTTTGGGGGGGAGTTTCAAGATAATCATATTTCACTGCTGGAATGGCCAGGGAATAGCCCAGACCTTAACCCAATTAAACATCTATGGAGCCAACTAAAGAAACTTGTTAGTCAGAAGCGACCCAGCAATAAAACCCAGTTAATAGAAGCCAACATTCAATCTTGGTTTCACATTATAACAGCTGCAGAACTAAAAGACGTGATTCACTCCATGGGAAGACGATGTAAGGCTGTAATTCATGCTAAAGGTTACCCAACGAAGTATTAATTGACATGATGATTTTTGCATATCTCATTTTTTCTATGGTGATCATTTTTGTATATCTTGTTTTTTCTACGTGTTTCACTTTTCTTCTTTATATTGTAACTGCTATTCTAACAGAAAATCCTTCATAAAAGTGATTGCATTACATTCTTGATTGAATTATCTTTCCATTGATATATAATTTTAGGGTACTATTCAAAAAAAAAAGTGATGTTATTAGCTAGTTTTAGAAAATACACTTTTCCCAAAAGGTTCCACAATTTTGGCCACTACTGTAGCATTGATAAAGCCAAATACCTTCACATTTCCCCTCGCAGTTCACCCCAGCCTTATTTCCTCTGTCTCATGGCCATCCATCCATACCTCCTCCTACTCAATTCCACTTGCAGCCTTTGCACGAACATCCAATCCATTTTATTTCTTCCCCTCTTTGTTCCTGTTCATATAATATAAAAGGACATTATTTAGATACCTTGACATTATTTGTCTCATTTTACAAAAAGATTCAATTATCAGCACATGATAATAATAATCACCATTCCACGTGTGTCAAAGTAAAGAATTGAACTGTGTGAAGATGATAGCTAAGCATCACGAGTTGTAAATGTGGCCATTTATTTATTTTTATTATTTTATTATTCATATTTCTATGCCTCCCACTCTCCGAGAACTCTGGGCGGCTTACACCAAAGACAGTTTACTGAATAACATATTGCCCCCAACAATCTGGGTTCTCATTTTACCCACCTCGGAAGGATGGAAGGCTGAGTCAACCTTGAGCCAGTGAGATTTGATCCGCTGATCTGCTGAAGTAGCAGTCAGCTGAAGTAGCTGCAGTACTGCACTCTAACCACTGCGCCACCTCGGCTCCTAGAGATTTGAAACATCTATGGACCCCGGCGGTTAGATATAAATGGAGAATGAAATGGAATCTATTTTATGTTGTTTGCTATGTGAAAGCACTTTGCAGTGATTCATCCAAAATTCATAAAAACACCCCAAATAAGTTGATAGGTCCCATTGACTTTATGAGTGACGGGAGGATGGAGTTACCTGCTCTTCCAAAGTATCCTTTCAATCCATCATCTTCACAATTGTAAAGGCAGTCCATCAATGCCTACTGTGATAGATTTATCATCGCACGCAGAGGCTGAAATCTTCAGGAATCCAAACACTGATGGATGATCAAAGAGAATCTTGGTTATGCAAATGCGCTAAACATGCTTTTAACTGCCTGAAACTGTCTTAAATTGAAACCTGGCAAAAATGTGGGAAGTCCAAAAACACGTGGTTTTTTTTTTTTTAAAAAAAAGTCTCCCAAAGTCATTGCCTTTTTTGTGTAACAGTGTTATATACTTAACGTGATTTGTAGGGTTCACTAGAATCAGTGGTGAAATGTAAAATTTGTTACTACCGGTCCTGTGGGCGTGGCTTGGTGTGGGGAGGTTAATGTGACTGGGTGGGCGTGGCCAATTTTTTTTTTTTACTTTTAAAAGCATTTTTTCTACAGTCTCTTTGGCCGAAGAGGTTGCAGGAAAAAAAAATGCTTTTAAAAGCTTCTGACGATCAGGCAACTCAGCTGGGATCGTCAGAGGCTTTTAAAAGCATTTTTTTCTACAACCTCTTCGGCTGAAGAAAAAATGCTTTTAAAAGCCTCTGACGATCCCAGCTGAGCTGTGTGATCATCAGAGGCTTTTTTTAAAAAAAAAACATTTTTTCGGCCGAAGAGGTTGTAGAAAAAAGGCTTTTAAAAGTTTTTTAAAAAAAGCCTCTGATGGTCGCGCGGCTCATCTGGGCATGGGGGGAGCACAGGAATTTTTGTTACCAGTTCTCCGAACCGCCCGCCGCCATCGGTACCAGATCGGGCGATCCTGTCGGAACCAGGAGCATTTCACCCCTGACTTGAATGCTCTTCATTTTTTATTATTATTTTTTTTTGGTTTTAATTGTGTTGGAGTTTTGTTGTCTGTTACATGCCTTGAAAATGCTCATTGCATCATTCCAGTTTAGACTTCTTTAATCTAATGGAAAACTGACAAATCCTTTGACTGTTTTTCTTGTGCTGTCAAAGTGGAGGGGGAAAAAAAATAGGTGGTAATTTATTCTTAGCCTACTCCTGAGCTACTGACAAATTTCCAAATACACTTGGAGAACAGTGCTAATCTCTGTCTCGTGGCACAATGGCAATCTACGCTTGCATCGCTGACAAAATAGAGTAAGGTCTGGAAGGGATTTTGGAGGTCACCCAATCCAACCTTTTGCCCAGTACAAGAATCCATTTTCACAATAAACAGCTATTTGTTGTTTTAAATGCTTCCAGAAAAGAAGAGTCTGCCACTTCTTTAGAAAGTCTGCATGTAGGGTTCAAATGAGAAGATTCGGGTTCTTTATTTTTGAAGGCTGCCTTTATAATACCTAGTTTCGCAAATAATGGAAATATTTAAACCTTTTATATACAGTTGTTGAAGTAGAATGTAACCAATGGTGTGTTTCAATTTTTTTTTAATACCGGTTCTGTGGGCGTGGCTTGGTGGGCGTGGCGTGGCGTGGCTTGGTGGGCGTGGCAGGGGAAGGATACTGTAAAATCTCCATTCCCTCCCCAATCCAAGGGAAGGTTACTGCAAAATCCCCATTTCCTCCCAATCAGCTGGGACTTGAGAGGCAGAGAATAGATGGGGCGGGGCCAATCAGAGGTGGTATTTACCGGTTCTCCGAACTATGACAACACGAGTGACGTCAAGCTGGCCACCCCCACCCCGGCCCCTTGAGGTCAAACACAACTCTGATGCGGCTCTCAATGAAATTGAGTTTGACACCCTTGAACTAAGTCATATTGCAGAACTGTTTTGAAAACTCTTCATCTTCTGTTTGGAATGTATGAATATGATTGCCTGTTCATTATAACTCCCCCACCCATAAGATCCATATTTAAATATGAGCCAGCAGTGTTGCAGCAGCTGCCAAAAAAGCCAATACAGTTCTAGGCTGCATAAACAGAGGAATAGAATCAAGACCATGTGAAGTGTTAATACCACTTTATAATGCCTTGGTAAGGCCACACTTGGAATAATGCATCCAGTTTTGGTCGCCACGATGTAAAAAAGATGTGGAGACTCTAGAAACAGTGCAGAGAAGAGCAACAAAGGTGATTAGGGGACCGGAGGCTAAAACATATGAAGAATGGTGGCAGGAACTGGGTATGTCTAGTTTAATGAAAAGAAGGACTAGGGGAGACATGATAGCAGTCTTCCAATATCTCAGGGGCTTCCCCAAAGAAGAGGGAGTCAAGCTATTCTCCAAAGCACCTGAGGGCAGAAGAAGAAGTAACGGGTGGAAACTAATCGAGAAGAGAAGCAATTTAGAACTAAGGAGAAATTTCCTGACAGTGAGAACAATTAATCAGTGGAACAACTTGCCTCCAGAAGTTGTGAATGCTCCAACACTGGAAGTTTTTAAGAAGATGTTGGATAACCATTTGTCTGAAGTTGTGTAGGGTTTCCTGCCTAAGCAGGGGGTTGGACTAGAAGACCTCCAACTCTGTTACTATATTATATTATATTAAAATATTTCAATACAATTTCTGAATGTAGCAATTCATTTGGAGAACCTCTGTGAATATTGGCTCCTGTCATTTTGATATCACCAGAATCATTGATTGAACGCAAAGTAATTGAGCCTGTTGTTGTAGTGTTTGTCATGTTTTTTTAAAGTAGGAATACAAATATTGTAAATAGATACATGCTTAATTCTAGAGTTGTTTGAATGTTAAGGCAAATTCCTGACAGTTCGCACTGTTTTCCGTTGGAAATAGATGGATTAGCTTCCTCTAAGATGTTCAATCACCTCTTAATTCGCTGTTTAAAATAATTTTGCCTAGATCGGGTAAAGATTCACTGAAACATAGTAATTAATTTAAAAAGCTAAAAACGTTATTTGTAATAGAAGCGGCATAGTTGACTGAGGGCGTTCCTATCATTCTCCTCATAATGGTTGTCTGACAAAACAATTCTTAATAACTGGGTTTGGACAAATTGTGAAAAAGTCTGTTTTAGCGTATAATTTACTTACAAAATAGATTGATTTTTGTCAATAAGATGTGGTTGTGTTAAACTTGTTTGTAGTTTCCTGTAAAAACAAAAACAGGTGAAATGTAGTGTGTATTTTAGTTTTTTGTTTTTTTTAATGTACTCTGGAGGAAATTTGTGCTCAAAAACATATTGTTTGCATATAATTGAGAGCTATAATTTGTCAAACTTCTGTATATTTTGTTGAATGTTATCAAGCAGATATTTCTCTTCCATTGGTTCTAATTCTGCCCGCAAAGATGTGTCTATCCATTAATAAGTAAATAACTACAAGACAGTATGTGTTTTAAACCTTGTCTTGTATGGTTGATATTTTTGGGAAAACTTCCAGATAAAATAGACTTCACTCTGGTAAATAGACAGAGTTTGGGAACCAAGGAACTATAGGTGGGATTTGTAAGAAGATGCTGGGAACTGAATTATATTTGGCCTTATTGATGTTAATTGGGTAGTAGTTAATAAAAGTTACATTATGACCTTACATACCACAATACTATTTAGCCTTTTCAGCAATGACCTTGTAAAATGTCACACTCTCTGTTTGTTATTGCACTGCATTGAAAGAATATCGGATAAATGTAAACTCTTCTTTAAAGTTATTTTTGCAAGGTGGATGTTGACAGAAAATAACCATGTTGCTATGGTTTTGGTTTTCCACTTTTTTATGTTTTTTTTTAAGAACTTGTTCAACAGTTAGGTTGTTTTTGCAGGAGGCTGTCAGTTATAAATGGTTAAGAGCAGTGGTGGGATTCAGCCAGTTCGCACCACTTCAGGAGAACTGGTTGTTAACTTTCTGAGCAGTTTGGCAAACTGGTTGTTGGAAGAAATCAATAGGGCAGAGAATCGGTTGTTAAATTACTTGAATCCCACCACTGGTTAAGAGTACTAATCATTTTTGCATTGATTATTATATTCTGTTTGTTCTCATTGATCAAGGTGTTTTATGTGCATAAGGCAATGAACAACTGTTATTCTACTAAAAATCAATTTCTTAAATATCTTGGATAACATGCCTCTGTTTTATATATCATGTTGAATCATGGCACGTAATAGTTAATTACCAAGCTGTTCCATAAATGGAAAAGAATATATTCTAGAAATCTCTACTAATATTAAGAATAATTTTCCATATATATATATATATATATATATATATATGTATGTATGTATGTATGTATGTATATGTATATGTATATGTATATGTATATGTATATGTTTATGTATATGTATATGTGTGTGTGTGTGTACCCTATTATTACACCTAGGGTACTAGGTGTACCCTAATATACCCTATTATATAGAAAAGCCAACTGATTAATGGAAAGTATGCCTTAAGTTGGTGTCATTGAACATCAATGCAAATTATATGAGAAGTTTGATAAAAGAAGTATAACAGGTGGAGTTGTTAGAAATATATTAAAATTGTGTATGTGTGTATATACACACCCACCAAACCCCACATGCATATAGACATATGTGTGTGTACATATATATTAGGTATTATGTGAGATACATAAATTTTATTAATAGATAAATAATAAATATCTTCTCAATTCTTTGGCACAAATGGAAAGGATATAACTAGCTCATTTATGGAGGTTGATTTCTTGATAGTTGATTAGACCTAGCCATAATTTTACTTAAAAATACACACATTTAAGTTAATATCATTTAATCTGTTTCTCGCACGTTAAATATATAAAGTAAGCTAAAGTTATAAAGTAAGTTAAAGTTAAGCGTAATTCCTGGTGAGTTACATAGAATCATCCATGCTATTTTCCTGACAGGACCAACTGTATTTCTTTATGTAGTTTTATTAGGACAGGAAAATCAGAAACTGCTAACATTAAATTAAAGTGACCAGTTTGCCTTTATATTCCCTTGGTTTGGGTCAACAATATGATCCAAAATAGTTCCTCTTTAGCACCATTTCCAACTTTTTACAATGTAATCCAAATATCAAATTTAATTGAAAAAGATTTTAAAGATTTACATTAGTTCTGCCTCACCTTGCTAAGTGAACAATAATAGTAGCACTCCAAAGAAATGTTTGTTTTAGGGATGAATAAAAGTTACTGATTGATGTACAATTTACCCTACATAAATTATAGAACAATGTTATTCCCCCTTTTTTTGTTTTGTTTTACCTTACTTGCTGCCACTTTCTCCTCTTCACTTACTCTGCCAGAAAGTGGAAGAGTATTCACGCTTAGGACTTGTGAATTTTAAAACAAACAAACATAAATTGTAGTATTTTTGGTTTTGCTTATTTCTACAACAATAAATCTCTTTTAGTTTACCTGTTCGGTGTCCGGCTTTTGAAACTTTGGACACCTTTCAAAATAATGTTCATGTCTGTCTGTCCGGTTTCAAGATGATGAAATTGATTAGGATCCAGGAATTTGCACACCACAGCTTTTCGATTCCAAATATCTTATGGATGAAAGTTGCACAGTTTGTCTTCAAAATGCGAGAGAGAGACAGAGACAGAGAAAAAGAGAGAGAGAGAGAGAGAGATGGAAAGTTCTGGAGTTAATGCAAGGATCTTCTTCATCCCATAAAGAGCAAAGAAAGCATCCCTCTTCCTTGCACGGACAGAAGTGCTCTTTGATTTACATGACAGCCACAAGAGGGCACAGATGTGAACAAGGCTGGCTCTGAAGTTGCAAATGGATGTTAATCACAAGGGCGATACGCTTGCTGTGATGCTGTCGCTGACTTGGGAATTTGAAGTCTCTAAAGGTGATTGATGGGAAGAGGAAGGATAAATAAGCATCAGAGTCATCTGGGTTTCAAACTGCAGATGGCTCTCTTGGTCTTCTCATAGGTCACGCTTGGTATCTCCAACTTGAATTTTCCTTTCCGTTCTTCCTTGATGCCTGTGAATGGCAAGCAGGTGAGAATGGCTAAGTGGGAAGTTAATTTACATCTGGGGAATAGTGTTTGAAACAAACGCCAGCTATGAATTCCCAAGAGCGAAAATGTTTAACTAGATGAGGATCTGGGTTGCCCATGTGAAATGAGAATGATGACCAAGTGGCCTGTTTTTGTGACTTTAATACATTGTTGGTCCATTAGGGATACAGTGCTCGTTTCCGCCTTTGTGTTAAAACTTTTTGGTGACAGATCACGAAAATGGGAGATAAAGGTCACACAGTTTTTAAACTGTACTTTAGACTTTGTCTCAAAATATACGTAGAACAACCTTTTTCTTGTTAAGTTTCATAAATAAATCTGCTATTAATTCCAGTTGAGAATGTCTAAACATTTACGTTTTGTTTATTTGTGTGGTTATTGTAAGGCTCTTATGTAGCCCCTAAGTATACTTTAGGTATACCTATTTGCGCTCTGCAGGGTACATCTGAAATTGGCTGGAATTCTATGTGCTCCGTGCTGATTTACACCTTTCTAATAATGTCTCTGTCTTCTTTTTACAAATGTAATTTTATTAATGATTTTTTTAAAAAAAGATAAAAAATGAACTAATATAATAGTTACTAATCAGTTACCAATATAACTAATATAAAGTGAGAGAAAGAAAAGGGGGGAAAAAAGCTAAAAGTGCAAGAAAGGAAAAAAATAAAGAAAAATACGAAGTAGTAGTTTTCAATCCTTTTACAGCGGTTATAAATACAATTATAAAATTACATCTTACAACATAGCTATCTTCTTTCTGCAGTCTATTCTGTCTAATCATCAAAACTTCAAATTATTTTTTCTCTGGCTTTACACTTCTATAAGAGGTTTCCAGTCACCAGTAAATATAGGCATTGTCTCTTCTCTAACCAAGTTAATTTAGCAATCTCAACAAGTTGCTCTGCCATCGGTTCTTCTCCTGATTTTATTTTATATTCCCCTTGACAAAATTCTTATTATTTAGCAATAAGTTAGCCATTCGGGTTTACATATTATTCCTTATCTATAAAATGCTTCATGCGCTTAGAATTACATAGATAACTTTGTGACAGCTGGGGTTTGTGTCTATTCTATATTCTCAGTATGGCACATCTAACATATGGATTTTTAAAACCCACATTTTTATCTTGATTTTATCATGCTACAAATATCCATGCCACCCAAATCACGGGTCATGTCCTTCTAACTCCAAAAACCTTCTATTTCTCAATAACACCCACTCTTTCTACCAAACCAAACTGCAAGCTGCAAAATACAATTTCAAGTCAGGTGAAATTCAATCCTTTGCATCTTGTAACGTCTTACATTTAACTCGTGTCCGTTTTCCCAGCCGCACAAATTTAGGTGTCTCCTTGTGTCGCTGTTTAAATGCTGCATCAGTTGTCAAAAACATTGTTCTAGGCAAAACATCATTTTTATCACAGAAATTCTGCCCGGCAATGACAGTTGTAGTTTATCCCATCTTAACGTATCTTTTTAAACTTTATTCCGTGTCTTTATATAGTTACTTTGAAATAGCATCAAGTTCATATTTATCATAGGGATACCCAGATATTTTATTTTCTTCTCAGTCTTAAGACCTGCTTTACTCATCCATTGTTTAGATCTTCCATCTGCGTATTTTTGTGTTAACATCTTCATCTTCGATTTATTAGTCGTCTGACCTGTCAGTGCACCAAATTCCTTTAATTTGCCCATTAATATGCCACCAGGTTTGAAATTTTGGGATTAGACAATTTAGAACTACGCCGCCTTTGGTCTGATTTAAGCTTGGTACACAAAATTATCTGCTACAACATCCTACTTCAGCTTCAACCACAATAATACATGAGCATAAAATAGATACAAACTCAAGGTAAACAGCTCCAAACTCGATTGCAGAAAATACGACTTCAGCAACAGAGTGGTCAATGCCTGGAATGCCCTACCTGACTCTCTGGTTTCATCCCAAAATCCCCATAACTTTAACCTTAGACTGGCTACTGTTGACCTCAGCCCATTCCTAAGAGGTCTGTAAGGGGCGTGCATAAGAGCACCAGTGTGCCTACCGACCCTGTCCTATTGTCCCCATTTATTCATATCCATTTCCGGTATTCATAATCATGTTATACTTATCTCTGTTATCTTCTACATGCTTGACAAAAAAATAAAATAAAATAAAATAAAATAAAATAAAATAAAATAAAATAAAATAAAATAAAATAAAATAAAATAAAATAAAATAAAATAAAAATAAAATAAGATATGATATGATATGATATGATATGATATGATATGATATGATATGATATAATATAATATTTCAGTTCCCTTTAGAGGGATCTTCCAAAAGCAACACCCAAGTCATTTGTAAAAGCCCCTAACTTATAAGCCTCTTTTAAAAATCTTTAACGCCCCAATCTTCTCATCCTGTCTTATAACTCAAGTCAATATTTGAAGAACCAAAATAAATCAGATTGGGGTACAGTGGGCATCTCTGCCTTCTTCCTTTTTGTATCGCATAGAGCTTTGTTTGCCTGTTAGGTAGCTGTTAAAAAATCATTTCTGCTTTCTATAGATCGATCTTACCCATTTTGTAAAGTTCAAAATTCAAACAATACCTCTCTAACTCTTGGTTCTTTCAGCCCTATCGGGTGGGTGCTTAATGGGAAGCAAGGCCCACCGATTTTCAGGTTTTCTTGCTGCCAAGAAACTTTTGCAAAGGAGCGCAAAAGATTTTCATCGTCTCTTTGTCCACTTCCCTCCAACTTTTGTTACCCCTACTTTATTTGAGATTTAAATTTCTAAGATGTGTTAAGAAATGGCTACATAACAGAACGGATCTCTAGATGTCGAAACCTATTCTCGCTGAGCTGCTCACGTGTATTTCACACCCCCCCCCCCCAGTTAGAAGGGTATGGATTGCAAATTGATCTTAAGAATGATAGATGTGTTGTTTTTTTTTTTTTTTTACTGCAGCTGGGCTATTGTGGAAGGGGTTTGCTGTGTGGGCCTCCCAGGAATTGCTTGAATGTTGTCTCTTTTGTGCGAAGTTTTTGTTTGAAAAGCTGGTGGGCAAACACAACTAGCTTGATCGCACCTGCTTCTGTTGTAGCGGGATGTGAGTCTGTTTGGACAGAGAGCGCATCAGTTGCCATTTCATTCAACCTCACACAAAAGAAGTCCATAAGGAGGAACTTTCTACTGACGCCCAACTACAAACCTATGCTTGCAGCTATAGTGATGCTTGTAAACACTGAGTTCCTCTTTTGTTCCAACAGGCAGTTGGAAAACAGCCACCGGAGAAGTTTTCCCCTCTGTCTCTACATCAACACAAAATAGGTTACGCATTCATTAAGTCTTTCCAGGAAATCTTTTTTTTTTTTAATTACTTTGAGATCTAAAAAAAAAATCAGCAGAACCAGTTTGTTAATCAGAATATCCAGCTTGTTAAGCAATGGTTGGCTTTACATTTTAGCACGCGACGTCTTGCTTTTCTTCTCGTAAAATAAACCAGAGATGCCTAAACTGAATTCCAGGGGCTATATGTTGTCATGAAAACCTTGTGTTTGCCTTCCTTCCAGACATTCAAAATGGATCCCCAAATATCCATGGTGAATGTAACAGAAGTTAAACGATTAGATATAATTTAGAGCCCTGTTGGCAAACTTACTTACTTACTTACTTACTTATTTATTTGTTTGTTTGTTTGTTTGTTTGTTTGTTTTTCGTATTTCTATGCCACCCAACTCTCCGAGGACTCCGGGCAGCTTACAACAAAGACAGTATAAACAATATACAATAAGAAACGTTAAAAACCCATACACACCGCTCATGGCCGGATCTCGCAAGATCGCAGTGGTGAGATCAATGGCCCCAAGCCTGCTGGAAAAGCCACGTTTTCACCATTTTCCAGAAGACCAGTAGGGTGGGAGCGGTCCTGGCCTTATGAGGTAGCTGATTCCAGAGATCCGCTGTGGCCACAGAGAAGGCCCTCCCCCGCGAACCTGCCAGGCGACATTGTTTAGCTGATGGGACCAGGAGGAGGCCAACTCTGGGATCTTACTGGTCATTGGGAGCTATGCGGTAGAAGACGGTCTCGAAGATAGCTTATGGCACGCGTGCCAGAGGTGGCACGCAGAGCCCTCCCTGTAGGCATGTGCGTCATCACCAGCTACTTTTCTGGTTTTTGGCATGCATATCTTTGAGTGCCAGAAAATGACTTGAAAACAGCCAGGAAAAAAAGCTGGTCTTTGCACATGTCGGAGCACCGGAAACCTGAAAACCAGCTGTCTGGTGCGCACATGCCTATTTTGGGGGCATTTTTGGGACTAAAACCAGCCTGGAAACCAGCCAAAAAACAGGCCAGCTGGTTTTTGGGTTTCCGGTCCTCTGGTGTGCGCACATTCACGCGCGTTCCGGTTTGGGCACTTAGTGCCGAAAAGGTTTGCTATTACTGATTTAGAGAGTTATAGCATCAACTAACTTTAGTTTAGTTAAGTTAAATAGTAATGAAATGAAAAAAAAGTCAGTTTTTGCTGCAGTCCAAATAAATACTTGTGTGTGTTTGTGTGTGTGTAGAAGTCCTATTATACCACTTTAAATCTAAAAAGTTGTGCCCTCTGCTAAATAGGCTGCCTTACTATTATGAGTGTCACTCCCTGTTTTTATTTTACAGGTCGTCCTTGACTTACAGTCACAACTGAGCCCCAAATTGCTAAGTAAGGCTGTTGTTAAGTGAGTTTTGCCCCATTTTGCAACCTTTCTTGCCACGGTTGTTAAGTGAATCACTGAAGGGGTGAAGTTAGTCACACGGTTATTAAGGGAAACTGGTTTCCCCATGGACTTCGCTTGTCAGAGGGTCACAGAAGGGGATCACATGACCCGGAGACAATGCAATCGGCATAGATACCGGTACATACCAGTTGCTCAGCGTCCAAACTTTTGATCATATGACCATGGGGAAGTTGCAACGGTCATAAGTGGGAAAAAAGTAGTCATCACACATTTTTTCAGTGCCGTTGTAACTTCAAATGGTCATTAAATGAATGTTGAGGAATATATTTCTCTCTCCCTCTCTCCCTCCCTCCCTCTCTCCCCCTCCCTCTTTCCCCCTCCCTCTCTCTCTCCCTCCCTCCTTCTCCCTCCCTCCCCCTCCCTCTCTCCCTTCCTCCTTCTCCCTCCCTCCCACTCTCCCTCCCTCCCTCTCTCCCTCCTTCCTTCTCCCTCCCCCCCCCTAACTTGTATGCTTCCCATCTCGCTAAAGGAGACTCAAGGCAGCTTATACATGTTGAGTTACATGCAGTTATAAAACATAGGAACGATAAAGATTTTACGTTTTAAAAAGTCCCGATTAAAATAAAATGAAGCAGGAGAGAGCAAAGTGCATCCGGAGATGAGGTAGGGTCTTCTCCACCCCATCAGCCACCTCCAATGGTGCCAGGCCGCCGTCAAGGCCCCCAGGCTTTACATTTATTTCTATACCGAAGAATCCAGCTTCCCAGTCCAAATAGTGTGTTTACCGCACACCATTACAGGAGTTGCTACTGGCAGTATCTGCAGTGGTGTCATTATCTCTACTTTCCCAGACTTGGATGGACAACCATGGAGGCCCAGGCTATCCAATTAGCAAGATAAGAAATAAGGACATGCAAGGAGCAGAGACTTTCTCTCTCTCCGTATAAAAAGCAAAGAGTTTTTCTGCATAGAGATCCACCATGCCCTGAAAATTGTCAGCATGAATCACCACTGCTGTTGTTCTTCAGGGGTTAGAGTACCTTATCTTGAGAATGCTACTGTCTTATGATAGAAAAGCTGCCCCTCCAGGAACTGGCTTTCTCTAACTCACGAGAGAGGGCAAAAAAAAAAAGGGGGGGGGAAATACCCAGCAACACAACGGATAAATAAATTGCATTCAATGCGCTTGAGTTCTTCCTACTGTAGGTTACCCCATTTGAAGACGCCTCCTGATATTTGTGGAGAATTAATTTGGGTAGGATCCAGACCGGATGAGAATATGATCTTCGCTACCTTCTCTGTTTAATATGCTCCGTGTCTAAAATTAAATAATGACAAGAGATGTGGAGGGAAGGAGGGGGGGGCGGGTGAGTGGCGGGCAAGACGAGCGGTTTGGGGATTTACAATTATTGAAGAGATGCCTCGGTCTAACAGTAAGCCTTGCAGTTTTCTCAACCTTGCTTGGTCTCCAAGGTCTCCATTAAACAGAATAAGGATTGCCGCTTCTCAGAAGTTGTCAGATTGCAGGGCATATAGCCTGAATGCACAATTGAGGCATTAAGGACACTGGTCTACCTTTGCGATAACCTTGTTTATACCTTGAGAGAACATATTGACGATCGCAGGCAGGATTTCGGCTGCGGAATCCGAGCTCTGCCCCGTGAAGATTTTGTAAGGAATTCACCGGAGGAAGGAAGGAAAGAAAAAAAAAAAGAGGCTGTGGATTTCTAAAATGTCTAATTCAGTCAAAATGATACAGTGCTCAAATGAACTGTGGCAAATTTAATGAGCAGTCTTGAGGACAGAGACACATGTAGTGTGATGGGCACTCCAGGGAGAGAGAGATTATGTGTACAGGGACTAATTAGCATGAAATATGAATACGCTTGGTATAAGTAGTCTTGATCTATGGGCCATCTATATTATGGGCTATGATTTTTGCATGAGCTGAATGAAAAGGAATTAAGGACTTCGACCATTCTGAACGTTTTAGACATGTATTCCAACTTTCATACCGTAGGTGGTATTCACTTACTTTCCCTACTGGTTTGCAAATGTGTGAGCGCGCGTGCATGCGTGCGGTGTTCCACACATGCGCTTTGCTTATGCGCATGGTTTGCACGCATGCACGCGGCTTCAAAATGTGCCTAAATAGGATGGCATAGTGCCGCGGTGGGAGGAGGGGCGGGGGCAGGCCCAAATGGAGGTTGCTACAACCGGTTCGCCCAAACCGGTGTGAACCGGCTGAATGCCACCTCTGTTTCATACTATAGAAAGTTGTGGACCAAGCTACATTGGGGATGCTCCGTATCAAAGATCGAATCTGAAGTATTGTTTTTACATTGCAGCCTATTTGTACATATTTGAGTAATTTCAACTAATGGGCAACAGAATCAGATTTGTATCCCCATTGATATGTGCTCTGCAACACATAATTATCCATAAAGGAGAATATTTGTAGCTCAGGGTTGAAATGAGGAGTCCTTGAGTGCCCTCTGAGCTTGGTTCTTTTCTTTCAGACATTTCATTACCCCAACTAGGTAACATCATTAGTGCTAGGGTTGCTTAGTTGGGGTAATTGAAACATCGCCAAGAAAACAACCAAGCTCAGAGAGCATCAAAGACCACTCATTTCAACCCTGAGCTACAAATATTCTCCTTTAAGGATAATTGTGTGTTGCAGAGCACGTGTCAACAGGGATACAAATCTGATTCTAATGTCCACAACACACCATTATTTTAGAAAATGTAGTATGACTAGGTCATAAATTTATTTAGTTTTTCTCTATTCTTTCATCTTGAAAGTTAGTATAAGTCAAATAAAGGGACGCAGTGGCTCAGTGGCTAAGATGCTGAGCTTGTCGATTGAAAGGTCGGCAGTTCAGCGGTTCAAATCCCTAGTGCTGTGTAACGGGGTGAGCTCCCGTTATTTGTCCCAGCTTTGCCAACCTAGCAGTTCGAAAGCACGTAAAAAATGTAAGTAGAAAAATAGGGACCACTTTTGTTGGGAAGGTAACAGCATTCCGTGTGCCTTTGGCGTTTAGTCATGTCGGCCACATGACCACGTAGACGTCTTCGGACAGCGCTGCCTCTTTGGCTTTGAAACGGAGATGAGCACCGCCCCCTAGAGTCGGGAACGACTAGCACATATGTGCAAGGGGAACCTTTACCTTTACCTATAAGTCAAATAACTAGGATGGGATAGATTTTTTTTTACTAGACTAGAATAAAATGTATCTTATTTTAAGAAAGAAAAAGACCAAGTTTTATTTTCTTGAGCTAATTACGATAAAGATTATGTCAATAGGATGTAGACCTTTTTTTAAATTACAGAATGCTGCTGCTTGATTTTCAGACCTAGGAAAGGCAAGTGATTAGCAAGGAACATTTAATTGGCTAATGCATAAATTAGGAAGGGGGGAAAATGTCAAAATCTGTAAGAGAGGCAGCAACAGCTATTCTCTATCCTAATGTGATTTGCTTCAAAATTTATTGTTGGGCAGAGATAGCGTGGCATATAAGATATGAATTAATGTAGTGAATATCAAGAGAGAAACTCACCACCGGTCATAAAAGGAGCAGGAAAAAAAAAACACTTAGATTTTGCTACATGCACCCAGTCTCTAAAAGTTTAATAAACCATGTTATCCTTGAAGTATGCTAGCGCAGGCTGGTTGAACATCTGTGCTACATCTCTGTCTTTGTTCAAGTGGTAAAGGAAAACAGAAAGTACAATTAAGTGAAACTTTCATTACATCCAAACTGAGGAGAATGGTTAATTACTTTTGAACATAAGCCAGGCTTTACAAGCTATCTTTAAAGCTTAATATAAAATTGGCTTCAGATCTTGGATTGTTTTTTTTTTTTGTTTTTTAATTAGGAAGCTGTGCTAGGCGGGAGGGTAGCAGGGAAGGCTACAGAGTCCATCAGCTAGCTGCAAATGGACACCGTGGTGGATTAAGCTGTGATTAATGTGTTTTATTATGTCCTGCAAACCTGGGTATTAAGATCTATTCTTAGTGAATCTGGGAGAACTATTTCAAAGACAACCAGCATTTGCAAAGGTAATGCAATGGGTTGGTTTTCTTCAAGCGCATTGCTAAATATTAATCTATTTTAACTGCATTCTGTTGGTGTGAGGCTTAATATCGTTTAGATTCTAAACAGGGCAATGAAATAAAATATAGGACTCGGATGTATTTATAATATTGAAAATTCTGCAGAAAGCTGATAAACCGGATGAAATTGATGGTGTGTGTGTGTGTATGCCAAAATGCTCTCAATATTACAAGGGAGAAGACCCGAATACACCAAGACTTGCATATGTGTGTGTGTGTGTATGTATAGTGTTTTCCTATCGAGACACCTGGTCTACCCCAGCATGTGATGTGGGAGGGAGCCTACTGCATCCCTTTTGCCTTTCAGCTCCAATCCAGGAGCCCTCAAGCAGTCGCATTCACGGCAAACCATTTTATACCAAATTTATATTTGCTGATAAGGAAATCAAGGGAGACTAGTATAGATCTATTTCAAGCTATTTAGCTCTCATCACCTAGCCGTACCCTTACTTATTTTATTTATTTTATTTATTTTATTTTTTTATTTTTTATTTTTATTTGATTTATATGCCGCCCTTCTCCGGAGACTCAGGGCGGCTTACAGTGTGTTAAGCAATAGCCTTCATATTTTTGTATATTTATACAAAGTCAGCTTATTGCCCCCACAATCTGGGTCCTCATTTTACCCACCATAGAAAGGATGGAAGGCTGAGTCAACCTTGAGCCTGGTGGGATTTGAACTTGCAGTAATTGCAAGCAGCAGATGTTAATAGATGTTAATAACAGGGTGCTTTAAACCACTGTACTACAGGCTCTTAGATTCACCCAAGTTCGAATCCGAGTAAGGGCATGGCTAGCTGATGAGAGCTAAATAGCTTGAAATAGATCTATACTAGTCTCCCTTTAATTCTTTATCAGCAAATATTATGTATGTATGTATGTATGTATGTATGTATGTATGTATGTATGTCTTGGCGTATTCGGGTCTTTTCCCATGTAAGATTGAGAGTATCTTGGCGATGTTTCGACGAGGTCCCACTCATCATCTTCAGGCTGGTGTCTTTGGTTTCGTGCTTGTGCGAGCAAAGCGTGATCGGAGATGCCGTATCTCTATAAATACTGGTGGGGAGGTGGGGAGTGCTGGCTTTGTTGTGTGCTTTGTGTTTCTCACAAGCACGAAGCCGAAGACACCAGCCTGAAGATGACGAGTGGGACCTCGTCGAAACGTCGCCAAGATACTCTCAATCTTACACGGGAAAAGACACGAATACACCAAGACTTGCACACACACACACACACACACACACACACACACACACACACACACATATATATATATATATATATATATATATATATATATATATATAATATCTGTAATTGCCTGCATATATTTTCAAACTTGTGTAATGGTCTTTTCTCGCGGTTTCATGCCTTGCTGTTGAGCATTAATAAAAACTTCTGGAAATGCATAAAGTTCCTCATCAGCACAGCTTTGTCTCTGCATTATACCTGCCTATTAAGAGAGAAAAGAGTTTCTTTTGGAAGTCTAATTTTGAAATCACTGGCCAAAACTCTCCGCAAAGCTGATTGAAAGAAGCTGGCACGGAGCGAAAAGTGTGTTGATTAGACCATTTGAGATAATACAAAACCATTTGTTTCCTATAAAAAGACCTTCAGACAGTGCAGTCAATGATGAAAACACCTAGAGAAGCCGGTGCATCAACCATGCGTCGCAACTGTACACATCTTTTGTGAGCCGTTGTCAGTTTATTTTTTCATCCTTAAAGCCAAACTGATTTTGAACGGCATTAGCAAAGAATGAGAGCTTGATGAATCATCTAGGGATATATGGATCGCCATGCTTCTTAATATATGCGGTGTAGGAACTCTCCCGCTTTGAGTTCTGTGTTGGGTTCAACAGTCACAATATTGCTGCAAGCCTCTGGCATTTTCTTCCTCTTGTCTCATCAAGGAAGTGGGTTCAAAGAGGCATCAATTTGTGGTGCTTTTGAGATGTAAAATTTGGGGCCATTGTCAGCCCGCTCATTTTTGTAAGATGGAAAAGCTGGAAATTACCCGGAGTGGGCGAGTGGGTAACTATCCCATAGGGATTATCAACGAAAGATACAGAAGTGACCACAGAATAGATGGAAGAGAGGGGCCAAGTACTATCTGTATGTAGGCGTATCACAAAATTGTGACTGTCGGTCAAGTGGAGATCAGATCTAGAAGAAACTAGTTTTCGAAGGATTGCTAAATATCCTAGGATCTAACAATGGGTTCAAATGCAACCTGTTAATTTTTTTAAAGAGGGATGTATACATTAGTACTATAAAAAGGGAAAGGTTCCCCTCACACATATGTGCTAATCATTCCTGACTCTAGGGGGCGGTGCTCATCTCCGTTTCAAAGCCGAAGAGCCAGCGCTGTCCAAAGACAGTCTCCATGGTCATGTGGGCGGCATGACTAAACGCCAAAGGCGCACAGAATGAATGCTGTTGCCTTCCCACCAAAGGTGGTCCCTATTTTTCTACTTGCATTTTTTACGTGCTTTCAAACTGCTAGGTTGGCAGAAGCTGGGACAAGTCACGGGAGCTCACCCTGTTACACGGCACTCGGGATTCGAGCTGCTGTATATTTGTATCTATAAGATACAAAAAATGCAAAAGAAAGTAGTTGGCAAGATAGGGGAGGGAAATGTGTAAGAAAGAAAGGCATTGACTTCCCACTCCCTTTGGTGCAGTAGAATAAGATAATAGCATCAAACCTCAGCTTTTTACTTTGACATACTAGTACAGTTATGGCGAACCTATGTCATGTGTACCGGAAGTGGCACACAGAGCCATCTCTCGAGGCACGCTAGGCGTCGCCCATTGCTCTTCCGGGTTCACATGTGCACCAGCCAGCTGCTCTTCACGTGCGCGGCAGCACCAGAAACCGGAAGAGTAGCTCTCTGGTGTGCATGCGCACACCGGGAAGCTGAGCTTCTGGCTTCCAGAGAGCGCATGCGCTCTGGCTAGCTGGTCTTCGCGCATGCATGCATGCCAGAAATCAGAAGACCAGGTGACTGGTGCTCATGCGTGTGCCGGAAACCAAAAGATCAGCTTCCCAGAATGCCATGCGCTCTGGGGAACCGCTCTTCTAGTTTACGTCACTTCCCCTCATGTGCGCACACGCTCCCGTTTTGGCACTTGTTGCCAAAAAGGTTCACCAACACCGTATTAGTATAAACTAGCCATTTCTATAACAACAAACCTATCTAATCGGTACAAATGCAACCTGTCAGATTTGATAACCATTAAATCAGGAGCAAGGATAAAGTTCAAAAGCACTATGAGTTTACCTCATGATACCTATTTGTAAGGGTGTAAATAAGAACCACCAACTATCCAGGCAAATTGGCACTAAATAAATGTCAACAGATTTCAAAGGGGGCTGGACTTAGATCTCTTACGTGGGCGTAAAGATTCCAAACTAATGATGTGTTTGACTCCGCCCTCAGTCTCAGCCTGGGTCATGTCCTACAATTACTAATATATCAGCAGACCCAAATGAAAAGAAACAGTTTTCTATACCACACAACAAAGCAGCTGATTCTGCAATGTATTTTTCCCCCCAGAAATACAGCATAAATCTTTCCAGGCTTCCTTAACTGCCCACGCCAGCCTCCTCGCTTCATCCTCCATGACGTTTTTTTCCCCCTTTCAAGATTTAGCTGAAGGTCATGTCTTTGCAAAGAAGGGGAGTGGGATTTACCAGCAATCAAGGGATATTAATACTTTATTAGAGCCTGTCACTGGATCATTCACAGCAATCTGTCAAGTTGGAAAGGAATTTGATTCCCCCCCCCTTTTTGTTTTCCTATTTTTCCTTTCCTTTTCCTTTTTTCCCCCCTCCCCACATCTGTGTTACGGTGTCAATCTGTTTTATTGAGGTTTTGATATATGGTGTTGTTTGAGCCAGTTGAATTGTATTCATAAATTGTTGATTGTTGATTCTTCATTCATGACTTTATTCAATCTGCTTTTAAAACCTCTGAAGGAGGGATAATCATGTTTTTTTTTGCCCATAAATTGTCTATTGTGTGGAAAGTAGACATCTCTTTCTAAGTAATCTCACTGTGAGGACAAACAGAATTTATGCCTTTGGAACTTTGAAAGGCAATAGGTATCTTAAACAAATTGCTTCGGTTTTGTGATTATATGTATCTAAAAAAGTACAGGTAGTCCTCAGGTTACGACTGAGGACTTTGTGAATTTGTTGTTGCCAAGCAAGGTGTTTTTAAATGAGTTGTACCTGGTTTTATGGTATGGTTGTTGGGCGAATCACTGCAGTATTTAAGCAAATCTAGCTTCCCCCCATTGACTTTGTTTAACAGAGGTCAACTATAGTAGGAAGAGTGCAGATAGCAATCATAACTTCGGGACAGTGCAACCGTCATAAATACTTGCCAGTTGCCAAGTGCCCAAATTTGAATCATGTGACTGTGACCCCGGTTGCAAGTCATTTTTTTTCAAGGGCCATTGTAACTTCAAATGGTTCAAGAGGCTGTGAGTTCGATCCTAGGTAGAGGCAGATATTTCTCTCCCTGGGCAGGTTGAAATTATATAATTCCGCATTGGTGACAGGAAAGGCATCCGGCCAGTAAACACTCAGCTCCGTTCAGTTGCCCAGGCTCCACCCCGCAAGGGATTATGGGGTCATTAAAAGACGATGATGATTGTAACTTCGAATGGTCACTAAACGAATGGCTGAAAATTGAGGATTGTATAATTATTAATCATTAGTTCAGAGGTAATGAAGGATTCTATAGCATCTTAAGTTATATTTGCTGTTCTGTTTCTCTGCCTTTGTTTTTGTAGTTGCGTATGGGTTTTATATTCAAAGGGAGAAAATGCTCAAAAGTTAGAGGCAGTTTTTAACAGCAAAGATCTAAGTAACGCATTGCACCCATAAAATGGAGATCTTTTCCAACAGATGCCATATTAAGATGACTTAATGCAAATCTGATAGCAAGTTAAATCAAAGTTTTTATGCAGAAGTAAGGAATTAACATTTTTTATTAGACTTACGCCCAAGCAGTATAGATTTTCTGATTTTGTGCAGGCCGAAAACAGTTTTAACATCAAATGATCATGCCGTTTTTGTTTCCTTATCTGGATAAATAGCTGATGAATAATTTCCTATTCCACATACATCCCCTTTGTACAAAAATAAGATGAAGCTTCTGAAATAATTATGGCAAAAGTAAAGTACTTTGTACTTTCAGATAAACAGTTGAACTTTTTAATTCTTAATCTCATCTCCCCTTTTTCATATTTATCCCAGGTAGCCTGTGCATATTTTATTAAAAGAAATAAGACCAGCTACAACCATCTTAATTTAAAATGAAAGCTAAAAAAACAACTTTCTCATATACATTTTAAAAAAATATATATAGTTTTTAAACCACCGAATAAGTAGTTCTTTGCACAGGAAGTTATGCCCAAAATGTTTATAATTTTCCTTTTCAAGAAACAACTTCTAAAAGGTAGCAAAAGGTAATTGACTTCTATGGCTCACAAGATTTTTAGGGAGTCATTTACTGAAACTTGAGCGGAAACAATGGCTTTACCTACCGACAAATTTTAGATTATTTTTTATAAATTTATATATGCTTTTTAGCAATTGTAAAAGCGTTATTAGTGAAGAAAAGAAACCTCCAGGGGTCTGATTTTTGGGTTCTACGAATGGAACCCAATTGGATTTTAGTAAAAAGCAGGTTTATAAACTCGATTTTGTTAACAGTGCCTTCCTAGGTAGTCGTTGACATATGACATGCGACCATGATGGAGGCTTATGGTTGTAGTCTTCGACTTACAACAGACCATCTCCCTCAAAAGACATTGATTGATTGATTGATTGATTGATTGGGTTTATATGTCACCCTTCTCCGGCGACTCAGGGAGGCTTACAATGTGTTAAGCAATAGCCTTCATACTTTTGTATATACCTGCTTAGGAGGGATTTCGGGCCTCCCCTAAGCGGTGTTCTTTTTTTATACAAAGTCAACTTATTGCCCCCACAATCTGGGTCCTCATTTTACCTACCTCGGAAGGATGGAAGGCTGAGCCAACCTTGAGCCTGGTGAGATTTGAACTCGCAGTAATTGCAGGCAGCTGGCAGCTAAGTGCTACTTAACAGCACTTTAGTCCAGTGTGTCACCAAGGCTCTTATGACTGGTTCCAAAGATCCAACAGTCGTCCCCCCCCATGGTCATGTGACTACATTTTGGTTGCTCGGCAACCAACCAACATTGTTTTTACAACGTCTTTTGGTCACAACTAGGGAATTCTGGGAGTTGAGGTCCATGCATCTCAAAAGTTGAGGAGTTTGAAAAACATTAAGTTAGCGTCTTCCTCCGGACCAATTTTGCCAGCCTGAAAAAACAAAACACTTCAACGAATAAACAAGAGGTCAGTTGAGGTTTGTGTTGCATTTTTCACACACATTTCACCCGTTTATGTACCTACACGCTTAGAATTCGGAGAAAAATCATCATCGCTGAAAGTATTAAGTGCTTTATAAAAAGATAATACCGTTCGATTTCTTTATGTGTCATCCTGAAGATAAATTTAATTGTTGAAGGAAATGAATGAATTTGTATCCAGGCAACCTAATGGGGAAGGAGACAGCTGCTTAAATGTGGTATTGAATAATGTTAAAAGGCTAATAGTAAAAAAATTCCTTTTCCCTCCTTTTTTCCCCCCTCCCAAGAATAACTAGAGAAATAAAAGCCGAAGAACACTGTTTTCTGTTCATTTTCTCTGCAAAGTACAACTGGTTGCAAATGCTTGCTTGTTTTCCTGTCTTTAATTAGGTGTGGGTAAACATCATGATTGAGATGTACCTTGCTTATTTGTTCAATACGGTGTTTTATAACTTCATAAAAACAAAATTTAGAGCTGACAATCACCTTGAGGAAACTTAAAGCAGCGCAGAACTGACCCCGGGTTATTATACTCTTGGTACTTCAGTTGCACGGAGATTTCATCATGCAGTATTCACTGCAGCGTTCCATAGATAGAGCTCTGTGTTGCCGCATGAGCTGACGTGGCCACAGGTTCTCTGCTGAGGATGGTTGCCACCATAGTACCATAAGTTGACTGTTCCCTTTAGCATCCCTTGGCATGTGCAGACGACACGGAAAAGTTTTGAGATATTGAACTTTGTCTGAAAGTTCTTCAAGCAACTGAGATGCCGTGAATTATCTGACCGTGGCAAAGCAGGAGCTGAAGGATGATCTCAGACGCTGCAAATAGTTGGACAGTGCCAAGAGACTTGCTCTTCTGTGGTCCTGCATACCCCATTGTTACAGTCTGTCGGCTGCCGGCTCCTCCAGCAGCCGAATCAGAGGAGGAAGAGGAGGTGTGGGAGTCAGGACAACCTGGGAGCTCCAAGGGGGAAAAGGAAATGGAGCTGGCAGAGAGAGACAGAGGCAGAGCCTGGGCCATCTGTCAGCCCTCAGGTGGAGAGTCAACAGTCCCGAGATCTGGAGGTGGCTGATGAGGAAGAGGAGGAACAGCAGAAGGCAGAGGAGAGGAGAGCAGTGGAAATCCATGGGCCGATCCTTGGGAAGGAAGAGCCACCGCTGCTTACAAGGCCCCACTCTAACTCTGGGGATAAAAGGCAGGGAACGGAGATGAATAGATGTGGCAGATGACTTGTTAGAGAAACTTTTTGCCAGGGCTGCTGGCATTCCTAATAAAGGAATCTTCGAGTTAAGTTCAGAGGGTTTGTCTTATTTGGGTCAGAACACCCATCATAATTTTACAAAAGTTGATGAGAGCAGAGGCCCCTCTGTATTACTAACTCGGATTCTACCTCTGATGGTAGCCTGTACTGTTTACAAATAGTCCTCAAATTACAATCACATTTGGGACCCAAATTTCTGTTGTTAGGCTCAGAAGTTCTTAAGTGAGTCGTGCCCCATTTTATGACCCCTTTGACATGATTATTACGTGAACCACTGCAGTTGTTAAGTCAATCATCTGGTCGTTAAGCAAATCCACCTTCTCCAATTGACTTTGCTCATTGGAAGTTGGCTGGCAAGGCTGCAAATGGCGATCCTGAAACCATCATTAAAACATGCCAGTTGCCAAGCCCCCAAAGGTTGATCATGTGACTGTAGGGATTTTGCAAGGACCCATCATAAGAAACTTTTTTTCAGTGCCATCGTAACTTCGATCCCTAAACATGATTCTGTAATTATCTGTAATTTTTTTTTGGTGGAGGGGGGGATGGATGGATTAGTACAGGTGTCAACTTGCAAAGCTTTCAAGTTGCCATGAGCAGGAGGGAGGGAGAACTGATAGAGCTGATTGATTCCCCTAACTGAAGATACATTCCACAGATGCTTCCGTACCACAATCAGAAGGAGAGTGTTGGATTTCACAGCCAGCCAAAGTGGTTCATTGGAGAATGTGATTTATGACATGGCCAGGGAGGAGGGGAGAGACAGGGTCATAGGGGAACGTAAATCTACGTGGGATTAGTTCTAACTGCATCCAAATATTGCCGAAATGATGCTCCTAATAAATGACTGTGTTTCTTTTGAAGTTTGGCTCATGGCTCATGAATTAATTAGGGCATCTTTCGGAAACTTCACAACAGGGGTGTCAAACTCTATTTCATTGAGGGCCGCATCAGAGTTGTGTTTGAACTTGGGGGTCTGGGATAGGCATGGGCAGGGTGGGCGTGGCCAGTTTGATGTCACTCATGTCGGGGGGGGGCACCTGTGGTGGCCCAAATGGTCTCTCAGTGAAAATGGGTTCCCAAGTTCCATTTTTGGTTGCAGTGGCCTCCTGCAATCTTCTGCAAGTGAAAATGGAGCTCGGGAGGGCCACATGCAGCCCTCCCGAGCTCCATTTTCGCTGGCAGAGGTACTGCGGGCCAGTCCTTCGCTGTTTCCAGGGCGGTCCTGCAGGCCAGATCTAAGCACCTCATGGGGTCCAATCCAGGCCCCAGACCTTGAGTTTGACACCCATGGATTAGTAGCTTTAGTTACTGTGTGTGTTTTAAGTATAAGTGAAGCAATTGTATTTTCAGAACTGCAGGAGACATCTACAAATTAATTAATAATAGTGCTGAGGTTTTTCATTTTCATTAAGAACAATGGGCTTCCTGGAAAAGACAACATTTCCCCCTCCCCTATGAAAATAATCACTTTGCTTGTAGAAAAATGTGCAGGTGTGTTGCCCTATGCACCTAGAACTGGCTGCAGTTGTGCTGTCCTTGTTGTTGTTGTTTTTTCTGCTAAAAACAAAACAAAATAAAAAAGAAGTTTCTTCCATGTCAAAGAGCATAGTCTATCAAGAAAACCTTATTAAGGTGTCAGCATTTCCAATGAATATTTCAGAACAGATGCCATATATCTTGAATACGGTAGTTCTCTTAGCATCAGTGTCAACTTTACTAAGAGGGGGAATTATTTCTCAGACAAAATAGCATAAATATTGCAGGTGGTTGGAGCTACGGAGAGACAGAGTCTCTAGAGTCCCTTGCTTTATTCTATTCTGCAAAAAAGGAGAAGAAACTGCACTCAGGTCTCCTTGAAAAGGGAAGGAGCTTTTATAAGCGACTTCACCAAAGTGGACTTCTCTGCTTCTTTTTTTAAAGCATTGAAATAACACGATTATGCAAAAATGCACTAAAAAGTTTATTGTTCTTCCAAGAGCAACTGCTATGAAATTGGGAAAACAGGCTTTTGAGACAACTGGATTGGAAATTTACTTTCTGATGAAATGTTAGCATGATTTTATGAAGAGGTGGTATTCAGCCGGTTTGTACCGGTTCGGCGGAACCGCTAGTGGCGACTGCGGGTGGGGGTGGGGTGAGCCCGCCCGCCCACCCACCTTCCCAGGTGTAAAGCGGTCCTATTTAGCCACATTTTTGAGGCTGGCCGCATCCGTGGAATGCTCATACGCGAGCAAAGCACATACACAGAAGGCTGGGCGTATGCGTGGAAGGCACATGCGCCCGGGGCAAACCGGTGGTAAGAATATGTGAAACCCACCGCTGATTTTATGATAATGAATAGGTAGCGTTTGCTTGTAACTGTTGCTTATCCTTGTAACAAGCTGTGTGTGAACCACCGTAGAAGATCAAGAGGTAGTCCTTGAGTTCCGACCATGGTCGAGCCCAAAATTTCTAAGTGAGATGTTTGTTAAGTAAGTTGTCAGCATTCCAGAAAACCCCCCACTCCGAGTAAAGACATGGAAGCAAGCATTTTCCAAAGTTCTCTTTACTAGAATAGGTAAACTGGCGCATCTGGGAAAACCCGAATCTGAGAGCTCCGGGTTTTACCTCAGTAAATCAAACCCCCCAAAACCATCTCTTCACTCTTCATTTGATCACATGCTCCAATCAAAGTCCGTCCCATCTCGACTCAGCACCCTGACCACTCCTTCTCCAGTTGCCGGATCACCCTGACCTTGACCGATAGGAAGAATGCTATTATGTCTACAAACAACCCCTCTACTAATTCCCCCCATCTACTTTCCCACACATGAGAAGGTGGCAGCATGGAAGCTTCCGGCCTAATATGGCTTCCAAAGCTGACATACGCTTTGCCCCATTTTAAAACCTTCCTTGCATTGATTGTTAAGTGAATCACTGTAGTTGGTAACACGGTTGTGAAGTGAATTTGACTTCCCCGTTGACTTTGTCTTTGACTTTATCAGAAGGAGACAAGAGGTGATCACGTGACTCTTAAATATGAGTCAATCGTCTGAATTTTGATCACGGGAGGGTGCTGCAACCGGTCGTAAGTGTGAAAAACGGCATGAGTCCTTGCAACTTTGAACGGTCACTAAATGTACTGTTGTAAGTTGAGGACTACCTGTATGTAAAAACCTGGACGATCATTTAAAGAATTTGAAACTCCCAAGAAAAGAGCTTGGAGCATCATTTTCTCTTAAATGTTAGCAGGTGTTTGTAGAAAATTAATGTATGCAACTTTTACTCTTCTGTTAAAGGGTTTATTCTGTAAAGTGCCTTCCCAAGGGAAGCTGAGTCAACACATCTAATCGTTGGTTTAGAGAGGTGTCTCCTTTGCTTAGCACAAAAGCGTGTGGTGCTGTTGTGTAATTTAACATTATTTTGTGTCTCTGCGTGTATAATTTTTAATGTTTAAGTCAACATAAATGTTCCTTAAACAAAACAAAAAAAAAACAGGTTATGTGTTTATTAATTAAATGAAAAAGAAAGTGATGGTAAGGACGCACACTTGGAGAAGGTGAAAAGGAGAAATGTTAAATTTCCTTTAATTAAATGACTGACGTAATGATTTTGAATGATTAAACTTGGAATTAAGATTTAGCAGTGATCTGTTAGTCCAGGGGTCATCAACCTGCGGCTCCAGAGCCGCATATGGCTGTTTGGACCCTCTGCTGTGGCGCCCTGTCAGGTGATCCCACCACTGGCTGGCCCCGCCCCTCGCCCTCCCCTCCTAGTCACTCCTCACCTGGCCTGAGAAGGTAAGGGCGATGGCGGGGGATGGAGAAGCGGCCAGGGCAGAGACAGAGAGGTACAGAGAGAGGGGGAGAGTGAGAGAGACAGAGAGATACAAAGAGAGGGGGAGGGGGAGAGAGGGGGGAGAGAGAGAGATGTCAAAAGGATTTTATGGTTCCTGGTGTTTTTTAACAACTGGTTCTCTGTCCTAATGACCATCTGGATAGGCATGGCTAGGGGGTCATGTGACTGGTGGAAGTAGTGATATCGAGTTGACCACGCCCACCCAAGTTTTGTGGCTCCCGGTGTTTTTTTTTTCTGTGGGAAACAGGTCCAAATGGCTCTTTGCATATTTAAAGTTGCAGACCCCTGTGTTAGTCATACAGATAATATTTTTGGCTTGTTGATTTGTACCGAGAGGTGATTATTACTGTGGAAACGAATCTTTTCTTACCTAGGAATGGTCAGATAGATGGCACACTTTTCTAGGCATTCACATAAACATTTATTTGGACATTTATCATGAGATTGTGTAAATTGCGTAGTTTTGGTCGCCACAATGTAAAAAAGATGTGGAGACTCTAGAAAGAGTGCAGAGAAGAGCAACGAAGATGATTAAGGCTAAAACATATAAAGAACAGTTGCTGGAAATGGGTATGTCTAGTCTGATGAAAAGAAGGACTAGGACAATGGTGGGATTCTACCGGTTCGGGTGAAATGTTAGCTCTGACTTTCAGCCGTGAGCGAACTGGTTCACTCCAATTTTGTGTTCCTGCCCCTGCGTTATATTCACCTATAATTCCCTTTCCGAAGCCAGGCTGATTGGGGGCGGCAGAGTGGATTGCTTCCCCTCAGCTGTTTTCCTTGCCGGTAGCAAGGCGGAAGGTGAATTTTCTCCAAACTGCGTACGCGCGTGCAGCAAACCTGTTGTTAAACCGCTAGGCTCCCACCCCTGGATTAGGGGTGACAGGATAGCAGTGTTCCAATATCTCAGGGGCTGCCACAAAGAAGAGGGAGTCAAGCTATTCTTCAAAGCCCCTGAGGGCAGGACAAGAAGCAATGGGTGGAAACTAATCAAGGAGAGAAGCAACCTAGAACTAAGGAGAAATTTCCTGACAGTGAGAACAATTCATCAGTGGAACAACTTGCCTCCAGAAGTTGTCAATGCTCCAACTCTGGATGTTTTTAAGAAGATGTTGGATAACCATTTGTCTGAAGTAGTGTAGGGTTTCCTGCCTAAGCAGGGGGTTGGATTAGAAGACCTCCAAGGTCCCTTCCAACTCTGTTATTCTATTCTATTCTAAATATTAGTGCAATTTGTTGTGTAAAAATGGACAGGATAGAATTGAAGCATTGGGCAGGGCTACCTGAGAAACTGTCTTGTTCCATTCACATCATCCTGTCCTACCCATCCCAGTTCGGCAGGGAAGGTAGGTTGCAAGTCTGGTTGGTAAAATAATTTTGATTGGCAGGAGAGTTTTGAGAACAAACAGACAAAGCCACAAGTGTGCTGTTTACATCACCCTGAGATCAGAGAAAAGCCTTTGATATATCAAGATATTTTTTGCCGTACAATTTTACACCCAAGGGTGAGGTGTTTACCCTTTAAAATTTCCTTATTCAAACATTTTTGCTAGCAATATTTACGAGAACATACATCAAAAAAATAAAATATCTGATTCTACATATCATAACGGCTGCACGAATAACATATGCACAAAATTGGAAACAGGAAAAGACTCCAGCAGACGAAGAAGTGATAGAAAAAGCTTTAGAATGTGTCGAGATGGACAAATTAACAAAAGAAATTAAAGAAAAAGAAGAGACAGATTACTATGTAATTTGGAACAAATGGTATGAATGGCTTGAGTCCAGAAATAAAGAGTAATAACTACAGGGAAGAAGTTAAAAATATAAAATATGTATATAACAAATATATAAAAATGTATAAAATTAAACTTATAATTAAAAGTATAAAATAGGTATTTAACAAGTGTATAGATATGTATAAAATTAAGATTACCAGTGTTGAAAAATACAATGTAACCAAAGGAAAAAGGACAATGGGGAAAAAAAATGAAATAGTAAGAGAGTGATGGGAGGAAAAAATATAAAACGAAAAGAAGACCACGAAGAAACACTGTTTAAAAAAGAGGAGATATTTATATGTTGTATGTTATGTGATTGTCATATTGTGTAATAATAAAATATTATTAAAAAATAAAATAAAATTTCCTTATTCAAGCATTTTATCCTCTACTCTACCTTGTCACCACCGGTGTTCAATATTTTGCTTTGTCTTAACATTATAACTGTTAAATTGTGTAGAGGTAATGTTTAATGGAGTTCAGTAATTGAGTTAATGATCAGGTGTGAGAGTACATTAAGTAGAATGCAGCTGTTAATTTTCAAAACCCATGTGTTTCCAGATTTTTGGGATAGGCTAATAGTGAAGTTTTAGTTAATTAAGTCTCTCAACCATTGCAACCTTCTTTGGGGTTTTCCTTGTCACCAGAACAATTGGTTGCGTTTAATTTCCTCTACCTTTCCTCGTTCACATTGGTAAATGTCATTGTTGCGAGTGCAGGTATAAAGCAGGTGTCACAATAAAATTATCCTTTCCCGGGGATCCATTAATTTCAGGGATAGGCAGTACCGTAGACTCCATTTTTCCTCAGCTGCACATGGAGCTCATCACATAAGCATAATCTGGAAAACAATATCTTACAGCATGTTGCATCAGCTCTTTTCTCTCCGGCTTGAATAAACAAAGACGTGATAGCTCACAAAATAGATCTCCATATTCACCGAAAACAAAATCACGGTTGCTTACCAACAGGTTTAATATAGATACCTCAGATTTGTTTTGTTTTGTGAAGCATTTAACTCTGCCTTCTCCGACACCTGTACCTCCTTCCCAGCTCCCTTGGCTGTGTTTTAAATTAACTTTGCCTGATTGTGGAATAAGTCAAACACCAAACAGTTTGGTGTTGTGTGGATGCGAACCAGTAGGAGGCCCTAACATGCTGAGAAAAGAAATTGTGGGTCTTAGAGACAACCAGTTGAGTAGGGCTGAGATGATGGAAAGAGTAGACCAGTTTATTTTGGCATTGGTTGAAACTCTAAATTTGCACAACTGTAGCCTAGCCTTATCAAAATCATCTTTTAAATCCCAAAACAAAAATTCAAATGTTACTCTTTGTGGGTCTTATCCCATTATTTTTAACACACACGTTCACTTGATTTTTTTTTTTTTTTTGTTCTTTTAATTAAGCAAGCTCTTAAGAAAATGTAGAAAACCAATTCTGGCATTTTAAAGATTTCTGTGTATGTAAATAATCAAGGACATTGCTTTTTTTTTTTGCTTTGTAGTGAAAAAGACAGTGGAGAATGTGGAGGAGAAGAAGATATTAATGCCCAAGAAGAAAGTGAAAGAATTAAGAATATTGGATGGGAAGACTGCCCAAAATTTGTGTATGTAATATATTCATTTCATCCGGGGCTCATGTGAGCTTTTATTTTTTTCTCCAGACTTTTCAAAAATAATATAAAGAGTAGATTTATCGTTCGATATTTAGAGGTAAACTATTATAGGAATGGATAATATTGTCTTCATGGCCCTTGTTTTCATTAGCAGTACCCTGTGGCGATATCATTTCTTCAGCAGAAATGGATGACAATAGATATGTAACAAAGCTCTGTTTTGACTGGTGTATATATGGTTGTTCCTTCATTAGGACCTGGGTTCAGTTTGATGGTGGTATTTTCTCTCATAAATCTAGGAATTAAAGCATTGGAACTTAACTGTATGAACATTACGGGGGGGGGGGGGGGGGGGGAGAGGGGGGGTAACTCATCATTAATTGGTTCTGGAAGATGTGATGAGTAACAAAAACAATGAGTACCAAACATTTTTTCCCCATAAGAAATAATGTAAGTAAATCACAAGGCAGTCGACACCAATAAGTTCCAGTTTACGCGTTGACTACTAAACAAACAACGAGTACCAGAACAAACATCAAGATGTGTTGAGTGCCAAATTGGATGAGTTTAAAAACAATTGAATACCAAGGTATCACTCACTCACTCACTCACACTCTCACACACAAACAGCAACAGAAAATCAGTATTTTCAGATATTGTATTCCTGTCCCCAGACTTGTACCATGTTGCCTACATTTCTAAGTTATATTTTTACCCTTCACGCCACAACTTCATTGCAAAAAATGCTGTTTTATTTTATGCAATGCAGTACAATGCATAAAATAGGTATAAACCTGTCTTCAGATTAAGAGTTCTTGATAAAAGCCATACTTTTCACCATAAAATGTACGAGAGCCATTCATTTAATGTCCTCTCTCAAATTATGATGGTGTGTCATTTCAGCTATTTTCCTGGGATCTTTCCGCATGCCTTACCAAGAAATAAAACACATTATATTAGAAGTAGATGAAGCAAAACTAAGTGAAGCATTAATTCAGGTAAGTTACTAGGCCATTTTCTTTGAATCAAATTTAACTCTTTTATGAAGCTCTGTGGACATCTCAAGTTGGTGGTGAAGCTTGCATCAGATGTCAAAAGTATATGCCATAACGAGGGAGGGGATGTTTAAAATTATGATTTATGACCAAAGTAATATTCTGAAAACCATCAGGGAAGATAATCCTTAAAAATGGGGAGGGAGGGAGAAATGCAGCTGATCCAGATGGATCAGATGTTCCCAGCAGGGAACAGTAGGACCGCATTCACAAATATGCATGTTGATTCACAATAATTTAAAAATCCTGTTTAGCGTACCGTAGCAATCTAATTACTTGTGTCATCTCAATATATTAGTTGGTGTGAATTTTGCTTCAGTGTATCTAGAAAATTTGGGATTACAGATAACGAGAATCAGAAACAGACAACCATAGAGTAGCTTGATCTTTTATGGCAGGGGTGTCAAACTCAAGGCCCGGGACTCACCCTGGAAATAGCAAAGGACCGGCCCGCAGTGCCTCTGCCAGCGAAAGTGCAGCTCGGGAGGGCTGCCCAATCTCCATTTTCGTTGCCAGAAGGTTGCAAGAGGCCATCGCAGCCAAAAACGGAACTCGGGAGCCTGTTTTTGCTGGCAGAGCGCTTGGGCCACCACAAGCGCCCCCAACATGAGTGACGTTGGGCTGGCCATGCCTCCCCTAGCCACACCCACCCTGCCCCCTCCCATGGTCAAACACAACCCTGATGCTGCCCTCAATGACTGCACTTGCTTCCGGTGGTCTTCCGGGTGTGCTTCAAGGTATTGGTTCTCATCTTTAAAGGGCTCCATGGCTTAGGGCCTGGGTATCTATGAGACCACCTTCTGCCACCGATAACCTCCCACCGACCAATACGCTCCCACAGGGAGGGTCTCCTCAGGGTGCCGTCGGTCAAGCAATGTCGACTGGTGACCCCCAGGGGGAGACCCTTCTCTGTGGGGGCACCCGCCCTCTGGAACAAGCTACCCCCAGGGATACGATTGATCCCGGACCTCCATACTTTCCGCTGGGCTCTGAAGCCTTTTTTCTTTCAGCAAGCCGGGCTGGCTTAAACTTTTTAAATTGTTTTATGGGTAAGGGGTTTTAAATTGGGGAAGCCAAATGGATTTAATTATGTTTTAAATTATTTTAATTTTCATATTGTATGTATTTTAATCCTGGCTGTTTACCGCCTTGAGTCCCCAGGGAGAAGGGTGGTATAAAAATTTAATCAATTCAATTCAATTCAATGAAATTGAGTTTGACATCGCTGTTTCACGGAGCATTCCGATGCTTCGTATAATAATAATAACAATAACCGTAATAAGCAGTCATATTGAACAATTGTTCAATATACCAATTCAGAGTCTGCTGGAAGTGACTTTGAATTGGAAACAAGGCTTTCATTTGAATTTGTGAAAGAACTTATCTCTTATCTGTTATGATAGGTTTAATAATGAAAACCCACAAAAGAGGCCCAAAGAACAGTATCACTTAACGAGTTGTTTTGAGACGGGAAAGAAAGGTGATATTTTTTAATGCAAGAAAGGGCAGCTGTTTCAATATTTTCACTTAACTAACCTTTAAGTGTGCAATTAACATTTTCCAGAAAATAAAAGTTTCTGTTAAATTATTGCAGAAATGTGAAAGGTAGTTTAAGTGATGTCTTGGTTCGATTTAATGGGCAGTTTTTAACATCACTGCGCTGACGTGCTGCAGAATTAGAGATATGAAGCACGAGAGATTAAACACTACATTTTTCTCACTACTGTCACAAATACCTTCTATTCACTTCTCTGGTTGGTTGTGTGGGTTCTACTCAGAAAGAGTGGGGGGGGGTTAAATGTTTAATATAACTATGAATATGCTGAGCTATATCGGGCTCATGTATGGAATAAGACCTGAAAACAATGCACAAACAATAATCATATTTCAACAACCTGTTGGGTGAAGTCTGGGCAACTGAATGGAGCTAGCAGGGTGTTTAATGGCTGGATGTCCTTCCCGTCGCCAGTGCGGAGTTTTGTTCAGCAGATATATTCTCATTGTGCCCAGAGAGAGAAATATCTGTCTCTAGCTAGGATCGAACTCACCGCCTCCTGATTGTGAGGCGAGAGCTCCACCCCTAGGCCACAGCAGCACTCATCCATCCATCTATCTGTCTCAACCTAGGATCGAACTCACAGCGTCCTGATTATGAGGCGAGAGCTTCACCTCTAGGCTACCGCACCACTCCAAAACAATGGACAAACAATCCACCTTGGAATACAGATTTCAGATTTTGAAAGTTGTGGTTTTCCTTTTTTCCTCACTGCTCTAAAGACAATTTTCATCCATTTTTATGAATGGAAGCAAAGAACCAGTCCTGGAACATAATGATTGAACTCAAGCACTCTTAGATTCCATCTAAGGCAGACAGTCCTTGACTTACAACCACAATTTTTGTTGCTAAGCAAGACAATTGTCAAGTGAGCCTTGCCTCATTTTAACGACCTTCCTTGTCATAGTTGTTAAGTGAATCCCTGCAGTTGTTCAGTTGGTAACACGGGTCCCCCATGGAGTTTGCTTGTCAAAAGGTGGGAAATGGGAATCACATCACAACACAGCAAAGTTCATAAATATGAGTCATATGCCAAGCATCTGAATTTTGATCACATGACCATGGAATTGCTGCAATGGTCATAAATATAAAACACAGCCATACATCACTTTAGAAATAGAAGAACAGAGTTGGAAGGGGCCTTGGAGGTCTTCTAGTTCAACCCCCTGCTTAGGCAGGAAACCCTACACCATTTCAGACAAATGGTTATCCAACCTCTTCTTAAAAACCTCCAGTGTTGGAGCATTGGCAACTTCTGGAGTCAAGTTGTTCTACTGATTAATTGTTCTAACTGTTAGAAAGTTTCTCCTTAGTTCTAAGTTGCTTCTCTCCTTGATTAGTTTCCACCCATTGCTTTTTGTCCTGCCCTCAGGTGCTTTGGAGAATAGCTTGACTCCCTCTTCTTTGGGGCAGCCCCTGAGATATTGGAACTTTGACAACAGTGTTGTTGTCAACCTCAAACAGTCACTAAACGAATGGTGGCAAGTCAGGGGCTATATGCCATTATTGAATTCAAGCCCTTGTTATTGCAACTAAGGTTGATAATTTCTTAAGTCCGTTTTCATCTTTGGGTATCACAGATCCCATAGCTGTCTTCCCAGCAGTAACAGGGATAAAGAGGCTTGAAAGCTGCTGACAGTTGGTGAAATTTTGCTAATGGAAGTTGGTTGCCATAATAATAATAATAATAATAATAATAATAATAATAATAATAATAATGGTAGTAGTAGTAATAGTAGTAGTAATAGTAGTAGTAATAATAATAATTTGAGTGCAGCAAAAACCACTGGGAACATCAGGTTGAGAAAGTTTTAGAGAATGAGAAACTCAAGATCTTGTGGGACTTCAGGATTCAGACGGACAGGCACTAGGTCCACAACACACCCGACATAACAATAGCTGCAAAGAAAAAAGTCTGGTTCATTGACATTGCAATACCTGGTGATGCACGGATTGAAGATAAGCAGCAAGAAAAAATCACAAAGTACCGGGACTTGCAAATTGAAGTTGAGCGACTGTGGAAAAAGAAATCGTGTGTTGTCCCGATTGTAATTGGAGCCCTTGGAGCAATCCCCAAAGGGCTACCCCGCTATTTAGAAATTCTAAATTCTAAATTTTGACTCTACAAAAAACCACCTTACTCGGAACAGCTTACATCCTCTGACGATACCTTAACAGTTCCTAGGTCCTTGGTTAGGACTCGAACTGCTAAGCTATTAACCAGCCTCAAAGGCTGTGAATCTCACTAAAGATTAACCAATAATAATAATAATAACAACAACAACTTGTTGTTGTTGTTGTTGTTGTTATTATTATTATTATTATTATTGTCAGTTGTTATTATTTTCCTTTCAGTTTAGTGAGAGTGAAAGAGCTCGCAGTGTCCTGATAGAACAGGTGTTGACAAATTGCGTTCACATCATGCTCCGGTGTATTTATAAAATGATTTCACTCTGCCTGATGTGTGTAGGAAACAGAAAAGCCAGTCAGTGATACATTAAAAGCGACCTCCGATCTAGCTTCCAAGCTATTCGATGTGGCATCTGTTTTATTTTAAGTTTCTCCTTATACTCTCGCAGCTCATCCACCCCACAAAAGTGCTTTCAGCATATATATCAGCGATGGCTAACCTTTTTCTCTTCGTGTGCCGAAAGTGCAAGCGTGCCGGCACCCATTATGCAATGCACGTGCCCCTGCGCATGCGTGCACAAACCCCCAAGTCCCCTACGCATGCGCACACAACCCCCTATGCTCCCCACCGGCATGCATGCACGACCTCCTGCCCCTGTTTTGGGCCTAGTAGGCCTCCCTGCAGTCTTCTGGGCCCAAAAACGGGCCGGGAGGGGTGCACTACACATGCAACCCCTTTCACATGTGTGTGCATCTCCCTCATGCGCCCAGTCCCCCTCATATACCGAAAATCAGCTGGCGAGTGGGAGGCGTGCACATGCGCGGTGGAGCGGAGCTGAGCTGGGCTCTGCGTGTCAACTGTGGCACACGTGCCATAGGTTCGCCATCACGGATTTATATGTTGGTTTCAGCATATATATGTGCTCAGCAATACACTATTTCATGGAAACAACAAACAGTTTAGAATTGCCGCACACATTTCTCTCCTTGGAGCTGTCAGTGGGTGTTAATGAATGTTTTTTTTTTTCCCTTTTGAATGTTTGTCATTGACCACATAGCGTGAGGTCGACTACATTTTCTTCTGAAAAACCACAAGGAGGATTTTTTGCTTTTACCACTGTTATGGCATTATATTAACAATAGCTTTCATTTAATTGTTCTGCTTCCCATGTGTTAAGAGGTGAGGATGAGAACATTCTGGGCGGAGAAAATAAGAATTATTGAACAGTTGACATCCTCTACCCCAAGAGGCTTTCAAAAGTTTGTAATAATCCCAACTAGGTGCCAAAATGCCCACTGAGAAGTCTTCAACTCAGTTCTGACATTGAATGTTGACCCTCCTCTATTTCTGTATTATTAAACCTTCTCTCTTTACCTTCTTCTTCTGTTGTAATCTTTTAAGAGTCAAGCTTTCTCTCGTTTTCAGTTTACAGTAGTGGCCAAAATTGTGGAAACTTTTTGAGAAAAGTGTATTTTCTAAAAACTAGCTAATAACACCACTTTTTATTTTTGGAGTCGGACCATAAAATGATGTATCAATGGAAAGATAATTTAATCAAGAATGTAATGCAATAACTTTGATGAAGGATTTGCTATTAGAATAGCAGTTACAGTATAAAGAAGAAAAGTGAAACACGTAGGAAAAACGAGATATGCAAAGATTATCGCCATAGAAAAAACGAGATCTACAAAAATGATCACCATGTCAGTTAATACTTAGTTGGGTAACCTTTAGCAGGAATGACGGCCTTACGACATCTTCCCATGGAGTGAACCAAGTCTTTTAGTTCTGCAGCTGTTATCATGTGAAACCAAGATTGAAGGATTGCTTCCATTAACTGGGTTTTATTGCTGGGTCGCTTTTGATTAACAAGTTTCTTTAGTCTGCTCCATAGATTTTCAATTGGATTAAGGTCTGGGCTGTTCCCAGGCCATTCCAGCAGTGGAATATAATTAATTTGAAACTGAAAAAAAAAAGTGGTGTTATTAACCATCAAACCTTAAAAATGCACTTTTCCACAATTTTGGCCACTACTGTATACATAGTCCTTGCCATCCATGGTACTTATTGCACTTTGGCAGGTTCTACAACCCTCCTCCTCCAAGTAATAAATAAAATAAAGCGAAGTTGATGAAAGGAAATGCTTTTAATAAATTTGCAATGATGAGGGTGTGTTTCATTGATTACAGGTAGGTCTCAACTTACAACCATTTGTTTAGTGAAAATATGACAGCACTGAAAAAAGTGACATGACAGTTTTTCATACTTATAACCGTTGCAACAATCGTGCGATCAAAATTCAGATGCTTGGCAGCTAACTCATATTTATGATGCTTAGAGTGTACCGGGGTCAAGTGATTACCTTTTGCGACCTCCTGACAAGCAAAGTCAACGGGAAAGCCAGATGCACTTAACTGTGTTATTAACTTCATCACTACAGCGATTCAATTAACAACTTGGCAAGAAAGTACCATACCATGGGGCAAAACACACTTAACAATTGTTTTGCTTAGCAACAGAAATTTTGGGTTTGATTGTGATTGTAAATTGATGACTACTCTAGTTAACAATAGCAACAGTATTTAGACCAGGGGTATCAAACTCAAGGCCCGTGGGCCACCCTGGAAACAGCGAATGACCGGCCCGCGGTTTTTCTGCCAGTGAAAACAGAGCTTGGGAGGGCGCATGCATCCTCCCAGGCTCCATTTTCGCTGGCAGAGGTTTTCAGGAGGCCGTTGCAGCTGAAAACGGAGCTCAGGAGCCCATTTTCGCTAGCAGAATTCTCGGGCCGCCACAGGCGCCCCCGACATGAGTGACGTCGAGCTGGCCACACTCACCCCGGCCTCCTGAGGTAAAACACAACCCTGCTGCGGCCCTGAATGAGTTTGACACACCTGATTTAGCACTCTCTGAGCAGTTTACAGATTCCGCATAACGCTCCAACAATCTGAGTCCTCATTTAACTGACCTCAGAAGGATGGAAGGCTGAGTCAACCTTGTAGCCCATCAGGATCGAACTGCTGGCAGTGGGCAGAATTTACCGTGCAATACTGTATTCTAACCACTGTGCCATTAGCGCTTTTAGGATTGGTTAGGATTTTTTTGCTTTCAGAATCTTTCTGAAGCAGCCATAATTTTATGTTTTTATCATCCAAGTCTTCCAAAATATACCCCAGGTGAACCCCCTGTCACCACCGTGTTTTCCCAAAAATAAGACCCTGTCTTATATATATATATATATTAACCCTGAAATAAGCGTTTGGCCTTATTGCCATGCGCTCAAAACCCCAATTGGGCTTATTATCAGGGGATCTCTTATTTTGGGGGAAACAGGGTACCTTAGTTAACATATTCTGGCATAACAATCACAACAGCAACAATGGCTGCCTGGAGAAGAATTTGATCAGCGAAGGTTCCAGAACCTGGAATAAAGGATGCCTGATGTATAATTTGCAATTGTTTTGATATAAGGCTTTATCGAACCATTCGTCAGAAGGGCTGAATAGGAAATGTAATTTCATGATTCACACCGAAGCCCCTTTTTCACGCCCACGAGTGGAATGGACGCTGTCATGAATATATGGAACGAAACCACTAGCTCATATTTCAAGGTTATACTACCACCTCATTATATTTGGAGCCAGGATATACACAATCCTTTGCTAAAAAACTCTGCAGAAATGTTTTCAGTATATTGAACGGGTGGTGAATGAAATAATTCCCAAACAGTGAATATCTGGGGATTGCTTGCCTGTGAATTAAGAAGAAGGAAAAAAAATTATATATCTGCTTTTCATGAAAAAGTAATTGCTCAATGGATATCAAAATAATCCTTTGAAGCTATAATGCATTTTGCAAGTTTAGGACATTGCAAAGAAGAGACAGTCTTTTAACTACCGCAAATCACTTTTTCATACGATTGGACATCATTATAATGCTGGGAGAAAGATGTTTTGGTCAGTGTGAAGACCTCAAATTGTTGTCTTCCCTTCCAAGAGAGGGAAGAGCAGTAATCCCTAATTTTTGTTTCTCACGCTAGAACTTGGTTAAAAACCTCCCTGAACAAAAAGAACTTAATGCCTTAGCTGAACTGAAGAATGAATATGATGATCTCTGTGAGTCAGAACAATTTGGAGTTGTGGTAAGTTGAATTGTCTCTCCTCTCCTCTCTTCTTTCTCCTGCCCTTCCTCTTTTCACCACCTCTTCTTCCTCTTTCTCCTTCTGCTTCTCCTGCCTCTCCTCTCCTCTCCTCTCCCCTCCCCTCTCCTCTTCTCCTCTCCTCTCTCCTGCCATTCCTCTTTTTTTCTTCTCCTCATTCTCCTGCCCTTCCTCTCCTCTCCTCTTTCACCTGCCCTTCCTCTTTTATCCTTCTCCCCCTTCTCCTTTTCCTTCTCCTTCTCCTCCTTCTGCTTCTCCTGCCCTTCCTCTTTTCTCCTCCTCCTCCTTCTCTTCCTCCTCCTTCTGCTTCTCCTGCCCTTCCTCTCCTCTCCTCTCCTCTCCTCTCCTCTCCTCTCCTCTCCTCTCCTCTCCTCTCCTCTCCTCTCCTCTCCTCTCCTCTCCCCTCCCCTCCCCTCCTCTCCTCTCCCCCCCTCTCCTCTCCATAAAATACTTATTCTACTTATACTCTAGCTAAAATTCGTAATCCTGCCTGACCTTATTTGTCATGATGATCCAAGGTTAGCTAGATGTGGCCAGCTAGCTGGATCTCTAATCACCGGTCCGATGGTGTAATTAATTGTGGAATTAAAGATACTTGGAATATCTTTTTCCAACTTCTCTGCAAGCATAAAAAATATTTTAAATCCATTAATACTTCTAATAAGATTCTTGGGGAGGAAAAAAAAAGGTTCAGAACAATGATACAAAATACAAAGTTACTTGGATATTTTCATCTAGTACCTTCCTCTAAAGTAGATATCACAGTTTTCATCAAAGCTAAAATATTGCTTCAAGGGACACTGTGAGGTACAGTCTAGGAAAAGAAAACTTTGTGGCAAGAGAGGGGAAAAAAACGATATCACTCAATTTGAACTACATTTCTATATTAGCAGTTTTATAGGTGTTGATTGCAGCTCCTCTGATTTTCTTTCTGTTACGCTGTCAGAAGTCTTTGTTTCTTTTGTACGTTTATCTTTCCTTAGGGCTCCATCAAGACATGTGAATGTCTTTTCCTTTAGAACAGAATCGCCATATTTTCTCACAGTTGTCATTTAAGCTTCTTTTGGGTCTCTTTGGATTCCAAGATGTTCCAGGCTGAGTAAATTTTTCAGAGTCCATCCCGTATAATCAGCTAGCATAAAAGAAAAGGGGGAAAAAAAACCACATTGGGTAAGATTAGAGCCAAACAACACCTTACATGGTGAACTGCTGTAATTATCCAAAATAATAGTCCACTTAAGAACCATCACATCCATCCATGGGAGAATTTTGCCACATTGAAACTCGTAGGGAATATATAATTTATTCACACAATGTTGAGGCCCTATTTTGGGAGGGAGTGTTAATCTCTGACAGTTGTTCTACTTATCTGCAAATCCGCAGCTTACACACAAAAATACATTTTTTATTATTGTTTTATGTATTGCAAAGAATTCTGCCGGACTTAGGAAAGATTCACCTGTTCATGGATCACAGAGCTTGAATATGAGCGGAAAGTGATTAGGAGCTAAAGGATGCTATTCTTTGTCTTTCCAATATATCTCTTTGACCCACCTTCACTGCCTTTTTATTACCAGTTAACCTCTTGGGTCTGAAAATTCATTCCAATGCATTTTTTTTCAAGGCAGTCTTAAACCTCTACTCAAATGATGTTTTCAACCTTATAACCTGTTTGCCTATGTGGACCCAAATACTTTCACGATAGCTTATTTATTTTATTTTATTTTATTAGTCATATTTCTATGCCGCCCACCCTCCGAGGACTCTGGGCGGCTTACACCAAAGACAGTATACTGAATAGCATATGGCCCCCAACAATCTGGGTCCTCATTTTACCCACCTCAGAAGGATGGAAGGCTGAGTCAACCTTGAGCCTGGTGAGATTTGCTGCTGCTGAACTAGCAGTCAGCTGAAGTAGCTGCAATACTGGACTCTAACCACTGTGCCACCTCGGCTCTTAAACCTTCCAGAATCATTTCTAATCTTATTTTGCCCCATTTTGTATTCTTTGAAAAGAATTATCTTAATTTAGGCTTTGGTGAGAGACGTTGCCTAGAGAAGGCAGGAAAAAAGTGGGGGTGGGGGGAAGATAAGGGACAACCCAGCCCAGGACTGGATAAGATAGAGGAAAAGAGTAAGGATAGCCATGTCCTAGAGCCTCCCATACATATCCATTTGGATGAGAGTAGTAAGAGTTTAGTCCAGCAAGATTCTGTCTGTTGCATGTACACAAATAAAGATTTGGCTGGATGATTCTACGTTGTTCTTCGCCTTAGACTGACAGCTTTTAACTAAGTCACCCAGATGTACTAATACATGACATCTAACTCCATATTTTAACTGAAAACCAACTTTCCCATATAAGTGGTGAAGTCCTCTGCTGGTCACCAGTGGTTGTCTGTCCACGTATGTGCAGTGCGCGCCAAATGCATGCTTTGCACAGAAAAAGGAGCCATTTGAAGATAAGTAGAACAGCGAGGTGGGGGAACAGCTATGCGCACAATTTAGATTCGCTACAAAGCAGGATTTCCTGCTTTCTAGCAAATATAAATCGCGCGGCACAGCTGATTGTTGGAAATACCAGTTCAGACCAACCAGTAGTTTTTTTTTTACTACCGGTTCACTAAACCGGTAGATTTTATCACTACCAGTTCTCCCGAACCGGTGCGAACCGGTAGGATTTCACCACTGATATACATATATAAACTGTGCTGTTTGTTAAAGAGTCTTGTTAAATGATGGAATTAGAGGATCACATCTTTGCCATACAAACACATTGAACCCTTCAAAGGTGCTGCTTATAAAATCTGAGCATTGTTATAGATTCCTCTTATTCAGCCTGCAGTTAGAAACCACATCATTGCTAAAAGGACTCCTGCTTATAATAATCTGAGTATATACTGGTGTTTAAAAAGTATAGGTTGCTTGCAATTTGTATCTGAAGGTGAGAGGTTGTTTACTTTCCTCAGGATGCACACACCTATTTGCATATACACATTAGGTAAGTTAATGATTAATATAAGGCTTTAATTGGATAATCAATATACCCATCAAATCTAATAAAGGTCAAAATTAGATGGTTAAAATTCATTTAGAAAAGTCACACTTTCTAATTAGGTGACTTATTATAACAGTCTAATTAGCTTAATATTCTTATTTGTGCATGAAAATTGGAGCATCACATTTTCATTTAGATGAAACATTAAGATGAATTATGTCTTCAAATTAGGTACAGCATTTGGAATTGTATCCTAGTGTAATAATAATAATAAAAAAGTTTTGCAGCGATTTGGAGGAAGATGAAATTGAATGATGGAAAACAAAGAAGTTACTATAGCTGATATCTTAAGTTTCAGTTATGAAAATTGACATGTTCAAAACTGTTTATAGTTTTGATGTTGCTTTAATGTTTCTTATTTGGGATTTCTCTGATTACAAAGAAATAATTTAGGATTTAATAAGCGCTTCCTGACATATTTTATGAATTTTACCATGGTAATCTAAAGAAAACATTAACGACAAATATACAATTTAATTGTCACATACATATCTCAAGTACAATAATGTTGATTGTATTTATTATTTCTTCGGTTCTCTCTACACTGCTTTAATTCACTCCTTTTTTTGTTCTTCCCTGCTCCTGCTCAGTCCTTTTAATCTTTATTGGAAGATCAGAAAAATAAATATTAAGCAAAAAAAAAAAGTATTTAGCTCTTAAATATTATAAGCCAGCTTTCCAAGCATGTAGATGCATGATTGGATTGGAACACAATTTAGAGGAATTAACTTTTCTCCGCCTGACATGAATTATAGATTTAACTCCTTTTAAGAATACTATTTGACCTTCAGGATGACAGAAAAAATAACCCTCTTGAAGGAGATCTACCAGGGTGAAAGAGTCTGATTATTTTAGGTGCTCAAAGGAGGGAAAAGGCCATTTGGAAATGCTTTAAGTAGCAAAAGCATAAATCTGTCGGAAGGTCTGTAGGGAAATAAAGTACTTGTAACAGCTTTTAAAAGCTATTGTTGCTTCCTCTTTTTAAAAATATGGATCAGATTGAAAAATGAAATTTCCTTGGTGGTGTTTTGATGGACACTGACTTCATAATATAACCAAACTCCTGCATATTATGCAATTGCATTCAGTATCCCTGGGCACTTTACATAGTGAATCATAAAACCAGAATCTAAGTCTTATGAAATGCAACATAGAATCATATCTGACAACTGTCATCATTTTTAGTCAAATTGTTTTCCAGGCTTACACGAGGCTTAGTAAGCTATAATTCTGCGGCGACACAAAAAAAAAAAAAAAAAACATTTAGTAATTGTATCTGTTCATGCTCTTGTTTGTATACATCAACATTATTTGCACGATTATTACGCTGTTACTAACCATAATAGAAGCTCTGCAGTGGAGATCAACATCGTTCTAAATGGAGATTAAATATAGTTCTATAAATCTTCGGCAATGCATATCACAAGGGCTTTGATTAAGCTAATGGAAGCCTGAGTTTTGCTTATAATGGTTATCCCTTCTTTAAAATGCACTGTATATAGAAATCTCTACAATAATATCACTTTGGAAAATATCGTCAAGAGGAAAAAAAAAGTGTTTTTACTATCTCAAATGGGTGTTGATAAAACTATTTGGAGAAATAAAGTGACAGGTTGCGTTATTGGGAAAGCAGGAAACAAAAATCACCAGATAACTTGCGTTGTAATATTTATTCAGTATTTCAGGTTCTCCCTTCTTTCGTGGCACAGTAAAGCTATTCTGTAATTGTACGTCTTGTAAATACAAACATTTGTGATCCCTAGCAAAGTTGAGCAAAGGCCAGATTTTAAGTTAAATGGCAACGCACGTCAAGGGGGTACCATTTGTCTCAGGCTTTGTTTCTTGGTTACTTTAGTTATTTATGATGTTGATAAGCTGACTTCTTTGCAAACAAACAAAAGGTAAACCATTTAAATGTAAAGGACTAGTAAACTAGGGAATGAATGAACAAATAAGTATGAGGAAGTGATGGGGGAGTGGCTAAAGTCACCAAGCTAGAAACAGGAGCTATGCTACCTTGAGCTATTTTCTCTCTTTAGCCCTAGGAAAAAAGTTTCAACCACTTCATGGTGGCTAGAAAACTTTGAGTATTTGCTCATTTAAGTTGCCAGGATTCAAAAATTTCCATCTTCCTCTCTTGCTGTAGGATTTTCTTACAGATTCCGTGGAGATTCTCTCTGTCTCTCTGTCCCTGTCTGTCTCTGTCTCTGTCTCTGTCTCTGTCTCTGTCTCTGTCTCTGTCTCTGTCT
>WNWU01000117.1:323461-334227 GCA_012654045.1 Ptyas mucosa | reverse complement strand
TGTCTCTGTCTCTGTCTCTGTCTCTGTCTCTGTCTCTGTCTCTGTCTTTCTCTCTCTCTCTCTCTCTCTCTCTCTCCCTCCCTCCCTCCCTCCCTCCCTTCCTCCCTCCCTCTCTATGACTTGTCTATCTATGTGTCTTTCTGTCCATGAAATTAATTAATTAAGCCTGGAGGCAATTTTTATTTTCCTTAGGTTGAAAAACCAACCAACCAACCAACCAACCAGCCAACCAGCCAGCCAACTAACCAACCAACAAGTCCCTAATTTAAATGTAAAGCTGTACGTTCTTATGCCCACGGGAAAAAAATCCCGTAGAAATGTTGCTATTCATCTGTTTTATTGTCTGAAGCATCTTATTTTTTTTTCCCCACCCGTTCCTCCTCTTCCTTTCCAGATGAGCTCAGTGAAACTGCTGCAGCCTCGTCTCAACGGAATCCTTTTCAAGCTGACGTTTGAAGAGCACATCAACAACATCAAACCTGGCATCATGGCTGTCACGATCGCGTGTGAGGAGCTGAAGAAGAGTGAAAGCTTCACTAAGCTTTTAGAACTTGTGCTAATGATTGGGAACTACATGAATTCCGGCTCAAGAAATGCCCAATCGCTCGGTTTTAATATTAGTTTCCTTTGCAAGGTGAGTCTGCCTTGGAAAATGGATAAAAATACATTTTTTCAAGTGCCAGTACATTTTTTTTCTCCATTCACTTTGTGTGTGTGTGTGTGTGTGTGTGTGTGTGTGTGCACACGTGGGTGCACCTAGGTACTCCCACATTACACCAATCCTCCGTGAGCTGCATTGACTTCCTATTGGTTTCCGGTCGCAATTCAAGGTGTTAGTTATTACCTTTAAAGCCCTATATGGTTTAAGACCAGGCTATCTTCGAGACCGTCTTCTACCGCATAGCTCCCAACGACTGGTAAGATCCCACAGAGTTGGCCTCCTCTGGGTCCTGTCAGCTAAACAATGTCGCCTGGCGGATCTGCGGGGGAGGGCCTTCTCTGTGGCTGCCCCAGCTCTCTGGAATCAGCTACCTCCTGAGGCCAGGACCACTCCCACCCTACTGGCCTTCCGGAAAATGGTGAAAACCTGGCTTTTTCGGCAGGCTTGGGGCTGTTGATCTCACCGTTACGATCTTGTGAGATCTGGCCATGAGCGGTGTGTATGGGTTTTTAACGTCTCTTATTGTATATTGTTTATACTGTCTTTGTTGTAAGACACCCAGAGTCCTCGGAGAGTTGGGCGGCATAGAAATAATAATAATAATAATAATAATAATAATAATAATAATAATAATAATAATAATAATAATGCCAAGTCCTACCTATAGTGAAAAGTGTTGAAGATCACTTTTTCCAATCTGCTTTCCCCCCTCTCTCTTTCCCCCCCTCTCTCTCTCTCTCTCTCTCTCTCTCTCTCTCTCTCTCTGCCTCGCTTTGATTTAATACTTTGAATAGTGTACCACGTGGAACCCAGTTTTCTATTTCAGAAATTTAATGTATCCTTAATTTTTCTGTGGGGAACTAACTACCGCGGACGTTTGTAGTTAATATGCTGCTTTATGTAAATCCCAGACCTGTTTGCTTGTGCGTGTGAAGAGAGGGGGGAAAAAAAGGGGGAAAAAAGAGAACAGCGATAAGTCCTTTGAACCCAATCTGGGGAAATGAGAATGTGAGGTTTAATCCAAAGGACAGCTTAATTTCACTGACCATTATCCAACTGAATTGGGAAGGAAATAACATCTTTCTTAGTGGCTGCAGCACAATAAATAATAGCTTTAATGCAAACTGAAAAGGTATAACAACAGCAACAGACCTGTTGGGGGTAGGATGGGGAAAAGGAGGAGATTAAAGCAGCATTTGAAAGAGCATGTTATGAAAAAGTTACCATTTAAATCTTTTGTATATCTGGACACAGAGATGATTCAAGCATGGATTAACCTGATTATATGGCCCCTCCTATCTATAATTACTACTGGGTGCATTTCTCTAAATGCAGCGTGCTGGACTTCCAAGGAGTTGTAACTATTGCAGTGTCGATAAGAGTATCTTAAAATGTATTTGGGATGGCTCAGTTGTGATGATGCTATCAGGAATCGCAATTACAACCAAGTCTTTAGAAAATGCACAATATGCATTTGTGAGGATTTGAATGAGACCGTCAAGCTAATGGGTTTGGCCCAAGCATCAAATTCCAGCTTTTGTAATTTCTCTCTCTCTGGTGTTCAATCGCTAGTATTAAAAGAGAAAATAAATTTGTGTCAATGGTAACCCATAATGAACATCGCTTTAATCAAGAAATAAATTTATAATGTGGATGTACCCTCCACATCAGTCGCCGTTTCTTAGTAATGAATTAGGAAGAATGTCTTTAGTTTTGCCTTTTTTAAAATTATATTTATAAGTGCCTTCCTTTCCTGGATCTGAAATCTTTAAAGACTAATTTCTGTAAGATCTCGAATGTATGAAGTAGCTAAGTGGATGAATCTCTTTGTGTGTGTGTGTGTCCAACTATACATTCTACTGGGAAATTCATCCTATAATAGTTATGTTAAAGTGAGTGGGAATAAGAAATAATATCCTTCTCTCAGAATAACCTTGAAAATTGAGGATATTTGAGGTAACTTTGTTTACATATTTTACAATTTGATTATAAATTTACTGAAATGCAACATGTATTTTGTTTTGGTTTTAATGTAGAGTTTAATGTCCTTGTAGAGTTGAAAATAGATAATTCTATGAGAACATCATTAATAAATAGCAGCTAAAATATATCTAGATCTGAGTCTATGGTTAAGATGCTACTTTTATCCACTGCTCCTCTAGATGTATTAATGAGGGCAGCCAAGATCATAGTTCTCTGGAAAAAAAAATGAGATGAGAAAACATCTTTTTTTAGAAAGATGGTTGTATTATTTTAAGGCTAATCTGTTCTTGTATTGTATATTCACATCGTTTTATTTATAAAATATAACTTGTAATAAGGGCAATTAAAAAGTCACAGTTCATAAACACTACGATAAAAAAAGATGTGCAGCTGAATCTAAATGTCAAATTAAAAAAAAAAATTATGCTACTGTGTTTCCCTGAAAATAAAATTCTGTCTTATATTAATTTTTGCTCCGAAAAACACATTAGGGCTTATTTTCTAGTTCATTCTTATTTTGGGGAAAATACGGTACTAAATACATCCGTCTGGCCGACAATCTTAACTGGCACTTATTTTGGGGGTGGGGCTTATATTACGAGCATCATGAAAAATCATGCTAGGACTTATTTTCTGGTTGGGTCTTATTTTCAAGGAAACAGGGTACTAGTCTATGGTTGAAAATTGTCTGTGGGTTGTAAATCATAAGTACAGGTTGTAGTTGTGACTGGCAAGGTGAACAGAAAACATACAGTACTAAAATAAAGAGGTTTGTGGTAGAGTAGTATTTACTGAGTCATGAAGAGGCTTGCTTTTTGTGTTATTTTTGCCTTATATTTTACAAAGGGGATTGTGGCACTCCCACATAACACCTCTCCTGCGTGAGCTGCACTGGCTCCCAGTGGTCTTCCGGGTGCACTTCAAGGTGTTGGTTACCACCTTTAAAGCGCTCCATGGCATAGGACCTAGTTACCTTCAAGACCGCCTGCTGCCACCGACGACCTCCCAACGACCCATGTGCTCCACAGAGAGGGCCTCCTCGGGGTGTCATCAGCCAAACAATGTAGGCTGGTGACCCCCAGGGGGAGGGCCTTCTCTGTGGGGGCATCTACCCTCTGGAATCAGCTGCCCCCAGAGATAAGGAGAACCCAAGACCTCGGTGCCTTCCGCCGTGCCCTTAAAACTTTCTTATTTCAGCAAGCCGGGCTGGCTTAACAAATTCTTTTAATAATTTTAATTGGTTTGTCTTTTTAAATTTGGTGCCAAACAGAGATTTTTTAAAAAATTATTTTTAATGTTTGTATTGTATGTTTTTATTTGGCTGTACACTGCCCTGAGTCCTCAGGGAGAAGGGCGGTATATAAATTTGAAATAGTAATAACAGTAATAGTGTTGGCTCAACAGTTAAAGATGCTGGGATTGTCAGCTGAAAAGCTGGCAGCCTGGGTTCGAGACTTGAGTGCCACACAATGCTCCTGCTCACCTAGCAGTTCGAAACCATGTAAATGTGAGTAGATAAATAGGTATCACTTTGGTGGGAAGGTAACAGCAACCCGTGCGCCTTGGTGTATAGTCATGCTGGCCGCACGAACCACGGAAATGTCTTTGGACAATGCTGGCTCCCTTGGCTAACCAAGAAGCACCAACCCCTAGAGTCAAACACAATTGGACACAACTTTACCTTTGTTTAAATGAGCCCTGGTGGTGCAGTAGTTAGAGTGCAGTACTGTAGGCTATTTCTGCTGCCTGCCGGCTGCCTGCAATTTGAGAGTTTAAATCTCACCAGGCTCAAGGTTGACTCAGCCTTCCATCTGTCCCAGGGTGGGTAAAATAAGGACCCAGATTGTTGGGGGCAAAGTGCTGACTCTGTAAAACCGCGTAGAGAGGGCTGTAAAGCACTATGAAGTGGTATATAAGTCTAAGTCCTATGGCTGTTGCTATTTTTTACAAAGGCGATCTGTAACACTAAGTAAAACCCCATTTGCAATCCACGACTGGTCTGAACAAATTGCAATTAGAGTTTCAACTCAGGTTTCTGGCTTTGAAACAGCAACATACCTGGGAATGAGATCATACTAGAATGCAAGGGGCATCATCATTCTGTATGTTCGCATGCAAGTTTGAAGAAAAAAGTTAAGAGATTTGTTTTGTTCACTGTGAGTTTAATCTCAGTCTTCCTTATTGGGAAGCCATCTCCTAGAAGCAACAGATGGTATCCTTACCCTTTTTAATTGAGTGGACTGCGGTGAAGCTCCCCCATCACCTGTCACAAGGGCTGTCTTGATATAATCAACAACAGTGCTGTTGATTTGTGCAAATCTAGCCTTGGGCACTTTTGATCCCGAATCACAGGGAAACATCACTTTTTCAGTGGTGGATGTAGAAAGATTGACATCTCGGAAGTTATGCATTAAACGTGTCTGGTTCTATCTGGCAAAACTAATATCTTTATGTTGATTGCAAATCCTTAAAAATGCATTATCTATCCGGAATGTTATACTGCAGTGTGTGGAATGATTGAAGAAACCAGCAATTTGTAAACAACCCTTGGCAGAGAATTGCAGGACTTAATTTTGCTTAAATAAAAGAGACTTCCATTAGAATTCATGGACTGCATCAACGCTGGCAGGCAGAAGTAGTAGTTTTGATATATGCACTGAAGCATTCATGATTGTTGATTCATTGAACTGTTAATATTTATACAACTATGGTTCGGGGGGGGCGGAAAGTATTTGAATAAACCCACAGCCTCATTAGTAGTCAGGGGATTACCACATTGTGGTGGTAGCTTTCAAAGTTTTGCGTGTCTATAAATTGACTGGAGGTTGTTTAGCATTTTCACAATTGTTGCTATTCGAACAATGCGAAATGCGGCAGACGTTCTGATTAGTAAGTTAAATTTGGGCTGGTTGTCACGTCTGTTAAGTGGATTCACATCTCATTTAAAACAAAAGTCATATAATATTTATAGCAAATTCTCATCAACCTGAAATGAAGGGTTGAATAGAGTGCAGTAAGGTTCAGCCCAAGGTTTAATGCTCTTCAGCATTTTTATTAATGGTTTGAAGGGGTACGGGGAATGCTTAAATGCTTATTTAAACAAAGTACATAGAGTTGGGCAAACAAAAAATATGATTCTGGTAGATAACAGAAAATTAGGATAGGACAGGACAGGACAGGACAGGACAGGACAGGACAGGACAGGACAAGGGTAAGGGTAAGGGTAAGGGTAAGGGTAAGGGTAAGAGTAAGGCAGAGGTGAAATGCTCCCGGTCGGACCAGATCTCCTGAACTGGTAGCAATGGCGGCAAGTGGTTCAGAGAACCGTTAGCCCCCCCCCATGCCCAGCTGAGCTGCGTGATCATCAGAGGCTTTTTTTTTTAACTTTTAAAAGCATTTTTTCTACAACCACTTTGGCTGAATCATAGAATCATCCACAGTCATATATTTTTGAGTGATGGGAGATTTAAGACACTCCACATATAGTTAGACAGCATTTCAGGAGAAAGTCATATAAAACAATAACAAAAAATGTTAGTTTTCTTCCATTGGAGCACCTCTTTTATTTCACAGAGCAAACGAAGAACATTAGAACTAAAATTAAAAACTGCTAAAAGCTGCCTTTAAAAAAAAATAACATAAGGGTTCTTTAAAAATAATATTTTAAGCCCACATTTCGTATTGGTGTTAACTTAGGAACGCAATTAATTTATCTTTGCAAGCAAATCCAAGAGCATATGTTGAAAAAGCTTTCTTGAAGCAGAGTCCTAAGAAATCATGTTTCACCCCTTTCTTGTTTCTTCCATTTTTTTTTTTTTTTTTGCAGATTAGAGACACAAAATCATCTGATCAAAAAACAACCCTGCTCCATTTCTTGGCTGATATCTGTGAAGAGAAATATCAAGACATTCTAAAATTCCCCGATGAACTTGAACATGTAGAAAGTGCAAGCAAAGGTAGATCAAAAAGATAAAACGTGGGGGTAATTTTGATCTGCTAACATGCGGAAGGTCTTTTGAACGTTGAATTCGTTCCTTGCGGGACTGTGCGTTCCTTGTGGGTAACACTAACGGACAGTTCTTTTTCTAGCTTTTTCTAGAAACCAAGTAATTTGCTTTACTATGGAACTAAGTATTGTAATAGGATACAATGGTGGTTCTTAAGAGCATGGCCTGGGGCACCAGGAATCCTCAAGACCCTTTCAGAGTTCTGCAAAGTCAAACAAATAAATTATTGCTTTCCAAACCAATAAATGTCCCAAAGGTGCTTTTTCAAAAGACAACTGAACTGCTTTGTTTTGCTTGAAGATGTTTTGCTTCTCATCTGAGATGTTTCTTCAGTTCTGGATGAGAACTAAAACGTCTTCAAGGAAAACAAAGGAAGTCCAGTTACCTTTTGAGAAAAAAAAAACACCTTTGGGACAGCCATGATCTGGATCAGTGGTGGGATTCAGACGGTTCTCTCCGGATCATGTGAACTGGTAGCAGTGACTGCGGGAGGCTCCGCCCACCCACCCGGACGTAATGTGCGACTACTGCGCTCACATTTGCGAACCGGTAGGGAAGGTAAATGAATCCCACCTTTGAACTGGATGACTGAGAATCTCCATAGATATTAAACCAGTAAATATGGATAGATATGACCAAGATAAACCAAATTCTTTGGTGGCTCTTGATCATTTTTAAGAATGTAAAGTGATGCTGAGACCAAAATCTTTGAGAGCTGCAGGCATTAAAAGTTACAGCAAAGTGCTTTGAAGCACAGATGAGTCACCTTTCAACTCGTTAACTATCTCAAAAATTTAGTTTCTTATCTTCATGTGCAGTTACAATGTTCTGTTTTTCTCATCTGATTGAATTATTAAAATCAGGGCTTTAGCAAAATCACAGACATGTCTCATCTTGCGGGGTGGGGGAAATAAATTAAAAACCTGTCCAATTATCCATCCATCCACATTTTGGAAAAAAGAAAGGGTTTGCAAAATGCAAAAAAAGTTATAATACATATGGGGTCTACATTAATTTATCTTATTTTCATATGATCCCAAAGGAACAAAGTCCACAAAATTTGCCTTGAGAATGATGTCTATAACTCTACTAGCCTAAATTCTGACATCGGAACATTTTGGCCATCAAATCTTTAGGCACACATGGATAAAATATGAAGGTGGTTTCTAAATTAAATTCAGATTAGGTTAAATGTGGGTCTTATCAATTAAATATAATGAATTTAACAGTGTTTGCCATCACTTATGTAATTAGAAACAGATGGTCGATTCCCTATTGCAGAACTTCGCATAGCTTTTATGAATTTTCACCATGGTGCTGGTACTTATGCTAATTATTCTTCAGGAAAGTTTTGGATCTGAATTGTAGGGGGTCAGTATTAGAGAAAATGTTCTCGTAACTAGACGTTCCATCATCCAGGTGTAAATTATAGCGGAGTTCAGGCATGAAATACATTTTGTCTAGTGATCAAAGATGATCTTTTCTTTAATATAATATATAAACATGTAAGATATTTTTAAGACAACACCCACACACATAGAAACATTACCTTAGTAGATATGTTTGGCAGTTTCATCGAAAGCCTCTGAGGTATTAAAAGGTCAGCTGAAGGTATTAAACCAAAGGGGTTGGTAAAGTTTAATTAAAACCACTGCACCAATGAAAGCAGGAAAGATTTAGGAAATATCCTATTTCCCTTAAGATTTTGAATATATTTCCAATTGAGATGCGTAAGTTTTTTTTCCTATTGTCCATCTGTCTGTCCATCCATCCATCCGTCCGTCCGTCCCTCCGTGCCTCCATCCATCCAAGCCACGCCCATCAAGCCACATCCAGAGAACCGGTAGTAAAAACTTTTGAAATCCACCACTGATTGTAAGGACACATGCCAGTTATTTTTATGAGCAATCAAGTGTACATGAAAGATCTAAGATAAATTATCTCTATCCCCCAATTACCTCTACTTTCTTCTTTACATGCTATTATTATTACTATTATTACTATCATGCATTTTGTTTCATTATATAATGTTTTTAAGCTTTTATTGCAGAAGGGAATGTAAATCAATCAGAGGGCTGTTGGATCAGACAATTAGATAAGCCACAGTAAATAAAATCAAATACTTAACAAAAGACAAATATTACAAGCAATAAATAAAATTGGAATCAATAATAGCTTATAGCACAGAAAATTAAGCTCTAGACTTAAAATAGATACATATTTTTTAAAGCCAGGGAATATTATGATACCTGCTTGAAAAGATAAAGACAAATTTCTCTGGAAAGAGCATTCTGCAAACAAATTATCACAAGAGAAAATGTTCTGTCTTTGGTTGACGGATACATCTTTCCCAATAACAGAGTTGTATCACAATCTTGATATGCATAAAAGCTTCAGCAATAATACATCTTGATCTCTTCTAGATGCCTCAAAATTCTTTAGATTATACTGGAAAACTAAAATACCTACCTCTAGGAGGTATGGGTTGAGAAGGTCTTTCCTTTAAGCCTTTTGGATAGGGTAGGGTAGGGTAGGGTAGAAGGGAAGGAAAGGGAGGAGAGGAGAGGAGAGGAGAGGAGAGGAGAGGAGAGGAGAGGAGAGGAGAGGAGAGGAGAGGAGAGGAGAGGAGAGGAGAAGAGAAGAGAAGAGAAGAGAAGAGAAGAGAAGAGAAGAGAAGAGAAGAGAAGAGAAGAGAAGAGAAGAGAATAACAGAGTTGGAAGGGGCCTTGGGAGTCTTTTAGTCCAACCCCCTGCTTAGGCAGGAAACCCTACACCACTTCAGACAAATTGTTATCCAACATCATCTTAAAAACTTCCAGTGTTGGAGCATTCACAACTTCTGGAGGCAAGTTGTTCCACTGATGAATTGTTCTCACTGTCAGGAAATTTCTCCTTAGTTCTAAGTTGCTTCTCTCCTTGCTTAGTTTCCACCCATTGCTTCTTGTCCTGCCCTCAGGTCTTTGGAGAATAGCTGGACTCCCTCTTCTTTGTGGCAGCCCCTGAGATATTGGAAGACTGCTATCATGTCTCCCCTAATCCTTCTTTTCATTAAACTAGACAGACCCAATTCCTGCAACCATTCTTCATATGTTTTAGCCTCCAGTCCCCTAATGATGGTCCTAAGATATTCTTGAAGACAATAGGAAGCGTTAGAGTTAGCTTAATTATGATTTTTTTAAAAAAAAATGCTCAGGGCTTAGCAATGCAGCCATGAAGTGTTGGACTTATTCCACATGCAGGTGCACACAAATTGATTCCCGTACCACCAGCATAAACAGACATCAGTGTAATGAAATCACAAGGAATCGTTTAGTGGCTTGCACAGGGGAAATCAGAATATTGGATGACACATTTTGTGCAGGGATGAAAAAGAGGATTGACCAAGGAGTAATTGTGGTGCGCTTGTGGAATTACACAATGGGTTGCAATCAATATCATCGTAGTTTAAAATGGTAGAAACGTCATGAGAGAACTTGTTGGGGTTTTTTTCCCCCTTTCCTAATGCGATTTACATCTTTAAATAGGATATGTTGATATTCTTTTTATTTTTTGTACCGTAAAGTAAATATGATAATAACCCTAGGACAGGTTCTTTCCTCCACCTCAAATGCTCAATATGCATTAAGTTCCACAATTATTCTGGAGAGAGAGAGAGAGTGGGCGGGGGGTGGGGGGAGAGCTAATTAATATATTCAAATGCAAAATGTTCAGGAAAAGAACTTGTAATCAGTAGAAAATGATCCATAGATATCCATGGGGAGAAAGCGTGAATGGATATTCTGGGTTTGCTTATTGCCAGAACAATAAGGTATTTGTTGAGCCTCAACTTTTGAGCTATTAGTATTGACCGACTAAAAAGGATGCTCTGTTGTAGATAATTTAAAGCTGATTAACAGTGTTGCTGAGACAGGGTGGGCAATACATATAAAGAAATCAGGATAAAGAGCTCACAAGTCAGATTTCATAATTGGATTTTTATTTCTCAATTTACATTGATACTTCTATGGGAGAGAAAATTATACATACTGTACATCATTTAAATTATTGAAAATAGTTCCTCTCCTCTCCTCTCCTCTCCTCTCCTCTCCTCTCCTCTCCTCTCCTCTCCTCTCCTC
>WNWU01000117.1:295425-323361 GCA_012654045.1 Ptyas mucosa | reverse complement strand
CTCTCCTCCCCTCTCCTCCTCCCCCCTCCCCCCTCTCCTCTCTTTGCCTCTCCTCTCCCCTCTCTGTAGAATACTTAGCAGATTTTGAAGACAATTCTTATACCAGACTATATTTTGTAGATTGTGATTAACCTATTACTCCCACTCAGAAGCTGGAGATAGTTTCCACCAAGCTCTATGGATTTAAATAACATTCTGAAGCTCTGTATGCCTCATATCTATCTTTTTCGTTGTGTACATAGCCATCCATTCCTGTATTCGATTAGCTCCTCAACTGCCTTCATTTCCCTATTTGAATGGATAGATTGGTTTTGTTCTTCCACTTGTCTCGATTGTCGTATTGTGGTAATTTTTGTGGTGTTCCTTTCCACAACTTCTGAAATAGTTATATTCCATGACTGCCTCCTTATTCTCCTTCCTTTGCTCCTCCCCTCCCCAACCCCAATCCCACCAATACTGTTTCTGGCACTTCTGTATTTATCTAGGCTGTCTATGCGCACTGGTTGAGGATATTTTGAGGACATTCTCCAGGTCAAAAGATTCCCAACTCCCTAGATTAGGATTACAAAAGCAAGGAATTAGTTGATCCAAAAGTAGACTAGAATCTGGGTTTTTAGATTAATGGCTCTGCTGGGATGTCAGTTTGGATGTAGAGATTCCATTAGTCAAAGCCAATCATCCCTACATCCCTACTCTATTACCACTGCCAAAAACTATTGGGTATGTCTAGTTTAATAAGAAGAAGGAATACGGGGGACATGATAGCAGTCTCCCAAAATCTAAGGGGCTGCCACAAAGAAGAGGGGATCTACCTGTTCTCCAAAGCATGTGAAGTCAGGCCAAGAAGCAACAGATGGAAACTAATCAAGGAGAGAACCAACCCTAGAACTAAGGAGAAATTTCCTCACAGTGAGAACAATTAATCAGTGTTCCTTGGACTTGCTTCCAGAACTTGTGGGTACTACAACACTGGAACTTTTTAATAAGAGATTGGACAAGCACTTGTCTGAAATGGTATAGGGCAGTGATGGTGAACCTTTTTGGCACTGAGTGCCGAAAAGGGAGTGCAGGCGTTTTGTGTCCACACTCTCATTGGGTCGCAACCTGGAAGAGAAGCTGCCCAGTGGGCATGCACGCCCCAGGAAATGAACTTCCGGTGTGCGGCATGCGCATGCGTACTGGGCAGGTAGTCTTCTGGAGACTGGTGCGCATGTGCACACGATGATCAGCTGGATGGCCTGCATGAGCATGCCGGTAACCAGAAGACCAGCTCTTCCAGCCGCACACATGAAGGCCAGCTGATCATCGTGCATGCATGCATGCCAGAAACCCAGAAGAGGAATAGGCAACGATGCCCATGCCAGGCGACATGGCTCTGTGTGCCATTTCAGGCACACGTACCATAGATTCGCCATCACAGGTATAGGGTTTTTTTGCTTGAGCAGGGGATTGGACTAGAACAGTGGTCTCTAACCTCAGTCTCAGCTAGCAAAGCTGGCTGAGGAACTCTGGGAATTGAAGTTCACAAATCTTAAAGTCGCCAAGGTTTGAGACCCCTGGATTAGAAGACCTCCAGAGTTCCTTCCAACTCTGTTATTCTCGGTTTGTATTCTCTCTTTGGATGCTTGAGATGAACCCATCTTTGCCAATTTTCTTTCTTTCTATTTTAAATAAAATATCCAGAGCAATTTGTTTGCTTGCTTGGTTGCTTGCTTGTTTAACAGCAGGCACACACCCCCAGACCTGGTGATATTCACAATAGCCCAAAACTAATCTTCACTATTCTGCAATATATCGTATTTTCCGGACTATAAGACGCACCGGACTATAAGATACACATAGATTTAGAGGAGGAAAACAAGGGGAAAAATAGTTTTTGCCCTCTGCTCATCCCGTTTTCACCCTCCCCAGGCCCCAGAAGCACTTTGCAGCAGTAGTGGGATTCACTTGCCTTTTCTACCGGTTTGCAAATGTGAGCACGCAGGACATCCATGATGACTTCCAGGCAGATGGGTGTAGCCTCCCACCGCCACCGCTACCAGTTCGCCCAAACTGGGTAGAAGCGGTAGAAATCCACCGCCGCTTTGCAAGCCAAAAACAGGGGCATTTTTGGCCTCTTGAATCCTCCGTGTGTCCTGTTTTTGCCTCCCAAACCCTCCACGAGTCCTGTTTTCACCAAAAATGCACCCATTTTTCGCTTGCAGAGTGCTTCTGAGGGCCGGAGAGGGCGAAAACGTGACGCGCAGAGGGCTAAGGAGGCCAAAACCAGGCCCATATTCAGTCTATAAGACACACCAAAATTTTCACCAACTTTTAGGTGGGGGGTGAAGTGCATCTTATACTCCAAAAAATACGGTAGTTAAACCCAAATAAATTGTCTGACTTACGCATTATAGAGGGAGCGATAAACTGAAAGCAAAATCTTCCTCTAGTTTACGATCCTTGCAAAGCACTCATCAAATGAAAACAATTTGAATTTCATTCATGTTTAAATGGTCAACCTGGAACCTTCTGAAATTGTTGTCTTGTTACGGTGTTGATTCCGGTTCATCGAGACTTTTCATGCCTTGCATTGAAAACATCCGTGGTACTTTAAAAAAAAATGGCGCCTCTGTTAAACTAAGACTTTTTGAACTTGAGTGCTCTGTTTTTCCTCTGCTGTATTAATGAGTAGTGTAAGAGGAAGAACTTTGACATTTGAGGAGGAGGGAGAACATGCAACTCCTGAAGTGCTAATTAAAATGTTGTGAAACAATATTATCCTCTTTAGTTTTACATTGTTAGTTCTAATGCAGATTCCTTTTAACAAGCTTTCCTAATCAGAATGCACTGGGCCTCTCATTATTTCTCTTGATTCAAGGAAGATGTCCTTTCCTAATCCTCTTGAAAATGCAAAATAAAACAACTCAGAAATATAAAACAAAAAATTTCTTTCATGAACCATTTCATTAGTACTGTAGGGACAATACCCAAATCTCATTTTAAGGCTTCCTGTAACACAGCACAGTATGTTATATTTTAACCTAGATAAAGTACACTGGGTCGATGAACTAGGGGTATGGAATTGTAAGAGACTTTGAAGCAGGGTTCAATATGTCTGATGACCCAAACCCACACTGAGCTTGTCGATCGATAGGTCGGCAGTTCAGCGGTTCGAATCCCTAGTGCCGCGTAACGGGGTGAGCTCCCGTTATTTGTCCCAGCTTCTGCCAACCTAGCAGTTCGAAAGCACGTAAAAAATGCAAGTAGAAAAATAGGGACCACCTTTGGTGGGGAGGTAACAGCGTTCCGTGCGCCTTTGTCGTTTAGTCATGCCAGCCACATAACCACGGAGACATCTTCGGACAGCGCTGGCTCTTCGGCTTTGAAATGGAGATGAGCACCACCCCCTAGAGTTGGGAACGACTAGCACATATGTGCGAGGGGAACCTTTCCCTTTCCCTTTTGATCAGTATAGATGACTCCAAATTTTGTCAAATTTCATGGATGTCTTAGAGTAGGGGTGTCAAACTCGATTTCATTGAGACCCGCATCAGGGTTGTGTTTGACTTCGGGGGGCCGGGGTGGGCGTGGCCAGCTTGATGTCACTCGTGTCAAGGGCACCTGTGGCCCAAGCGCTCTGCCAGCGAAAACAGAGCTGGGGGGGCTGTGCGTGGCCATCGTGAGCTCCGTTTCTGGCAGGGATGGCCTCCTGCAACCCTCTTCCAGCAAAAATGGAGCCCCCTCGAGCTTCTTTTTTGCTTGCAGAGGGCTGCAGAAGGCCATCATGGCTGAGAACGGAACTCTCCTGAGCTCTGTTTTGGCTGGCAGAGGCACTGCAGGCTGGACTTTAGCTGTTTCCAGGGCGTCCCGACAGGCCAGATCTAAGCATCCCGCAAGCCGGATCCGGCCCCCGGGCCTTGAATTTGACACCCCTGTCTTAGAGGAAAACATAATTATACAATTTGTTCATACAACAAGACTCGCTTGCAATGGCAAGCATATAATGCAGACAAAATTTCAGTGGAAACTAAATTCAGAGCATTTGTATGCCTTAACGTACAGCTGTCTGGTTGAAGTAAATTTGAATTGGTTTTTTAAAAAAAGCCTTCTTCTTTATTGGTAAACAGATTTGATTTAAAGACAAGGCAAGCTGTAGAATAGAATGGCTGGACGACACTATTTTGGAATAAAAACACAGCAAATAAACCCAAAATATACTTGCAAGTTTCAATATTTTTTTTTTATTTGATTTATATGCCGCCCTTCTCCGGAGACTCAGGGTGGCTTACAATGCGTTAAGCAATAGCCTTCATACTTTTGTATATTTATACAAAGTCAGCTTATTGCCCCCACAATCTGGGTCCTCATTTTACCCACCTTAGAAAGGATGGAAGGCTGAATCAACCTTGAGCCTGGTGGGATTCGAACTTGCAGTAATTGCAGGCAGCTGGCAGCTAAGTGCTATTTAACAGCGCTTTAGTCCACTGCTCCACCAGGCTCCTTCATTTTTAAAAGGCATCCCTCCTTTTATTTATTTTTTCTTTCTTTTTAAACTTACTTGTATACTTTGTACCCTTACTTGTCAATTTAGAGTAGTTCATTTTAGTGACCACTAAATGAATGATCTTTTTTTTTTAATTTGATTTATATGCCGCCCTTCTCCAGAGACTCAGGGCGGCTTACAATGCACTAAGCAATAGCCTTCATACTTTTGTATATTTTTTACAAAGTCAGCTTATTGCCCCCACAAACTGGGTCCTCATTTAACCTACCTTAGAAAGGATGGAAGGCTGAGTCAACCTTGAGCCTGGTGAGATTCGAACTTACAGTAATTGCAGGCAGCTGGTTTAAATCGCTATGCTTTTAGTCTGCTGAGCTAAACCAGGCTCCATTTAATGACCATTCAAAGTTATGACAATGAAAAAAAGGGACTTATGACAATTTTTTCACACTTATGACCATTGTAGCATCTCCCATAGTTACTGGATCAAAATTCAGATGCTTGGCCATTGACTCATATTTATGACGGTTGCAGTCATGTACATTCCCTTCTGCGAATGTACGACGAGCAAAATCAATGGGGAAGCCAGATTCATTTAACAACCTTGTTACTAACTTAATGCCTGCAGTGATTCACTGAACAACTGTGGCAAGAAAAGTCGCAAAACGGGGCAAAACTCAATTATCAAATGTCTCACTTAACAACAGAAATTTAGGGTTCAAATTGTGGCCATCAATTGAGGGCAACCTATATGCTATTACTAAAAATGTGTACGCTTAGCTCTCATTTCTCCACACGTACCATTTTCAGGTAGTGTTACAAAATTAATTTGAGAACTTACTATTAGAAAGAATGGAGTTCTCTTTAACTAATGTTCATTTTCTCCTTCCCTGCATGAGTTGGCTTGCTCTTGAAGACTATAGAAACAATATAGATTTCACATAAACATTCTGTGTGTTTCATTTGAATTTCTTAGCAACCTGGCAGCTCTAGAAATAAATCAAACCACGGGAGCAGAAAGTTTTACTTAAAACCACCATGCATTTAATTTTGAATTTCGTTTGCAAAGAACTACGTAAGTGGGGCATAGAATCAGGCGAAATTCAATCTAAATGTATGCTTAGGTTTTCAATGAAAAATTTTGCCCGCGCAGAGAAGGTACCTGAATCATCTTAGTCTGATTCAGTCCCTGACCGCAGTTTAATTTCTGAAAAGTAATTTGATTTCGACTTCCGGTTCTAAAACTATAAAGTTATTACAAAATAAATACTGTTATTTTGTAAAAGGAAACCTTTCAACAAGGCTAACCTTAAGAAACAAAAAGGGAATAAAAATAAAATATGTATAATGTCTTCAACTGCGTAGAAAAATAAAGCTCACCTGGAATCCAATAATAAGAACATTGAAATCCATCTGCAGGGTGAAGCTAGCTTTCTTTTAGAGAGTGCAAACTTAATACAGTCCACCAAAATTGGTTTGGAGATCATAAATTTATAATTTGGAAGGGTTGCTGTTAGGAAGGGACGATCGAGTCCTGCTTTGTACACTGTGCAAGAATCCAAATTAAAGCATCTCTACCTGTGAGCTGTCCAACCTCTGCATCCATGAAAACCACTTTGCCACTTGCTTTTTCATTGGTTGTTGTTGTTAGTTTCAAAGTCATGTCCGACCCATCGCAACCCCATGGACAACGTTCCTTCAGGCCTTCCTGTCTTCTACCATCCTCTGGAATCCATTTAAGCTCACTTAAATGCTTCAATGACTCCCTCCAGCCACCTCGTTCTCTGCCGTCCCCTTCTTTTTTTGCCCTCAGTCTTTCCCATCATCAGGCTCTTCTCCAGTGAGTCCTTCCTTCTCATTAGGTGGCTAAAGGATTTGAGTTTCATCTTCAGGATCTGGCCTTCTCCTTAGGAGGGTTGATCTCCTCTAGGACTGACCGGTTTGATTGCCTTACAGTCCAAGGGACTCACAAGAGTCTTCTCCAGCACCATAGTTCAAACTTAATACAGTCCACCAAAATTGGTTTGGAAATCATAAATTTATAATTTGGAAGGGTTGCTGTTAGGAAGGGATGACCGAATCCTGCTTTGTGCACTGTGGAAGAATCCAAATTAAAGCATCTCTACCTGTGAGCTGTCCAACCTCTGCATTCATGATAACCACTTGCCACTTCCTTTTTCATTGGCAGCTCTCTTGAATTCTTTCTGATGTTTAACTGAAACCTTCCTTTCTCTAACTTAAGACCCTCATTCCACGTTCTTGTATGTTGGGAGAAAAGAGCGGGTCACGGTCAGGGTTTTTGATAAAGTGTAGGATTATTTTTAGCGATGAACAAAAAAGGACTGTCAGCTTCTTTCTCATTCTTACATATTTTTCAGAAGCAAAGTTAACTCTGTGTCTGAGTTCACACAAAACTCTAAACTAGGATTTATTTTTAATTACCTATTATTATTATTATTATTCTGTGCTTGGTGAAGAAGCTACAGCAACCTGTTTTGCGAAGGCTGTTCACCAAAACAAATGAATTATATGGGTGAACTAAACTCGGATATAATTAGATTAGATAGGCCTATTTAAGCAAATGCTGATTTTATTTTATTCTTGTCCTTGAATGATCAAGCAATTGTTTTATCTTTTATGATACCTTTTGCGCTTTGATTTAATTACATTGCAAGGTGCATGTTATTTATTTATTGGAGTGATTTGCTCACCTTGCAGTTGTTAGTCTGAACAGCGAAAACAGGTTAAACCAAAGAACGTCAATAGCAGAGTAGCTAGCAACAATGAAAACAACAAAATACGAAGCATGGAGGCCAAAGCATTTCTACACACCTATTCTCAAACTGCCACAAGGTAGCTTATTCAACACCCTGAAGCCAGAGGTATCAGAGGTAGAGGCACCCCCAACAGAGAAGACATGTCTTCTTCTTGATCCTGTCAGATGACCTCATTTCCTAGAAGGGATCTACAGCGACTCCACTTGGTTGGATTTTGTGGAATAGGTGGATTTTGTGAAGTGTTTGAAAATAAGGGATTTCACAAAAGACTCACAAGATGATTAGGGGACTGGAAGCTAAAACATATGAAGAACGGTTGCAGGAACTGGGTATGTCTAGTTTGATGAAAAGAAGGACTAGGGGAGACATGTTATCAGTATTCCTGTCAGACCTGGAAGCCATCTTTTTTACATTTGGGCCTTCAGGCCTGCCACATTTTCTCAGGGAGAAGTGTCTCAGGGGCTGCCACAAAGAAGAGGGAGTCATGCTATTCCCCAAAGCACCTGAGGGCAGGACAAGAAGCAATGGGTGGAAACTAATCAAGGAGAGAAGAACTCAGAACTAAGAAGAAACGTCCTGACAGTGAGAACAATTCATCAGTGGAACAACTTGCCTCCAGAAGTTGTGAATGCTCCAACACTGGAAGTTTTTAAGAAGATGTTGGATAATCATTTGTCTGAAAGGGTGTAGGGTTTCCTGACTAAGCAGGGGGTTGGACTAGAAGACCTCCAAGGTCCCTTCCAACCTTGTTATTCTATTCTATTCTCTATTTTCTCAGTATCATTAAGTTCCAATGTTTAAAAAAGAAACAAATAAACAAGCAAGCAAACTAGACCATGCCCCAGTCAAGCTCAAAAGACCTGCACCGAGAAATGACCATTTAGAGTAGAAGAAAGAGAAGTTATCCCAGTAGTTCCCAAACTTTTTTTACCCATGCCCCACCTAAGCATCTCTAAAATCCTGATGTTCCCCCTGTGACATATAATTCTTACTTTACTCAAAAAGTGAACTCCTACTCATAGAAGCCTAAAAGGCCATTAACTTGGTTTAAACAAGGTTTAAATTGCCCCCATTAAAAATCAAATTGCCCCCCTGTGGGGTGTGGGCCCCGCGTTGGGAACCACTGAGTTATCCAAAAGTTGCCTAAAATAATTTTCACGTCAGAATATTCTTCCAGTGAAACTTCTCAAGAGTCTTTCTCTCATCCCAGCATAAACGCCTTTTCTTTTATTCCTTATGGTATCTTGTGGAACATGTTCAAATCTCTGTTCTTCATTGGCGTTGGAATCCTGGCTTTGACCTTTAGAGGTGATTTCTGAGAATTTCAGATTAAAACTGTTAAAATAATCTTGCTTGTCATGCCTTTCTCCCCTCCCCCCCTTTTCTCTCTTCCCCCGTGTATCTTGTTATCCTGCTAAATCTCCACAAACACCACAAAGATTTTATACCAGTGGTGAAATCCAATTTTTTTTACTAATGGTTCTGTGGGCGTGGCTTGGTGGGTGTGGTGTGGCTTGGTGGGCGTGGCAGAGAAGGATACTGCCAAATCTCCATTCCCATCCCTCTCCAGGGGAAGGATACTGCAAAATCCCCATTCCCTCCCCACCCCTGGGAGAAAGATATCGCAAAATTTCCATTCCCACCCCAATCTGGGGCCAGCCAGGGGTGGTATTTGCCGGTTCTCCGAACGGCTCAAAATTTCCGCTACCAGTTCTCCAGAACCTGTCAGAACCTGCTGGATTTCACCCCTGTTTTATATTGTATTTCTTGCTTCTTAATTTTGCCATAAGGCTGTTCCACAGTGAAATAAGTTGTTTTCTATTCTATTCTTGTATTTCTATTGAGCTTGACATATTGTCTGTGGTTCTTGTTTGTTTTTTTTTCGCCATGTAGTTTCTTTGCTTTTTATTTGCCCCTGAAATGCAGAATGATGTCCTGGGTTTGATTACTGTGTTCTAGGTTTTTGGATTTTTTTTTTTTAATTTAACAGTGTGAATGAATTGAGATGCCGTGGGAGGCAGGGAAAGGAGGATTTACAAGAGTTTCGTAATGTATTAACTGTGTTTGTTTATTAACTTCAGTTTTATTCATTACCGTTAATTACACCCCTTATACTAATGGGGTTAATTACAAGCTCCTATGGTAAATCTTAATCATCTTAATTTTGGTAATCTCTAGAATAAGACTATTGTGATGTGTGTTGGAATAGCTTTGAAGACGGACTTATAAATAGTGAAGCAATTCTTCAGCATATTTTAATGGGACCCATAAACATTCAACCTGGGTGACCTATATACATTGTTCAATCATAATAGCAAAGTCATATATTTGGAGAGTTATCTTCAAATCCCTTCTAATTCTAAAATGACTATAAATACATTGGGGAATAATCAGGCACCCTGAAATTCATACAAATATTGTCGCTGGCCTGAATATGTCCTTGTATTTTTATACTTTTTCCTTCCAATAAAGTGCTTTTTTGAATCTTAAGGCAAGGTTCCACTCGCACATATGTGCTAGTCATTCCCAACTCTAGAGGGCAGTGTTCATCTCTGTTTCAAAGCCGAAGAGCCAGTGCTGTCCAAAGACATCTCCTTGGTCATGTGGCTGGCATGACTCAACGCCAAAGGCGCACAGAACGCTGTTACCTTCCCACCAAAGGGGGTCCCTATTTTTCTACTTGTATTTTTTACATGCTTTCGAACTGCTAGGTTGGCAGAAGCTGGGACAAGTAATGGGAGCTCACCCTAATACGTGGTGCTAGGGATTCGAACCGCTGAACTGCCGACCTTTTAATCGAGAAGCTCAGCGTCTTAGCCACTGAGCCATTGTGTCCCTTTTTTGAATCTAAATATCATTAAAGGAGATAACATCCCTTAGAGATCTGGAGATAGACTAACATTAGATATCAGTATATGAATAACACCTAGGACAAAACAAGACATGAAATTGGGAAGTTTGTTGAGTTGGTTGCTTTGTTGATTAATAATATTTTTCTCCTAACTCTCCCTCTACCTTCTCAAAACGTTTTTTGAACGTAGGATAAGATAAGTGCTCCCGCTGCCAATTCCGTTGCAAAACAGCATATCATCAGATTTCTGAACTGTGAATCCCATTTTGCTTGAAGATGTTTAAAAAGTCACTTTGCTAGTTAGATAATGCACTTACTACTTACTATCTCACTTAGTGTGGGTGGTGTGAAGTGCCCTTTACCTGTGCTTTACTTGACCCCCCTCTTCTTCTAATTCAGAAATAGTGAAGTTCAGGTGTTAATAAATTGGTTTCATATCACTTGTGTGCTAATGTCTTCTTGCTTGTCACCTTCTGCCTTTTAGAGAACATAGGAGGGGAGCCACATTAGTCTGCTATGCAAACTGTGATTAGAGAGGAAGAAAATAAAGATACTCTTCTTATATTTTAATGAACTATCAACCTAGATTAAGCATATAGAGCAGAATTGAGTTCTGCAGGTTTTTTTAATTTTACGTTGAAGCAGAAATTCAGTGACACCGTTGTATGTATTTGTCTTTCAAGATTCCTTGTTTGAATGGGTTCACCACCTCTTTTGGAAATTATAAGCAAAGGTATTACTTTTCCCATATTATAATAATAATAATCACATGTTTATGATAGCAGTAGCACTTAGACTTATATTTACAGTGCTTTATAGCCCTCTCTAAGTGGTTTACAGTGTCAGCCTATTGCCCCCAACAATCTGGCTCCTCATTTTACCCACCTCAGAAGGACGGAAGGCTGAGTCAACCTTGAGCCTGGTGAGATTCAAACTGCCAAATTGCAAGCAGCCGGCAGTCATCAGAAATGTACTGCGCTCTAACCACTGCGCCACCGATCAGATAGAGACATTGAATCAATGATTCATATAGTGTCACACTGCCTATTATACTATCCATGGTGCCTGGTTGAAACTTGGCACAATGCAGTGTATGTCCTCTTCTCATTATTAAGTGTTTTGGGATTCCACCCCCCCCCCCCAATATTTTAAATTTAAATCGTTTATATTATTTATTGTGCCAAAGCATTAAAATATAGAATTTAAACTATAGGTGGAAATCTTTGTGAAAAAATAGACTAATACCAGTATTTCTTGAGATTAAGAAGATAGTTTTAATTTTGTTTTACTCTTCTCATAAAATCTAGTACTGATTTTTTCGTCCTTTTTAATCCTGATGAAACCTCTACAAAGTGACTTGTTCAGTTTGCTAAGTCATGTCGACACTTCGCGATCCCATGGACCATAGCATGCCGGGTTTCCCTGTCCTCCACTTTCTCCCTTAGTCTGTCCAAATTCATGTCCGTTACGTCAAGGACAGTGTCTAACCATCTCATCCTCTCTTTTTGCCCTCCATCTTTCTGAACATCAGGGATCTTTCCAATGAGTCTTTGCTCATTTGGTGGCCAAACTATTTGAGCTTCAGCTTCAGTATCTGTCCTTCCAAAGGACAGCCAGGGTTGATTTCCTTTAGGATTGACTGGTTTGATCCCCTTTGACTGATTTAATCTTTGCCAAGAAGAAGAATAGAATAGATCTGGGAGGGACCTTGGAGGTCTTCTCGTCCAACCCCCTGCTCAAGCAGGAGAACCTATGCCAGCGACTATCCAGTCTCTTCTTAAAAAGCTCCAGTGATGGAGCACCCACAATTTCTGCAGGCAAGCTATTCCACTGGTTAATTGTCCTCACTGTTAGGAAGTTACTCCTTAATTCCAGATTGCTTCTCTCTTTGATCAGTTTCCAACCATCATTTCGTGTCCTGCTCTCTGGTGCTTTGGAGAATAATTTGACTCCTCTCTTCTTTGTGGCAGCCCCTCAAACACTGAAATATTGCTATCATGTCACCTCTAATTCTTCTTTTCTTTAGACTAGCCAGACCCAAAATCTGTGCCTGTTCTTTGTATGGTTTAATCTCCAGGCCTTTGATCATTTTAGTTGCTCTTTTCTGAACTTTTCCCAAAGTCTCAACATCTTTTTTCGTAGTATAGTGACCAAAAGTGGTTGCAGTATCTGGTCATACGAAGTGAGTATAAGTTAGAAATTCCATTTTTGCATCACGAGAACATACACACACATATTTTTAGACACCTATCTGTGCATAATGCCTCAGTTAAGTTGAAAGAAAAAAAAATTGACGCAGGTGTTGTGGCCCGCTGGCGGCCAGCAGAGCTGGCAGCAGAGTCGGACAGTGAGGAATTTGGGGAGGAATATGGGTCACTCCTGGGGGCTGGGGAAAGCTCGGACGAGGGCTCTGCGTCGGAGGCAGAGAGGGAGCTAGACAGCAGTGAGGCAGAGGAGCAATTGGAGCCCGTTCCCAGTGTGCGCATGCGCAGAGCTGCCAGAAGACAAGAACAACTCAGAAAGCAGGGCCGACTTGGGAGTAAACCTTGGAGGTAATTGGTCCCTCCCATAGGAAACAAAAGAGGAGTGAACTGGGAGTGGGTTTTTGCAGGAAACAATTTGTTCATTCGGTCATTTCAAGAGTGGAAAGTTCTGTTCGTAACTCTAAGAGTTTTGCCTTGTACTGCGTTTGGAAACAAGTTACATTTATTTATTTATTTATTTATTTTATTATTTAAATTTTTATACCGCCCTTCTCCCGAAAGAATTAGGGCAGTGTACAGCCACAATAAAACAACGTATCTCCATAAAATTTAAAAACAGTTTAAAACATATTAAATAATTTGGCCCTTCTATTAAAAAACTAAAAACACCCAATTAAAATTCCTTTTCTAAGCCAGCCCAGCCTGTTGAAACAATAAAGTCTTAAGGGCACGACGAAAGGTACGTAGGTCGGGGATCATATGTATCTCAGGGGGCAATTCATTCCAGAGGGCAGGTGCCCACACAGAGAAGGCTCTCCCCCTGGGGATCGCCAGTCGACATTGTTTGACCGTCGGCACCCTGAGGAATCCCTCTCTGTGGGAGCGTATTGGCCGGTGGGAGGCTATCGGTGGCAGAAGGCGATCTCATATGTACCCAGGTCCTAAGTCATGGAGCGCTTTAAAGGTGGTGACCAGCACCTTGAATCACACCCGGAAGACCACCGGGAGCCAGTGCAGCTTGCGCAGGAGAGGTGTTACATGGGTGCGCTGTGTCGCTCCCATAATCACCCGTGTGGCCGCATTCTGGACCAGTTGGAGCTTCCGAGTTCTCTTCAAGGGGAGCCCCATGTAGAGAGCATTACAGTAGTCCAGACGGGACATGGCAGCTGGCCAAGCAAGATAAGGTGTGTTGATAAATATTCCTTTGAAAAACTGTTTGGACAAGCTTTCCTGACTGTGAATGAAAGCAATTCACAATCGTGTAAATAAAAGAGGTTTTGCCGGGACCAAGACTCTGCTTCCTGCTTTTTAAGGGAGCTTTAAAAAGCTTCTTCATACTGAGGCACCCATTCAAACTTCTTATTCCTCTACAAGAAGGAATCTTTCTCATCCCCCTTGGCAGAAAAAGGGTGAATTGCTGGAGCATAAAATATGTATTATTTTAGATAAACTTAAGACTCGGGGAACAATTTTAATAATAAAAAAAAGTTGTTAAAAACCAAGAACAGATATATAAATACACACACATATATATATTTCTACCTTATGTGCCACACTAGTTCTGCTTCATACGTCTTAGACGTTTTCATTGCCTTGTTTTTCAGAGATGCAAAAAAATTTATACGTTGAAATTCCAAAACACCTTTGCATAATTATCAGCCTCAAAACTACCCAGTGCGGGAAGACAGCTGTGTTATGGTGATTAGGCCTATCACCTTTTAAAAAGTTTCCAATAGGGCTCCGTTCCCGTCTCCTGATTAATAAACCGTTGGCTTACCATTTTCATATGCTAAGCAAGCCAGAGGGTTAATGCGATGAGATTGACAGTCAGGTGACTTGCTGTTTGCTGCATTGTCTAAAGTAGCTGCTAATTAACATCCTGGGATTAAAATGCTACAGCTATGGAATTTAGCGCTGTGTGTTGTATTTCCCACCAGTCTGGTGAATTGGATAGAACAGCCTGCCATTATCATTAGAACAGCCAGTTGCTCCAGGCTTCTTCTGGAAAGTTCATTTTATAAGCGTTTGACAGGGAAGACATTAGCGCCAGCCGAACTGGAAATAATCTTTCACTGGAAATCAGGTGTTCTTGAAAGTCTGTAGTTTGTGGCGGAAGTCTTTAATGCCCTGTAAAATATGTGAAGGAGTTGTTTGGTCTTCATCCACATATCATCCTTCAGTACATGGGACGCTCAGTGTTGTCATCCATCAAAGAAAGGTTCACGCCGGTCTGGTGCCATTAGCTATCATACCGACAGTTTGTTTCTGATTTATCAAGGGATTGTTTATCCTGGCAGGTATGAATGAGAGAAAAAGGTGGTGTGCCAACAGTGCACACAAGGATGAGTTTAAATGGGATAACGCATTATCTCAAAGCGTACCACGTTCTTTGCTGACACAGCGGAAAGCTAATAGTGGAAGTTTCCATGTCTTCATCCTTCCACGTCGTGAATTCTTTATGCGCCACCTCTATTTTAAAAGTTAAATGTTGATGAAAACGTGAAGGAAATAAATTTGTAAACAATCTATTTTTTTTTTAAAAAAATCCCAATCTATAGATAACTAGCATTTACGCGAAGTCGTTTTTAATCATTCACTTAGTAGTCATAAAAACAAGCAAGGAATGACATATCTTCACTCTCTAGCAGCCGAATCAGAGGAGGAGGAGGTGTGGGAGTCAGGGTGAGCATCAAGGCAACCTGAGAGCTCTGAGGGGGAAAAAGGAGTGGAGCTGGCAGAGAGAGAGAGAGACAGAGGCAGAGCCTGGGCCATCCGTCAGCCCTCAGATGGAGAGTCAACAGCTCCCAGGTCTGGAGTGGCTGATGAGGAAGGGAGGAGCAGCAGGGTCCAGTGCCTGACACACAGATGTGCAGAAAGCGGAGGAGAGGAGAGGAGAGCAGTGGAAATCTGTGGGCTGATCCTTGGGATGGAATTTCTTATTCCTCTACAAAGAAGGAATCTTTCTCATCCCCCTTGGCAGAAAAAGGGTGAATTGCTGGAGTATAAAATATGTATTATTTTAGATAAACTTAAGACTCGGGGAACAATTTTAATATAAAAAAAAGTTGTTAAAAACCAAGAACAGATATATAAATACACACACACATATATATTTCTACCTTATGTGCCACACTAGTTCTGCTTCATACGTCTAAGACGTTTTCATTGCCTTGTTTTTCAGAGATGCAAAAAAAATTATACGTTTATTTGTAAGTGGTTGGAGAGCATGGGGGGGGGGAGAAAAAGAAAACAGTAGAATTTAAAATAAAATTTACAAAGCTTACAAGCATACTTATTCTTCCATTTTGGGTTGCAAAAAAAATATAGCCTTTTTTAAAAAATGCCTACTCTGTAGGCTATTGATCTGGACAGAAAAGAAGCACAGTTGTCTTGTTTGATGCTAGATAACTAAATTCCCTAGGCCTTTGCAAGCCATAGGGTGAACAATAGATGAATTATCCGTGCTCCTACATTGTTTGGAACTGATTTCACCCAGATAGTTTCACTGCTAGTTGAAGAGGTAGAATGCTTACACACATTATCTTCATTTCCCCTTATAGTGTGCTTTCTGTAATCCTTATCTCAAGGACCATGTATGGGTACATTATACCTACCAAATGTTTGGTCCACAAAGCCATTAAATCCTAATCTGGTCTCTGTTGGTTGGGAGTGATGGAGGTTACAACCATACATTTAAAATGAACTTGTGAAATGTAAACATTCCGAATGCATCTGTGTCTGACATTTTTATCTATATTTCTGTATCATCTATACCTATACCTATACCAGGGGTTGGCAACCTTAAACACTCAAAGAGCCATTTGGACCCGTTTCCCACAGAAAAGAAAACACTGGGAGCCACAAAAACCTTTTGACATCTAAAATGAAGATAATGCTGCATATGTCGTTTTTTTACCTTTGTGCTATGTATAAAAAAAACTATAGTGGGTTGCATTTATGTAATCAATGAACTGCTACAGAGAAAACACATTTTTATTTCTGCATGCAACAAAAACATTTTGAACTCTGAAAACAAAAATGGGTCGAAAAGCTCAATAAATCACATGCCGGCGGGTGTCGCACATTGGCGGCTGTGATGCATGCTTTGAGCAACAGGGAGCCGCAGCAGAGGGATGAAAGAGCCACATTCGGCTCCAGAGCTGCAGGTTGCAGACCCCTGCCCTATACCTAATTTCTATCTAATCTCTGTCTCTCTCTCTTTCACTCTCTCTCTGTCTCTCTCTGTCATTCTCTCTCTCATCTATCTATCTATCTGTCTGTTTATCCCATCTATCTGTGTGCCTGTCTGTCTATCCCATCCATCATCTATCTATCCTATCTATCCATCCTATCTATCTATCTATCTATCTATCTATCTATCTATCTATCTATCTATCTATCCTATCCATCCATCCATCCATCTATTTATCCTTCCATCTATCTTCAACCACCCAAATCAGTGGTGGGTTTCAACCGGTGTTACCACCAGTTCGCTTTTGTGCACATACTTTGCATTTCAGAACAGCTAAGACGCGGCAATCCGCTCTGCTACTGGCTCGCACGAACCGCGGCGAACCGGTAGAAACCCACCACTGATCCAAATTCAGTTCATCCAAACACTTCTTCCTGTTCTATTTAAAGGGAAAAGATGTCAGTATTTTCTGGTTCTTGAGATGCTTCGAAAGAAAATCAAAAGCACCAGGAGACATATCCTAACTTACGGAGCTCTTAAAGGGAGGCAGCATATAGCTTTTCCTCTTTATGAGAACTTTAAAAATAAAATAAAACCATTTTTTTAAAAAAGTAGCAGCATGAAAGACATTATTTTTTACCAGACATTTATTTCCATTGAACTCATGTGGCTGAAGGTAAGAACCTGGCCTACTAAAAGAGCTAGCTAATAACCGCCAGAGAAACAGGACAATACGTCTTCGTTTCAACAGTGTCCCCTCTTATTTGTCTTCTGTTCCATAAAGCAATACAGTAGCTTTGTTTTATTTGCTTTGCTTTCTATAGTTGGGTCAAGTAGATAGACAGGTGAGTGGATCAATAGAGTCAGAGTTCACTCTATGCCCGAAGAACCAGTTGTTTAAATTTAGCAGCCAGGTGATAGTCTGAAGCTTAATAGACACAGAAAGACCTCGATTGGCTTCTTGGGTGATTTGATCACTCCTGGGATGATGGTTGCAATTCAGTTCTGCGGTTGTAATGCCGTGAAAATTTTTATTAGTGCTGTGTTCTTGTGCCTGTTCCTTTTATTACAGATTGTCCTGCTTACAGGATACATTTCATACTATGTACCCTTCCTGCTGCAAAGCAGTAAAATATTTCCAATGCATATCAACCCTCTTATTGTATCCGACCAGCTCTCCTAATTATAGTTTTACTTTTTTCCCTCTACCAGGACATATGTTTAAATGCTATAACATCTTTGGAACATACACTTGCTTTCAATATGTTAGTTAAATTAAGACCCTGGCCTATTTTTTCTTATTGTTATTATTAATCTGTGTCTTTTTTTCTTTCTTTTTGATTTGATTTATATGCCGTCCTTCTCCGGAGATTCAGGGCGGCTTACAATGCATTAAGCAATAGCCTTCATACTTTTGTATATTTTTTACAAAGTCAGCTTATTGCCTCCACAATCTGGGTCCTCATTTTACCTATCTTAGAAAGGATGGAAGGCTGAGTCAACCTTGAGCCTGGTGAGATTAGAACTTGCAGTAATTGCAGGCAGCTGAATGTTAATAACACTGCTTTAGTCTGCTGCACCACCAGTGTCTCACTTTATTAAGCTAATTGAAAGCTTAATAAAGTTTCAAAGCTTTGTATTGCCAGAGAGGGAAGACTTTTTTGGGTTTTCTCAAGTTGGACTCCTCTGAAGAATTCTTTTAGTAAAATAATTTATAACACCACTTAGTTCCTGTTACCGTCTTTGGCTCGATGGTTTTGATTCTTTCCATTCTGAGATGCATTTGTGATTGATATTGTTGTGTGTTAAGAATAACTTACAGTCCCCCTGGTCTTTAATTAGACTGTCCCTAATGATATAATGGTGTGTGCAAAATTGTCAGTTCTCCAGAGTTTTTCGTAAGATCAGGTATTATTAAAAAATGGGGAATGGAGAAGAAACAAACAATACAACTTGATCATTTTCTTGATAGTCAATAGAATCATGTCTGAGTAGCTTCTCCTGTAATGTAGAACCTGACCAGGTCAGGATTTAATAATGTAAATTCAGGACAGTGAAGCAATTTGAATTGTGGGGGGAAGAAATCCACTTCAAATTCACTCAACCCAGTGGTGAAATTCAATTTTTTTTTACTACCGGTTCTGTGGGCGTGGCTTGGTGGGCGTGGTGTGGCTTTGTGGGCATGGCTTTGTGGGCATGGCAGGGGAAGGATACTGCAAAGTCTCCATTCCTCCCCACTTCTGGGGGAAGGATACTGCAAAATCCCCATTCCCTCCCCACTCTGGGGCCAGCCAGAGGTGGTATTTGCCAGTTCTCCAAACCATTCAAAATATTCACTACCAGTTCTCCAGAACCTGTCAGAATCCTGCTGGATTTCACCCCTGACTCAACTTCATTATCAAGCCACTTCTTTGACAAGGATGGAACCGAAGACGTTTTTATTCCCCTCTTCTTTTTCATTGCATTGTCTCCAAATTATCTAGCAAAGTTTTTTTTTTTCCAGTTGTTTGAGGTTGTTTAGATTTAGCCTGATGATTGAGGACTTGATATAAACTCTCAGTAGCACATGCGGCTTTGTTCTCTAAAATTTGAGGCCAAAATTGCTCTCATCTTTCACAGCTCATATCTGAAGTTGTGTAGGATGCCACCTTGATCGCTGTTGGATAACTTTTCCAATTAGAAAGGCGCCAAAGTTTATGGCTGATGTGTTCGGTAGAGTCTTGTTTTCGTCCAGATGGTTCTACTGAAGCTAGTTCATATTGATTTATTTTTTCAGAGTGTTTACAGCGTGACTACTATTTTGAGACAACGCAGGAGCAAAATACAGGACACAGAGGTTATGTCATAACCTTTATGTAGAAACCACAAACAGTGGTTTATATACAAGGCTTCTATATACAGACATACATGTGGTGTATGTCCGTATATAGAAGCCTTGTATATAAACCACTGTAGGCACGTACTAGGCAATCAATCAATCTTCGTCTCTACACAGAGAGCTACAATGCAGATAGAACACCTCAAGGAGAGAGATACACGAGGAGAGAGAGAAAGACGCCCTCTCATGGCCTCCCTTATATAGACAGCTTCTTAAAGGGGCAATAACCCTGCTGACTCATCCTCGGTCTTAAAGTGGCAATAACCCTGCTGACTCATCCTCAGTTCATCATCCTGGTCCACAGCCTTATTTAATAACAGACATATTTTCAGGATGAAGATGGGATCTTTTTGGAGTTTTGATTTTCGGGTGACCTTAAATTAGAGCCGTTATAATCCTGACTACTTTCTCCGTTTCCATCTGTCTTTAAGCGCTTAAAAGAGCTGCGCACACCACGTCTGATTTGGTACTAACTTCCAAATCTGAACAGCTCATAGCTCGCAAATGAAATGTTCATGGAACACTTACACTTGTAATTATCACCTCCATGTATCATCTGTTTTACTGCAATAAAGCAGAAGAAGAAACGTTAGCTGACTCACTGCCTTAATTATGAACTTTGAAAGACTATCTGTCTGTACCGTACAGAAAAGTAAACAATTGATGAGTCTTACACTTATTTTTCATAGGTTATACTACCATTATAGCATAGCCTTCTTTTCTTTTTGGCATTCTTGCCTCATTAAACATGATCTTACAATGTCAGTTAATTTATTGCTGAGATTAAATGTCTCATTAAATTCTGATGAAGCCTGATGCCTTCCTGGGCAAAACTGGGTTGTGAAATACTCTCGTATTAAAATTTTGTTCTATCTTTCCTGCCCAGGTAAATGAACAGAGCAGCCGAAAAAAGTTTTCTCTAAGTAAGATTTTTCTGCAAGATAAATTTTTCACAAGACAAGGACAGGATTAATGTACGACGGCTTTAAATATGAGTTCTTTATTTTACTTTTCGTGCTGCTTCAGGGATTTCATTAGTATTATTTTTTTAATCATAGAGATACCATAAAACAGGAATGGTCGCCTGTTGTGTTGTTCTTCTTTATCGTTTTAGTGATAGAGCCACTGTGTTTAGGAACACTGTTCTGATGAATCTCCCAACGCCAACATTGAATGTGTAGATCAGAGCAGGGATGGGATTCAGCCAGTTTGATCTGGTTCGGGCAAACCGGTAGTTCCGATGATCAGCTGGCCCCGCCCATCCACCCCGCCCTATCCTGTCCTATATTTCCTTCTTTCTGACTCAGCTGATTTCTGTGTCTCCGTTGTTCTATTTACTGTGGCTGCCTTAGAAAGTAAGCAGCTGAACTTCAAATTGAAGTCTACTTACCTTCCTTACCGGTTCGGAAATGCATGCGCAAAACCTTCTGTGCATGCGCAGAAGGTAAAAAATGCATTACTTCCTGGTTAAAACCAGGAAGTAACGACACCTGGGCGGGTGAGCACAGCTTCGCTCTGCCATCGCTACCAGATCGCTGAACCAACTGCGACGATTGCGACCGGATCACCCAATCCGGTCTGAACCGGGAGCATTTCACCCCTGGTCAGATGCCAGGATGCTGCAGCAGTTGTAAGTGTGAAAAATGGTCATAAATCACTTTTTCCGGTCCTGCTGTCATTTTGAACGGTGACTAAATGAACTGTTGCAAGTCAAGGACTGCCTGTATGAATGTGTCGCTTTGTTAGAATTCCTTTCTGTATGTTATAGATCATTTGCAGGAATTCAAATTGGATAAGAGCGGTGTGGTTATTAAAACTTTCCTGGAGTATCCTAGCAACAGTTTTGCTGTCCTGAAGACGAGTTCTTTAGCTAAAGTAAGAGTGTGAAATATATAGAATTGTCAGCACTGTTGCAATCTGAATATGAGGATTTAAAGTCATTCTGGATTAAAGTTCCAATTAAATTAGGTAGCTTTATTTATTTATATTTTTGGTAGCCAGCTCCCCGGTATCTATTCTTCAAGTGCTATTTAATGTTCTCAGCGTCTGAATAGTGGTTTGAGAATGTTTAGGGTGCTTTTGATTCCATGTTATTTTATTTTATGATTTTCATCTTCAGGTTCTTTATTTTTATTTTTTGTTCTCACTTTTGGGATAATTTTGTGTGTGTGAGTGTGTGTGTCTTCACAGTGTAGTGCTTTAGATGCAATTCCACAGTCTATAGTTCACACACCCAACTGATTTATTAAATCATTATCTGCAATATAAAATGAACTTGATCAATTTAGCAGTTTTGATAGCAGATTTGCTTAATCCACACATGGTGCTCTTAGCAATTGCAGTGGTTCATTTCACAACTCTATCAAAAAAGAGTTTGTCAAACGAGGCACAACTCTTAGCAATAGCACTTAGACTTATATACCGCTTCACAGTGCTTTACAGCCCTCTCTAAGTGGTTTACAGAGTCAGCCTATTGCCCCCAACAATCTGGGTCCTCATTTTACTGACCTTGGAAGGATGGAAGGCTGAGTCAACCTTGAGCCAATCAGGATTGAACACTTGGCAGTGGGCAGATTTCACCTGCAATACTGCATTCTAACCACTGTGCCACCAGGGCTCCTAATAGCAATAGTATTTAGACATATATACACTTCACAGTGCTTTTATAGCCCTCTCTAAGCGGTTTACAGAGTCAGCCTATGGCCCCCAACAATCTGGGTCCTCATTTTACCAACCTTGGAAGGATGGAAGGCTGAGTCAACCTTGAGCCTGGTGAGATTCAAACTGCCAAATTGCAGGCGGCCAGGAGTCAGCAGAATTAGCCTGCAGTACTGCACTCTAACCACTGTGCCACTGTGGCTCATTTTTTTAACAACTAACTTGCAGTAGCTGTTAAGTCAAGGACTACCTGCAACCTCAACATTGTTCTAGGAAGTATCCAGCATCATAGAACTTATACAAGAGAAATTGCTAAGACAATCTGTGGGAAGAAATTGTTCTTCCTTTTGCCTCGTTTTCTCCGTAGGCAATTTTTACAGCCCAAATGCTTAAGAGTCTAGCAAATTACTTGTCTCAACAACGAAATGAGTCTTATGACCTTTCCCGCATTCGAGACACTCGCCAGGATGAATTGCTCCCTAAGTAATAATCTGTTTAAAAGCTGGTTTTGAATTATTTGTGCTTCTATGATGTGATGAAAAGAAAATGACTTGGTGGCAGAAATCTTTAACCTATCTTTCGCCATCATCATCCACCACGGATGGTCTACTCAAGCAATTTTGTGTTTGTGTGTTTGGAAATGTATTCGTGAATCTTGGATTGCTCTTTGGCAAGCACAGCTATAATCCTGGAGTTTGGAAAAGAAACAATCTTCTATTTCTAGTTACCAGTATGACTATTCATGTATTGGATTTTGTCTTCCAAATTCTGTCTGCTTTTCTTCCCTTTAGGACAGTGCAGTTACGTGCAAAATAGTCCCTCTCTCAGCTTTTCTTTCCTGCTTGTGCTGGCCGAGTTAGACATATGACTCAAACTATGATTTAACTCCTTTAATGACAGCTACTCAACAGATGATAAGCAATGCCGGCTCTCTATACAAGAATAAAGCTGGAGCCGAGAGCGGCCGCTACTCAGCTCCTTTTTATAGGCTATCCTGACGGCTACTTTGTAATTGCCCACAATCAGCATCAGTTGATAAGCTGCATGCTTTTCTCCCCGCTTTGAAGTTGCTGGAACTTTCCTCGGTTTGCTGGCATATGACATCATCGGTTTGTGTTTATAGCTTCAGGTTGGGCTGTTCCAACTATTTGGCACAGGATTCCTACCTCCCAATATCCCACAAACAGCTGTACCGAACCCCACTAATCCCACCACCAACATTGCTATCGCTATCGCCCCATTCTCGCCACCATCACCAACACCCGTGTTTATTATTCTGGCATTAATATGTTCGGCCAGCTGGTTTTCCATGTGGAGTGCCCCTCTTATTCGGTAAGTTGTTGAGGGCGCTCGACACCCTTGAACAACTTGTTATCACAGTTTTTATGTTAAGGGTCTGTTGCAGGGGTGAAATGCTATTGGTTCGGACCGGTTCGCCCAAACCGGTAGTAATAAAAGCTACCAGTTCGGGCGAACCGGTAGTAAAAAAAATGCTACTGGTTTGGATGAACCAGTATTTCCGACAATCAGCTGTGCCCCGCGATTTATATTCGCTAGCGTGTTTCCCTGAAAATAAGACCCTGTCTTATATTTTTTTGAACCCCGAAATAAGCTATTGGCCTTATTTTCAGAGAGGTCTTATTATTTTGGGACACATGAAGCAAGACGGGGCTCCTCTTGCTGTCTTACCTGGTTTCCAACTCTGTCTCCCTAACCCTAACCAGAGGAAATGGCGGGGACCAGCTGCACATGCATTTAACTATTTTCGGGGAGGGCTTATTTTCAGAGGAGGATTATTTTAGCGCATGGGCTCAAAAGCCCAATTGGGCTTATCATCAGGGGATGTCTTATTTTGGGGAAAACAGGGTAGAAAGCAGGAAATCCTGTTTTCTAGCGAATCTAAATCTATTACCCCCTCTCGCTGTTCTACTTACCTTAGAAAAGGCTTCTTAATCCTCCTTTCTTAGCGCTGTGCGGAAGTGCCTGCAGTGTGCATGCAGGCAAAGTGTGCATTTGGCACACACTGTGCACACGTGCACACAAGGCGAACCATTAGCAAAGCGAACCGGTAGCAGACATCAGAGCTCATTTCATCCCTGGTCTGTTGTGTACTTAGAGAAAAAGCACTTGTGTATTTTGGGACAACCCTGGAAGATTGAGAGTCTCCATAGTGCCAGTGCATATATTTTTCACTTGCTAGATTACTGGAGGCATATTATGGTATGTCTACAGTGGCTTGGCCCTTGCTTGGACCACTCGTAGATTTCAGGATTTCCAGTTTTGTGGACGTCATCTTCAGAGTCATAGTTTGCTCACTGGATTCATAGTTTGCTCACTGGATCCCTTTCATTCATTCATTCCATTCATTCTCCGTTGACTTCTGTTCTGTAAACATTGGCAACCGAAAACTCCAGATGCAATAATCTCCGGTTAAATGCAATGAGCCCGCAATATATAATCTCCACTTTGGTTTTCGATCTGGAATTAATCATCATGAGGCTTTAGGTACTGCTGAAGAAATAACTTTCCTCATAATAGCACTTTTGTTACTTTTATATGCTGAAACAACGGCCTTGCGTAGAAATGTACACAGGCTGAAATTTATAACACACAAAAGTAAGCAATCGCTTTGTTTTTTCTGTTCGGTTCTAAGCAGAAATGATGACTGAAACAAAAAAAACCCCAACCTAATTTTTCTTTCCGTGCTCTCCATTTCTTTCATCAGAAAGGGGTCTGCTTTTGTATGAACTACACTTACAGATTTGTTTGTTTGTTTAGCTTTGTTTCAGCAATTACCCGACATCATCTTGCTATTTACAAAAAGCCTTAAGGCTCATTTCAAAAGCAGGGTATATATTTTAACACACACACACAGACACACACAAAATCCCTTCCATCCCTTTGAACAACTTTCTTTTCTCTTCCCTTCACAATATTACTCTGTAGAGCTAATAAGCTATCCCCGAATAATTTAGGAGAAAGGATAAGATACTCCACGGTGGATACAATAATACTAATTGATTAACTTTTTAATATTAATCTGAACAATGTAACTGCTGCTCAGCAATTAATTACAAAAATTAATTACAAAGGTGATGTGTTACACTCTTCCTGTGCCTTTGCTTACCACTCTTTGAAACATTAATAATTTGCGTTATCCCATTAAATTAAAGTTAGAAGTACCAGTAAAAAGTTAACGGCAGTTGCAGATTTCTCCAGATTCTACATTTCATGACTAGAGAGAAAGAGATAAAAAGATGTATTCTGCAGATTTTCTTTAAATCACCAACTATATATATTGCTAAGATAGAATCTCTTTGAAACTGGGTTTCTGTTTAATCTACAAATTAGATTCAAAGGAATGAAATATTAGCATTTCTATCAATAAATTTGAATAGAATTAGATTAGTTTGAACTAATGGAAGAATAAAATAGTGACATTCTCACATTAAGCATGATGATTTCCTATATTATATTATATATTTCCCTTTATTTTATGAATAGTAGAACTTTTATGAGCCGTAATTCAGAAAAATGAGGGCACATATTAATGGAATTATCTTCACTGCCTTCACGAATATTACTTCTGACATAGCTTTTTTTTCCCCCCAGTCGTAAGTCCTGATCTGATTTCTGAATTACCATTTTTTTTCTCTCTCTCAGTTTCAGCTCAAAGTCTTAAAGGCAATCTTGATTCCATGGGACAGCAGATACAGCGTTTGGAAAATGACATCAAGAAGTTCCCCAAAATAGAAGATCCACATGATAAATTCGTTGAAAAAATGATCATATCCTTTTGGGTGTTGTTGCTCTTTTTCCTAATCAAATATGTGAATTATGTCCTGCTTACAATGTTTAAACAATATAAGACAGAATAACTTTTGAATGAAAGAACGGTCTGTTTGATCAGAAAGTTGTCAGCCAGGGATGCGGTGTATCTTCATATGAAATTCCAAAAGAATATCTGCTTTTTCTCATTATTTTAGTTAGACTGACTGAATATATGAATTGAGTTTTGCCTAGATTCATTCCTTGCCCTAATCAAAATCATGATATTTCAGTCATTTTCTCACTAAGGTAGCTGAGTTTGTTCTGGACAGTAGCAAAAAGGGCAACTTCACTTGGCTACTTGTGGAAATTTCAGACGAAGCCCAGAAATTCTGTGTCCTTTGTTGGTTCTGAAATAAGGTAAGAAATCTCAACTTCCTTAAAAATGTTTTAATTTGAGCCGTGGAGGGGAGGGGGAAATAAGACATGAAATGGCCAGATTTGGTGACAGTACCAAATTGTTTAGGATGGATAGACAAACAGACACGTGAAAAGCACCAATTGGATTTCTCCAACTGAGAAAAAAATAAAAATAAAATGACTGTCAGAGTAAGCACAATGAAACAATCCAGACAAAGCTCAGTTCTTTTTATCTGCTTACACACAATAGACAGAATCTTGCCAGACTAAACCCTTAAAATTCTTTCTCAGATATATTTCCCAGATATATAATGGATATATCTGGGAGACTTTAGCGCAGGGGTATCTAACCTTCACAGGGACATGGTGGCTCACTGGCTAAGACACTGAGCTTGTCGATCAAAAGGTTGGCAGTTCAGCAGTTCGAATCCCTAGCACCGCCTAATGGGGTGAGCTCCCGTTACTTGTCTCAGCTTCTGCCAACCTAGCAGTTCGAAAGCACGTAAAAAATTCTACTCTTGTACACTACTCTACTCTACTCTACTACTCTACTCTACTACTCTATTCTACTCTTCTACTCTACTCTACTACTCTACTCTACTCTACTCTACTCAATTCAACTCAGTGTAAAGATTCATGTTTGTGATTTATATATTCTTTTAAAAAACTGTCTACCTTGAGGGTGCTTAGACCCATTTCTGACTGCCAGGTGCTAAACTACAAGAATGTTGCCCATTGGTGAGCATCCTATTTATATATGATTGTATCTATTTTCTTTCTTAGTTCCGCATGTAGTTAACAAAGAGGAGAATGTAGGCAATATCTTTATTGGGCTCGGTAATGACGCCAAAGCGTTGGGTAGCTTTTTAGTTCTGCCGCATTTTTCATTAAGCAAAAGGGAAACAAAATTTAAAAAAACCCACAAAAAGTTGCAGACAAACACAAAGCGAACAGGCCCCGAGCTTTGCAGTTTAGAATCAGTTTGAAGAAGATAATTATAGATTGAATTAATTAATTGCTTGCAGCTATTGCAGGTATCAGATTACCTATCATTCTGGAATAAAAAGTAATGACTAACAGACACAAGCATGCATCCCAAAAAACAAACAAACATAAAAGGAGCCTCAAACCTATCTTCTGCAAAATATATCTCCCAGTCTTTGACTATTATCTTTTGTTCTCAGGATTATAGTAGCTGCATCAGTTTTAACTTACTCTTCCTTTAAATTGGGGAGCATCCTACAAAGAAATGGTTCCCAAGACGTAATTTCTAATTTTATTGATGCTTCGCTGACATCTGGGGCAATTTGGAATACTTTCTATTTAATTCTGTAACTGGAATATGCAAGTAAAGTTCCAGTCCTTGGCACCAAAACCCAAACATAGTTTACCATAGTATTTGACGTGGGTTTTTTTCCCCCCTCTGCTTTCAGTAATTGAGAAAAATCACCCTTTAATAAGCCTTTTGCTAAAATATCCTGAGCAATTTAGATCTGATTGTTTAGGAAAACAAAAGCAATTTCAAAAACCTGGCACTGATTGTTCTACTGTGTTTTGTTGTCTGCAGATAATTAAGGCATTTTTTAAAGAAAAGTCTTCTGCAGTTCATATCCATCCATTACAGATGATTGGTTGGATAGAGTAGAGTGGAGTGGAGTGTGGAGTGGAGTGGAGTGGAGTGGAGTGGAGTGGAGTGGAGTGGAGT
>WNWU01000117.1:278152-294220 GCA_012654045.1 Ptyas mucosa | reverse complement strand
AAAGAAAGAAAGAAAGAAAGAAAGAAAGAAAGAAAGAAAGAAAGAAAGAAAGAAAGAATGAATGAATTAATTCTTTATTGGCCAAGTGTGATTGGACGCACAAGGAATTTGTCTTTGGTGCATATCAGCGTACATAAAAAGAGAAGATACATTCGTCAAGAATCATAAGGTATGACACTTAACAATGGTCATAGGGTACAAATAAGCAATCAAATCATACTAGGAAACAATATAAATCGTAAGGATACAGGCAACAAAGTTACAGTCGTACAGTCGTAAGTGGGAGGAGATGGGTGGTAGGAAGGATTAGAAGATTAATAGTAATAGTAATGCAGCCTTACTGAATAGTTTGACAGTGTTGAGGGAATTATTTGTTTAGCAGAGTGATGGCGTTTGGGAAAAAACTGTTTTTGTGTCTAGTTGTGTTGGTGTGCAGTGCTCTATAGCGTTGTTTTGAGGGTAGGAGTTGAAACAATTTATGTCCAGGATGCGAGGGGTGCAAACCAGACAGTTATGGAGGTGCAGATGACAGACTCAATAATTCCTCTGTAGAACTGGATCAGCAGCTTTTTGGGCAGTTTAAGCTTCCTGAGTTGGCACAGAAAGAACATTCTTTGTTGTGTTTTTTTGATGACGTTTTTGATGTTAGGTGTCCATTTTAGGTCTTGAGATATAATAGAACCTAAAAATTTGAAGGTCTCTACTGTTGATATATACCTTTCCCAACTCAAAAATATCCTTTTTGGGGGTTGTCCACGATTGCAGGTGCTGTTGAAATGTGGTTGTGACATATTCTTGACTAGCTGCAACTGAAACACTGTTAGATTTGAGTATTTTCCATAGTATTCCAAAGAACGGTACTATAACCGAATTATGGTCCTTTTTTCCCCTTGATCAGACATATGTATTGCTTTTGTGTTTCATAACAGTGATCTACCAGTGAGGTAATTATCTTTGACTTTTAGCTCATTTCCTCTCATTATTCTATTAGCGGAGAAGAGCTGGCATTGTAACTTATCGGTTGCGTAGAAAGTCAAATATTTTGTGATTCCTACATAATTTTGCAATTAGTGATAAGAAAACATGTGGCATCAATGGTGCAAATTAGTACCGAAAGCACTTCAATAAAACGAGTACTCTGTTTCTGATTGTACTAATTTAACTGTTCTCTGGTTCCTGTAATTGGTAAGATTATGTATTTTCGGGTAATAACATTAATATCTTAATGAAGGAAGAAAAGAAAAACATTTGATATCTAATTCGAAGTACAAACTGTTAGATTATTTTTAACAATAACGGTAGAAAGGAAGAATGGTTTCGGAGAATCTAAAAAAATCAACAGATGCCTTGCCTAATATAGAGAAACATAGAAATCTAAAGGTTAATCGAAAGAAGAAAATGATTTTCTCTCTAAAAACTTTCTCTACCAACATGGTGGGAAATAATGAAATGAAATATGTATATGTATACTTTGTCACTTGCGCCGTACTTTTCATTTGTTTATGATGTAAATGTTATTTAGCTCGTAGAAATGGAAAACTACTTATAGTTAATTTATGAGTGAATTCACATTACCTAAGTTGCATCGGATTTAAAAACACCAAGGAGCATCACAGAACAATCTGAAATCCTAGGACATAATACATGCTAAAATTATGTTATCAGCTATGAGAAATTATGCTGATTGAATTTCCATTTCTTACTGTCATCATGCAACTTTTTCCCCCTTAATCCTACAAATATATACATATTTTGTAAGCTATTTTAAACAGCAAGCAGAAAAAGGGCTCAAAGGTTTGAGGGTATTCTTTTTTCCCCCTAGAACAGGGGTCAGCAACCTGTGGCTCTGGAGCCGCATGTGGCTCTTTCATCCCTCTGCTGCAGCTCCCTGTCGCCAGTCGGCTCCACAATTGATAGGACTTTCGGTTAGGATAGGTAGAGGAAAAAGGACACTGTGCCAGGAAGAGACTCTATGGTGGGGGAACTGGACTTCCAGTTGGCTCCAGAATTGAACAGGGGGCTTCCGGTTAGGACCTTTGTGGCTCTTTTGAGTGTTTAAGGTTGCTGAACCCTGCCCTAGAACTAGAAAAAAATAATTCTTGGCTCATACCAAAGTATGGTTAGGTGCTAAAATTCATGCTGCAATGCACCGTGATGCACCTTTGTTTGGAAACAAATCCAGAACATGTGCACATTTCTAGTTTCTCCTAACTAGGTTTGATGGCCCACTAAGAGCTGCGGTGGCACAGTGGTTAGAGTGCAGTACTGTAGGCTATTTCTGCTAATCACCAGCTGCCAGCAGTTTGGCAGATTGAATCTCACCAGGCTCAAGGTTGATTCAGCCTTCCATCCTTCTGAGGTGGGTAAAATGAGGCCCCAGATTATTGGGGACAATATGCTGACTCTGTAAACTGCTTAGAGAGGGCTGTAAAGCACTGTAAAGAGGTATATAAGTCTAAGTTCTAAGTTCTTATATTTTCTATAAGAAGTTGAGTGTTCAGTAGAAGAGTTCAGGAGATAAGACAGATATTAGTGCTGTTTAGCCATTATGTTTGCGGATGGGTTATTATTAAAAACATGTACATGCATAAAATAGATATTCTGTGGAGATTGCATGGCAGTACCTCTGAATGGGGAGGGGTATCTATATTAGTATCTATGATACTAATAAATAAGGAGACCCTCCCTCTTACAGGAGACAATTGTGATCGAGTAACCTACATATAAGCTTAGGCAAGACTTTAGCAGAACTATTGCATTCAATGAAAGGGTTTCGGTATGAATAAAAAGCACAGTGATAGGTAGGTAGGTAGGTAGGTAGATGGATGGATGGATGATGGATGGATGATAGATGGATGATGGATAATAGATGGATGGTGGATAATAGATGGATGGTGGGTGGATGGATGGATTATTATATTATTATTATATTATATTTATATACCACTCTACTCCCGGGGGACTCAGGGCGGTGTACAGACAAATGATAAAATACATATAATACAAATATTTTAAAGAATTGATTAAAATACAATTAAATAATTTGGTCTTAAACCTAAAATTAAAACTCTAAATTTATGAGATTAAGATTTAAAAATATAAGAGCAATTTTAGAAGAGGTTAGTCCAGGCCAGCCTGCTGGAATAGAAGGATGATGGATGATGGATGGATGGATGGATGATAGATAGATAGATAGATAGATGATAGATAGATAGATAGATAGATAGATAGATAGATAGATAGATAGATACCGTATATAGAGATAGAGATATACAGAGATAGAGTTATATAGAGATGATACACACACACACACACACAAACATTTATATGTGTGTGTGTTATAAGAGCCTTGGTGGAGCAGCGGACTAAAGCGCTGTTAAAGTAGCACTTAGCTGCCAGCTGCCTGCAATTACTGCAAGTTCAAATCTCACCAGGCTCAAGGTTGACTCAGCCTTCCATCCTTTCGAGGTAGGTAAAATGAGGACCTGGATTGTGGGGGTAATAAGCTGACTTTGTATAAAAAAAGAACACCGCTTAGGGGACCCCGAAAACCCTACTAAGCAGGTATATACAAAAAGTATGAAGGCTATTGCTTAACGCATTGTAAGCCGCCCTGAGTCTCCGGAAAAGGGTGGCATATAAATCGAACCAATAAATAAATAAATAAATAAATAAATAAATAAATTGAAGCATTTCCTTGTAATAGATTATGTATCTATAATACCCATTTATGATGTTTTCCGAAGCTCTTTTTTTCAGGGTGACAAAAAAGTACCTCTGTACAAAGCCATCGTATCCATTTCTTTTTTTCTTTTTTAAATTTATATTGCTTAGATCTTCTAAGAATTCAAGGTAGCAATGATTGGGGGAGGGGGCGGTGTCTTCCTGCCTCCTCTATGTCATCCAGCCATAGCTTTGTGAAGCAGGCATGAATCTAAGCTACAGCGATTAGCTCAAACCCCATCCAGTAGTGAGTTCCTTAATTGAGTGGTGAATTAAACCTGGATCACCGCAGATCAACGCTCCGGTTTATTTGTCTGTTTATCCCTTTTGCTCACTTTGGGGGAAGACATTAGCTGAGGAAGATGCTCCGCTTTTAATGTTAGCCAATCATGCCATGGCATAGCCCTCCTCTGTCTTCCAGGGGAAAAAGTGTTGTACAGAAATGTGCATCTCAGAATAGTTTAACTGAATTTATTCCTCCGTAAGGAGCTTTCAGGAAATCCCAGGTGTTGATAGCTGATGTGGTGTAAATGTCATTAACGTTCTGTCAGTGTTCTTTGTCGGTGTGCTAATGATGCCCCGCTGATCGGGCATGGAGAGGCTTCCTGGACTCAAAACCTTCCTACAAGTCAATCAGAATGAAGAAGCTTTTCTCGCCCCATCTGCGTAGTAAGATGGATATGTGGTTTCTTCTCCCTCCAGGCTTTATAATGAAATCAATGTAGCAACCTTCAGTGGAAAAAATTTTTTTTAAAAAAAGGCTAATGTCAGGTGTGAAGAATCAGGACTACACATTAAGTTCCAATTAAGCTGATTTATTGCTCATATCTATACACAAGAATCTAAGTCAACTAACGATAAGCACTACATTGTTGCTAGATAAGAGTCAATGAGATTCAAGAGGGGTTAGACCGAGATGGATTGTGGGAACGTAATGTTGTGGTTCCGCCAGCAGCCTGTGGAGCTGGCAGCAGAATTGGACAGTGAGGAAGCTCAGGAGGACAATGGACCAGTCCTGGAGTCAGGGGAAAGCTCGGACGAGGGCTCTGCATGGGAGGCAGAGATGAGGCCAGGGCCATCTGGGAACGATGCGTGGACTACAGAGCCTCCAGAGGCAGATAGCAGAGAAGCAGAGGAACAGGAGGAGCCTGTTCCTAGTGCATGCATGCGAAGAACTGCCAGAAGGCAAGAGCAGCTAAAGCAAAAAGGATGACTCGGGAGTAAGGCTCCCGATGATTGGCTCCTCCCAGAAGGCTTAAAAGAGCAGCAACGGCTCTTGGGATCTTTGTAGGAAAGCAAGGTTGCTACATTTGTTTCTTGTCGGCGTCTCTTGCTTCTGAACTTTGTGGAGTTTTGCCAAGAAAAGCCTTTGGCAGGGTGCCAAAGAAAACAACGGTTTGTGATAAGGCCGAAGGACTGTTTATGAAGGACTTGTTTTGGACTTAATTTGGACTAAGCTGAGAATGAAGTAATTCTCAGTTGTTCTAATAAAATATGTTTGTTTAGGACTGATTGGTAATAACTACTTGGGCCTAGGTCACAACACGTAATGACTCCTCTGGCTGATTCCTCTCTTGACTCCACCTCTGCTTTTCCTTCTATTGCAGGGAGGTACAGATTTCTACCAATGTAGACGCAATTATTAGGGTTCCAAATAATACATACATGATAAACAGAACTCCGAGGCAAGTGGGTTCCTCAAAGAATTGATTTATTGGACATATCATATAGGTGTAAGCTAGTGAAAACCAACTCTGAATATTCCTGTGGTTTTCACCTAATTAAAAGTAAAAGTTTCTCCCTCTTCCCAAACACCAGTCACATGGTCCAATCAAGATCCCGTCCGGTTGTCAGGCCACATCGTTCCTTCTCTCCCCGGCCACCTGTGAGATATTGCAACACTGCTATCATGTCTCCCCTAGTCCTTCTTTTAATTAAACTAGACATACCCGGTTCCTCCAACCGTGCTTCATATGTTTTAGCTTCCAGTCCCCTAATCTTCTTGTGAGTCCTTTGTGAAATCCCTTATTTTCAAACACTTCACAAAATCCACCTATTCCACAAAATCCAACCGAGTGGACTTGCTGTAGAGGTCCTTTCTATGAAATGAGGTCATCTGGCAGGATCCAGAAGAAGACATATCTTCTCTGTTGGAGGTGCCTCTACCTCTGATACCTCTGGCTTCAGGGTGTTGAATAAGCTACCTTGTGGCAGTTTGAGAATAGGTGTGTAGAAATGCTTTGGCCTCCATGCTTCGTATTTTCTTGTTTTCATTCTTGCTAGCTACTCTGCTATTGACGTTCTTTGGTTTAACCTGTTTTCGCTGTTCAGACTAACAACTGCAAGGTGAGCAAATCACTCCAATAAATAAATAACATGCACCTTGCAATGTAATTAAATCAAAGCGCAAAAGGTATCATAAAAGATAAAACAATTGCTTGATCATTCAAGGACAATTGCTTGATCATTCGCTCCCACATAACACCGCTCCTGCGCGAGCTGCACTGGCTCCCAGTGGTCTTCCGGGTGCGCTTCAAGGTGTTGGTTACCACCTTTAAAGCGCTCCATGGCATAGGGCCCAGTTATCTACGAGACCGCCTTCTGCCACCGACAACCTCCCATCGACCCGTGCGCTCCCACAGAGAGGGTCTCCTCGGGGTGCCATCAGCCAAGCAATGTAGGCTGGTGACCCCCAGGGGGAGGGCCTTCTCTGTGGGAGCTCCTACCCTCTGGAATCAGCTTCCCCCTGAGATAAGAAAAATCCATGACCTCTGTGCCTTCCGCCGGGCCCTTAAAACATTTTTCTTCCAACAAGCCGGGCTGGCCTAAGCGAAGCCTTTTAAATGATTTTAAAGTGGGGTGTTTTTAAATTCTGGGCCAAATTTAGATATTCTTTTTAATTGGTTTTTAATTGTTTATATTATGTGTTTTTACTTGGCTGTACACCGCCCTGAGTCCCCAGGGAGAAGGGCGGTATAGAAATCTAAAAATAAAAAAAAAAAAATAAAAAAAAAGGACAAGAATCAAATAAAATAGGCATTTTGCTTAAATAGGCCTATCCAATCGAATTATATCCGAGTTTAGTTCACCCATATGATTCATTTGTTTTGCAGTAGAAGCATAGACCAAATCTGCAGATCTTTTCAGTTAAGAGAATGGTAAGATGTTGTTAAAAAGAAAATGAAGACATTCATTAAGAACTTCCTTCCTGCAAGATTGGCTGGAATGTCAGGGACAAAATATTACATTCACTTTAAATATGAATAAACGATGCTTTTCCGAAACACAGCCTTGGAGAAACCTCAGGAGTTTGGCGGTAGAGCATTTCCCTGTCACAATTACAAATTCAGCGGACAGTGGCTGAAATCTAAAAAAACTCTTCAAGCTCATGATTCTGTCAGGATGCATTTTGTAACTGTAAATCGCAAAACACGATAAACAGCGAGTGTAAAAATGAATTTAGGTGAGATTTAATAATAGAGTGGGAGTTCTTCCTAAACTCATCACTCCCGCTCCTTTGCCCTTGTGCAACTCTGGAAACAGTGCAATTGTCTACTTAAATGAAAAGATACACCGTTCATCAGCTATGATTAAATGTAATACCCAGTGGGGGATGCCTAACTTCTCAGCAATTTTAGTAAGTCGGACAAATTCTCTGTATTCACCCTATATTATATTAACCTGGCAATGAAGCTAGTTGTATATACAGTTTTCTAATTGTGAGTGTGTGCATTATTTTAATATGAAATGGTTTGTGTGCGTGCATCTGTATGTGCCTGCTGTCTGTCTGCCCATCCTGTCTAGCTCTCCTGTCTGTCTATCATCCATCCATCCATCCATCCATCCATCCATCCATCCATCCATCCATCCATCTCTAAAATTACATTGCATCTACTCGTCTTTCAGTGATGAATGTCTGATTAAACTACCGTGTTTCCCCAAAAAGTTGGGGGGAAGAGTTTTTTTCCCCATCCTGCAGCAATGATCTTCCAAGTACCGAGGAGTCGAGGTGGCGCAGTGGTTAGGGTGCAGTACTGCAGCTACTTCAGCTGACTGCTAGTTCAGCAGATTAGCAGATCAAATCTCACCGGCTCAAGGTTGACTCAGCCTTCCATCCTTCCGAGGTGGGTAAAATGAGGACCCAGACTGTTGGGGGCAATATACTATCTATCTATCTATCTATCTATCTATCTATCTATCTATCTATCTATCTATCCATCCATTCGGCTGTTGTAAGCCGCCCAGAGTCCTCGGAGAGTGGGCGGCATAGAAATATGATTAATAATAAATAAATAATAATAATAATACTGTGTTTCCCTGAAAATAAGACCCTGTCTTACATTTTTTGAACCCTGAAATAAGCGCTTGACCTTATTTTCAGGGAGGTCTTATTATTTTGGGGCACATGGAGCGAGATGGGGCTCCTCTTGCCATCTTACCTGATTTCCAGCTCTGTCACCCTAACCAGAGGAAATGGGGACCGACTGCACATGTGTTAAAATATTTTTGGGGAGGGATTATTTTCAGGGAAACACAGTATCAAAGTAGCCCAAAAAACAGTATCAAAAGTTACTGTGGTATATTCATTCCAGATTCCAGATTTTGTGAATTGGATATTCACCGGTGATTTTGTGCCCACAGGGCTTTTCTTGAAGGACAGACTTCAAGAAGGGAAGGTGATGTATATACCAAGCTAAGCTTTATATAAACAGAATATAAATCTAACACATAAAGTAAACGAAGCAAAATATTTGTGACAAGATCTGTTTAAAAGTCGAGAGATTGAAAAAAGAGTCATCCTCTGCCCTTCTACAGGGTGCCATTTTTAAAATATGCATACTCACCTGGAATCCCAACTCCATTCGGCTCATACCCACGTATACACACACACAAGCTCGGTTTTGCCTTTGGCCATAGTCATACAATTCCAACAAAGAACAAAGTCAGTCCTAAAGTCCTAAGATCTGCTCATCCATTCTACAATAGCGAAGTGTCAAACCTGGCAACATATAATTCTGTCAATTCATAAATCTCCCTTGGTTACAGAGCTGTTTTTTTCCCTCTGTGTTCCACCTTTCTTTGTGTCATGAATACAATGGAGCACTCGGTGTGCAGCGGGAACAATGATTGCGATGCATTCTTTAAAAGCACATCCATACTTGCCGAGAAAACAGGGAGAAAATTCAGGTTTTTGTTTGCTTTTTTTAAAAAAAAAAGAAAGAAAAAGAAAAGAAACACAGCAAAATCCTGACCCTTCCATTTGACGTTTTAGCTTCAAGGATACTGATAAGAGAGCGTATCCAATAACAACCTTAAAAAATATGTTCATACATATTCCCAGGTAATAATGGATCCAATGAACCTAATTGTTAACATGTACTTACATTCACCTTTACTATCCGTAGCTCTAACTGCAAATTTTATGCTACAAATGAATAACAGTACATCCAGTTATATAATAGGTTTTACTAAATAGCTAATTCACAGCACCCCTTCTATCTCTCACTTTCTTTACATGATTTAGATTCTGTACATACAAAACATGTACACATTCTTTTGTATAACTAGAATTTTAAAGTAGGCTACAATATGTGTCTCTGTGTAAAGGCAAACTAACTATAGCCTTTCGTAGGGAAGGGTGCTCATAATCAGAATTCCTCTGATAGATGTGTGATTTTATTGGATTACATTGTATCCTTTCAATCTGAGATTGAATTGTTGCCCATATTCCAAAGAAACCTAATTCTGTATTAATGGAAGGGGAATTGGGTCATTTGGAAGAGAACCTAAAACAGAGTATCAAGTTATATATCTCATAAAGGATATATGTTGTCTGAGAAAGAGTGGCAGAGCCAAGGGGAGGAGTGAAGTAGGGAATTAGTTTAGAGTCTCTGTGTAGTTACAAGAGGATGAAGTCTAACCCACTTGAATGCTGTTAAATCTTACCTAGTTTTACCTACTGCAAACCATTAGTTTGATAAGATTCCTGCATATAGGCGTGAACAATAAAGCAGTCATTTGGAAACTTTACATGTGAACCCTATGATTTGTGCTTGACATATGTTCCCAATTGTGCCTACAGCAGGGAGAACCTGAATTCCCCTGTCATGATTGATCCATACCTACAAAGATCTGTTGTCCATGTTTGATTTAATCATGATAAGTTGTAGGATTTGGGACCAAATTACATTTATAAGAATAAAAAAGGAACTGCAACAATTTTAGGATTAAAGCTTTTCATTTTTTAGTTGAGTTGTGGGAATTAGGTCATAGAAGTACTGTTTTTTCCAGCTTCAAAAATTCCACCTTAGCTTTAGCCATCAAGGTTATTAATTCCATAGGGGAGAGTGGATTAATATTATGCCTGCACTCAACGGGACCAGGCTTCTTTGAAAGTTTTTACAATCTCTAGCTATCTTTGGCCATTCCCCCCCCCCCCCCCATAGCTATCTAGAAGTAATAAAGCAGAAGAAATTATCTATGAGACCTCCCTGGTAGCTTTGGAAAGGTCTTTATGCCAGCATTGAGATGGGGAATGTCTAGTTGTGAAAGAAGAAAGAATTTCACACTTACCCGTGTTTCCCCGAAAATAAGACCCTGGCTTATATTTTTTTCAAACCCTGAAATAAGTGCTTGGCCTTATTTTCGGGGAAGTCTTATTATTTTGGGGTACGTAGAACAAGATGGGGCTCCTCTTGGCGCCTTACCTGATTCCCAGCTCTGTCTCCCTAACCCTAACCAAAGGAAATGATGGGGACCAGCTGCACATGCATTTAAATATTTTCGGGGGGCAGCTTATTTTAGCGCATGCACTCAAAAGCCCGATTGGGGTTTTTATCAGGGGATGTCTTATTTTCAGGGAAACAGGGTATTAAGATGCAACATATATGGCAGGTCTATTTTGTTTTTGGTTTTTTTGGTTTTCTTTTTTTTCTTTAGGAGAACTTCATGAACATCGGTGGTCTCGAAAAGAGAAAGAAAATAAGGGGAGAGTGTAATAAATAGCAGTGTGTTATTACTCTGAGAGATTTAGTATGTTACTTTGGGGATCCTGTGGCCTCCATTTTATTTAAGAACCTTTCTATGAGATCTGTAGGGGGAAAAAAACCTAAAGAGAATTTTAATTAAATCCACATATAATAAATGTGTCAGTAACGCAAACTATAGGGTGGGCAGGGCAATAATAGAGAGCCTAGAGAGATTTGAAACATGGGCAGGGAGTCATAAAATATGAGGTTGGATCTAAAAATTGCCTGCACAACCCCAAGAGCAAATTTTATGGAACTCATAAATTTAATGAGGGAATCGTTAGGTGGTTGATGATGATGATGAAATAGGGGCAAGGCCGCTCACGTGGGTGAAGTGCAATTTAAAATTATCTCCACATCTTGGCATCCAGACTCCAAAATTAGAGTAAATTACGGTGATCTGCAGTGTTGGTCTTGATCATACCCAAGTGTATTAATTCCTAGCATTAATGGTATGATCGGTAACAATCATAACTGAGATTTCTCAAATCTGGGGCCAAAGCTTTTCTCATAAGAAGATTAAATGCTTTGATTGTCCAACAAGAAAAATAATATATGTCACAAAGAAAAGAAACTGTTTGGTTGAAACAGAGCTGAAGGAAGTAGGAGTAGAAGTAGGAGTAGGACAATGGATGAAATATATGAACTGGTTAAAAAGATTCTTGAATTTTCCTTATTTTTTTTAATGTTATATATATATATATATATATATATATATATATATATATATATATATATATATGTAGGTCTTTGGTTATTCGGGTTTTCTCCCGTGTAAAATTGGAAGTGTCTTGGCGACGTTTCGACGAAGTCTCATTCGTCATCTTCAGGCTGGTGTTCTCGGCTTCGTGCTTCCAGGAGCAATGTGTGATCGCAGCTGTTTCCTCCTTTTAACTGCCAGTGGGGGTGGGAGCTGATTGGGTGGGAGCATGGCTGTGTTCTGATTGGATGGGGGGTTGGCTGTGCTCTGATTGGCTGGGGGTGTGCTCTGTTTGGGTGGGGGCTTGGCTGTGCTCGGGTTACTCTGAGTTGCAGGGGGATTTGAGCTGGTGAGCTGCATTGCTGTTGTTTGGCTTCGCGTTCGTGGTCGTGCCACATCTTCGTGGTGGGTGTCAGTTTGCTTCATGTATGGATTGGAGGGGTTTAAATTGGTCAATGGTGCAACTTTGGTTTGGCTTCTGGTCAAATCAGCCAATCAGAGCACAGCCAACCCCCCATCCAATCAGAACACAGCCATGCTCCCACCCAATCAGCTCCCACCCCCACTGGCAGTTAAAAGGAGGAAACAGCTGCGATCACACATTGCTCCTGGAAGCACGAAGCCGAGGACACCAGCCTGAAGATGACGAATGAGACTTCGTCGAAACGTCGCCAAGACACTTCCAATTTTACGCGGGAGAAAACCCGAATAACCAAAGACCTACATACAAACACCCGCGAAAACCTCAGAATATATATATATATATATATATATATATATATATATATATATATATATGCATTTCTCTCTAGCCAGGTTCTACCCACGTAAGCCAAGATGTTATGCAGCCCTGGTTATATGTAAGTATGTTTGTATATATATATATACATACAAACATACATACATACATACATACATATATGCATACATACTGAATACATGAACAGTGTGGCATCTGGGTATCTTTAATTTTGATACCAAATAATATTGATAAGCTTAATTACCTTAATCATACTCACATTATAAATATTACAATTAAAGTTGTTAACATTTTAGTATTTGCTCCACCATGTATATAATCCTTCATTTCATTATTCAGTATTTTAATGCACAATACTAATAACCATGATATTGCTGTTTAAGTGTACGTAATACAATCATCTTTCAACTTCTAATCCTTTGATCCACGTACTGATTTTAAAATATTATATAGGAATATGCATAATAATATCCCCCCCTTTCTAATTTCTACCTCTATTCTAAATCTTGATAACACAAATCTTATATTAATAGGTATTCTATTTCTATCCATCACCATTTGCCCGTAGATTGTCCTCAGAAGAGCTGAGTTACTTTCATTAAAGATGACTCAAAATGGTCCATATTTGATCCCAGAGGTTCAACTCAAATCCATTCTACAAAGGCGCTTACTTTGAAGAAATGGTTGTGAGGATCCAGATAGAAATCATGCAACTGTTGTCTTGCTTCAACAGTGAGCAAAGGACAGTGAAGAACGCTGTGTTTGGATGCTAAAGCTGCAAACAAACCTTTAATTTAGTAAGGTTTGCCCCCTTTCTCTCAGTGGAGAGAATTCACACATTGTTGTGCATATATAATAAAGGGCTTCCTTTGTTCCCACACCTCAACTTTCAACGGAAGGGAAAGGGCACACTAACAAATGAATACCCCAGTAGCTTTTTGCTGAAAGGAGGAGGTACTTCCCTGGTTGATTGAAAAGTCATGAAGCTGACACGCGACATTATTTAATTAATAACATTTGCATGCTCAAAGAGAAAGAGGTTATGGTTTTAATTCTTAATAGGCTGGCATAAACAAAGCAATTCCGAGTCTGTTGGACTCCCTGAAGCTTCATAAATATGCATCCAGCTGTTCTTTATTTCTCTGTATCCCAAAGAAATTGTGATGCTGAATAGAATTAAGGCCTCTCCTTGATTTATATTTTGCAGTGACCAGTTTGCAGATCTTGAAAGGAAAACGGCCCAGAATTCCAAGAAAAAGAAAGAATAGGCAGGGAGAAACTGTGAATTGTGAATCTTACCCCCACCATCCAAAACCCCTGAGCTGTGAGAGAGAGAGAAGATAGACCCAAGTTCATGTTAATTGAAGAAATAGCTACTGATTTGTATCAGTAGCCTTTAAAATAAGGTGCATTGTTTATAAATTTGAATTCCCCATCTGCATTTGCAAGCCAAAAAAACCCTCCGCTGTTGTGGCCTGCCAGTGGCCAGCGAAACTGGCAGCAGAATCGGACAGTGAGGAGGTTGGGGAGGAACATGGACCAGTCTTGGGAGCTTGGGAAAGCTCGGATGAGGGCTCTGCGTCAGAGACAGAGAGGAAAACAGACAGCAGCGAGGCAGAGGAACAGCTGGAGCCCGTTCCCAGTGTGCACATGCGCAGAGCTGCCAGAAGACAAGAACAACTCAGAAAGCAGGGAGTAAAGCCACACCTTGGAGATGATTGGCCCCTCCCATAGGAAACAAAATGAGGAGCAAATGGGGAGTGGGCTTTTGCAGGAAATGATTCATTCAGTCGGTTGTTTCAAGAGTGGAAAGTCCTGTTCATGACTCTAAGAGACTCTGTGCCAAGTTTTGCCTTACTCTGCGTTTGGAAACAAGTTACGTGGCAGCTTGCCAAACGAGATAAGGTGTGTTGATAAATATTCCTTTGAAAAACTGTTTGGACAAACTTTGCTGACTGTGAATGGAAGTAATTCACAGTCGTGTAAATAAAAGTGGTTTTGCCGGGACCAATTCCTGCTTCCTGCTTTTTAAGAGAGCCTAAGTCAGAACCGCTGCCATCTTTCGACTCGCACATCTATAGAACCATCTCATCATACGTTTCTCCCCAAAAAAATTTGTTGTTCTTGAAAGGAAACAGTGAAGAAAGGAAGGGAACAAAACTAAACACAACAATGGAAGAGAAGATAGAATTAGAGGAGGAGGGAAGTAATATCTGCTGAAAGGGGGGTAAGGATTTATTGTCTTTTGCCTCATTGAGGTGAGGACCAGTAAAAGAAGCACAGGAAGCATTTATTGTGGTGGAATTAGCAGCTAAAGGAGAGGGAGTAGTAAAGTGGCATGCCAGCATGGAGTCTCTTTGAAGAAGTGGCATAGACTGGAGTAGGAAAGCTCTTATCTGCTGGTTCTCAAGGAAATGCAATCAGATTCTTGTAAATAGGCACTGAACAATAAAGAAATTGCTTTCGCTTATTCACAAAGTTGTGGCCTGATATTAATGCTTGGAAGCTTCTATAGATAAAGATAAAAGTTCCCCTCACACATATGTGCTAGTTGTTCCCAACTCTAGGGGGTGGTGATCATCCATTTCAAAGCCGAAGAGCCAGCGCTGTCCGAAGATGCCTCCATGGTCATGTGGCTGGCATGACTCAATGCCAAAGGCGCACAGAACGCTGTTACCTTCCCAACAAAGGTGGTCCCTATTTTTCTACCTGCATCTTTTATGTGCTTTCGAACTGCTAGGTTGGCAGAAGCTGGGACAAGTAACAGGAGCTTACCCCGTTACGTGCACTAGGGATTCGAACCACTGAACTGCCGACCTTTCGATCAACAAGCTCAGCGTCTTAGCCACCGAGCCACCGAGTCCCTTTAGATGTTTCTATAGACTTTAGTATTAGAGACTCAGAACCAATCTCTGATTCTATTTGATTCTATAAGAGCCGCAGTGGTTAGAGTGCAGTACTGCAGGCTACTTCTGCTGACTGCCAGCTGCCTGCAGTTTGGCGGTTCAAATCTCACCAGGTTGACTCAGCCTCCCATCTTTCCGAGGTGGGTAAAATGAGGACCCAGATTGTTGGGGGCAATATGCTAATTTAGTATACTGTCGATTGTTGTAAACCGCCCAGAGTCCTCGGAGAGTGGGCGGCATAGTGTATGTGTGTATATGTATGTATGTATGTATGTATGTATGTATATATGTGTGTGTGTGTGTGTGTGTGTGTGTGTGTGTGTGTGTATATTATATATATATATATATAAAGACATCCCCTGATAATAAGCCCAATCGGAACACAGAGCTGGAAATGAGGTAAGATGGCAAGGGGAGCCCCATCTTGCTCCACGCGCCCCAAAATAAGGCAAGCGCTTATTTTGGGGTTCAAAAAATATAAGACAGGGTCTTATTTTCAGGGAAACATAATACTTGGAAGATCATTGCTGCAGGATGGGGAAAAAACTTGTTTTTCCTTTGTGGTAACTACACTAGTCTTAGCAGAATTTTTTTTAAAAAAATATTTTAAAAAAATACTGGAAGATAAAATGTTTTTATATTATTATTTCTGTTTTAATTGGGTAATGGTTTTCCTTTCACCACTGCGAGATGTACATTGAAAATGAAAAAAGAAAAAAAAAAACCCTAAAGTAAAACTGGTTCCTTCTACGATTGTTCTTTGTTCGCATTAAATGGTTTTCGTTGAGTTTTATGATGTCTCCTAAAGTGCAGATAAAGCATTTCCTGTAATTAAAATGAAATAAAATAATATCATTTTCATGAAAGGGAATGGCTACTTTTAGATACTTTTACCCTCCTTAATGGAATTCTCTCTCTCTCTCTCTCTCTCTCTCTCTCTCTCTCTCTCTC